>CP038106.1:1540938-1670642 GCA_004519485.1 Nannochloropsis oceanica
CCCTCCCTCCCTCCAACCTGACAAATCGCATCCTTCAGGATGTCTAAATCCTGCTGCGGGGCCTCCATGGACACCAACACCTTGTGCAATTTTTCCAACAGAGCTTGTTCCTCCTTGACGATCGAGGCTTGGGCATCGGTTAGAATAGGGGCAGCATCCCTGACCGGCGTCTTATTGGTGGTTTGTCGGAGCCCGAGGGGGTTGAGGGACGGCAGAGAGGAGGAAGAGGAAGAAGATGAGAAGAGACGGTAGGCATGCCGTTGCCGGTGCTGGTGGAAACTTAGGTGAGGGAGGGAGGTAGCATCCTGGGGCCGTTGCTGTTCATGATGGGCGGGCTGCGAGGGGGAGAGGAGACCATGTTGGCGTCCCCTTACCAGACCACGGCAAGCGCACCTAATGCTACTGCTGCTATTGCTGCTGCCACCGGCAGCACCGCGTCTCAGAGCTTGGAGCATGGTGATAATTGCTGCCGCTGCTGTTGCTGCTTGGGGAAGCCGGCCTGCCCTGCTTACCTCCGCGTCTGATCCCCTGGGTTTCTGTGTTTAAAGGGGAGGGAAACAATTCAGTAAAAATATGCCAGCCTCTGCGTCAGATAACGCAGACAATGCTTGGCTTGCACACCGGGAGCCACCCCAAGGAACGGCAGAGCGCGTGACATCGCTCCAAGGTGTGGCAGGCGGCGGTCACGGTTCCAGTCGGAACAGTAGAGATACGGTTCGCCACCGCGGGAGGAACAGAGTCTCATCCAATCTGAAACCAGAGTTTTCAATGCCCCTGTGCTCACGATGTCGATGCCTCTATGCTCTACCATCAGGTACATCGCTTGTAGTAGAATTAAATGTGGACGGACAGGGTGCATGGGTGGCTTTGGTAGACGGACAACGTGCTTGTCCTCCTGCCTCTTTCCCACATGGCCATGGCCGATGCCTCGTGCGTGGCGTGGGCGGGGCATGTCCTTGCCCCTCTGCCCTTCCTCATGAACCGACACACACACAACGCACTGACACATTCACCTCTTCATCCGCACAATCAGACACAGGTCGCGTAATAGCAGCAGCAGGATCCATGTGTCCTGGTCCACAGCATGATAAGGCCAACGTCCTCCTCGACAGCAGCATGGTGGCGGCAGCCGCGGGAGCTGGGGTAAATGAGAAGGAGGAAGGGGTCTGGGAATTCTTCCGGTCATACACAGAAGAGCCGCACAAGTCACGGTAAGTAGAGAGAAGGATGGAGGGTGGGACAGGACGGGCGGGCGGAAGGTAACGGTCTGTCGGGGGCAACAAGCAGGCAGCAGGCAGTCATCCTAGGCATATATAAGCTCCCCCCCCCCCCCCCCCCCCCCTTCTCCAAGTCCTCACCCCTCCATCTCACTATTCGTTTCTTTTCTTCTCTAATTCCAGACGAGAATCCATAATAAAGGCACATCCAGAGATCCGCAAATTGTTTGGCCCCTGTCCATGGACCAAATACAAGGTGGCTGCCATTATCACAATACAGGTGCAGAAAAAGGGAAGGAGGGAAGGAGAAAGAGAGGGAGGGGAGGGAAGTCGAAGATGAAGGTGAATGTGTGAGCAAGACAAATACACATGGGTAACGTCCATCTGTAACCCACACGTTTCCCTCTCCTCCTCTGTCCCTTGCTTCCTCTCAGGTTCTGGCCGCCATCATCCTCCGCAGCGCCCCCTTTCCCCTCCTCCTCCTCCTCACCTACACCCTCTCTGGATCCTGCAATCATTTCCTCACCCTCACCATGCACGAAGTCGCCCACAACTTGGCATTCAAGGGCCTGGTTGCCAATCGGATCTTTTCCATCATCGCCAATCTGCCTCTAGGGATTCCGGCGGCTATGTACGTCCGAGAGGGAGGGAGGGAGGGAGGGAGGATAGGAAGGGAGGAGGGAAGGAGAACGGGAAGGAGAAAGGGAACGATGGAAGGAGAGAACGAGAGAGAATTGTCTCAGATGCCGGATGTTGATGACCCACACAAAGTTTCTCGTTACTACTTCTCTTGAATTCATGCTTGCTCATCCTTTCCTCCCTCCCTCCCTCTCTCCCTCCCTCCCTCCTTTCTTCCTCGCAGCTCGTTCAAGCGGTACCACATGGAACACCACAAGTACCAAGGCAACGAGTTCATAGACGTGGACTTGCCCACGGACGCCGAAGGTGAGGGAGGGGAGGAGGGAGGGCGGGAGGGGAGGGAGGGCGTCGACGGCAGTCCAAAAGAAGTGTAGCAGGGCCGTGTAACTCACCAATCCCTCCTGTCCCTCCCTCCCTCCCTCCCTCCCTCCCTCCCTCCCTCCCTCCCAGGCAAGTTTTTCCGGGGCGGGGCCTCTCAAGCTTCTCTTCGTGTTCCTGATGCCCGCATTCTACTCCCTCCGCCCTCTGCTGGTGCGCCCCAAAAAGCCGAGCAAGTGGGAAGGGATCAACATCCTCGTCCAAATGGCCTTCGACCTCATCGTCTTCCTTCTCTTGGGATGGAAGTCCTTGTTCTACCTCGTCATAGGCACATTGCTAGGTACACAAGCCTTCTCTCCCTCCCTCCCTCCCTCCCTCCCTCCCTCCCTCCCTCCCTCCCTCCCACCCTACCTGTCTACCTACCTACCTATCTTCCATCTCCGATAGCACCGAGCCCCCCGCAAAAGCCTCACCCCTCCCTCCCTTCCTCCCTCCCTCCCTCAGGCATGGGCATCCACCCCATGGCCGGTCATTTTATTGCCGAGCATTTCGTCTACCAAGCGGGACAGGAGACCTACTCCTATTACGGACCTCTCAATTGGCTCTCCCTTAATGTGGGCTACCACAACGAACACCACGATTTCCCCAACATACCAGGTACCCCCTCCCTCCCTCCCTCCCTCCCTCCCTCCCTCCCTCCCTCCCTCCCTCCCTCCCTCCCTCCCTCCCTGCCTGTGTGGACGTGTTCGTACCGCCAAGTCGGGCCAATGGGCTGACTCCTTCCTCCCTCTTTCCCTCCTCCCTCCCTCTTTCCCTCCTCCCTCCCTCTTTCCCTCCTTCCTTCCTTTCCTTCCTATATTCTCGAATGAACACCCTCCCACCTCCCCTCCCCTTCCCTCCCCTCCCTCCTCCTCGTCCTCCTCCCCCTCCAGGCACGCGCCTCCACGAGGTGCGTCGGATAGCTCCGGAATTCTACATGCCTCTGCCTCACTACTACTCCTGGACCAAAGTCATATGGGACTTTGTTGTGGACCCCGCGGTTACTCCCTTCAAGTACGGCGGAAGGGAGGGAGGGAGGGAGGGAGGGAGGGAGGGAGGGAGGGAGGAAGGGAGGGAAGGAGCTACGGGCATGCACTCACACAACCACACCTCTTCGTTCCACCCATTGCGATCTCTACAGCCGCGTCAAGCGCAACGTCCTCTCAGAAGCCGACAAGCAGGTCTTGGCCGCTCGAGACTAAAAGGAAACAAGAGGAAGCCTAAAGATGATTAATGTAAGACTATCAAGAGCTATATGTAGCACGACACTGACCACCACCATCATCATCGCCGGCAACAGCAGCCGCCCTCCTTCCCTCCCGTCCTCCCTGCGTGTATCACATAGCACTTGAAGGGGAAGGAAACGTCACAAGGAAGAAAAAGAAGGAGGGTGGATAAAGAGATGAGGGAGTGAGAAGCAAAATATGAAGGGAAGGGAAAAGGATCGAACGCGCCGTTGAGGTCGCTCTGGGCAGAAGATGAAAGAGAAATGGAGGGAGGGATGAGGGGGGACGACGGTGATGTTGAGAGAGAAGGGGGGCATGTATTAAGAGAAGCAGACCGAAAGACAAAAAATAAGTGAATGAACCGTACAGACACATACCCACTCGTGCGCATACACCCCCCACCACACCCTTCATTCACACATACACTCACACACGCAAGCCACTAGACACACCTATCTACACGCCCTCTGGGGACTTCGCTAGGTGTAAAAACTATCAAAGTCGCTTTAAAGACGCGGGGAAGTATAGGCAACATCATATTGTTGGAAGGCTTCCCTCGTATGCAATGCCTAGAGTGCCTCGTATGCGATCGTTCTAGGCTTGTAGAATAGCTACGACAGAAAACAACTACAGTCCTGTTCTCCTTCTTTTCGGGTAATTTCAAATAAATCGAATTTTCTTTTGGCTGCTCTTATCATCCTTTGCTGTTGCTGGTCGCTGCTGCGGCTGCTGTTGCTGTTGCTGCTGCTGCCTCCAGTTGTTGTTGCTGCTGCTGCTGCTGCGGCTGCTGCTGCTGCTGCTGCTGCTGCTGCTGCTGCTGCTGCTGCTGCTGCTGCTGCTGCTGCTGCTGCTGCTGCTGCTGCTCCTGCTGCTGCTGCTGCTGCTGCTGCTGCTGCTCCTGCTGCTGCTGCTGCTGCTGCTGCTGCCGCCTCCCGAAGCTTCTTCGTGCATGTGCTGCTCTCGTTTCGATCCGCTTGCCCAATTTGTCAGTACAATTATATTCACTCGCATTCTCCCACCTCTGTCCATTACTGTTATTCCTTTCCTAGTTGGTCATGTCTGATGCCGTTGCCTCCCATCCCCCCTCCTACTTACACACCTCCACACGCTCCCTCCCTCCCTCCCTCCCTCCCTCCCTTCCTTCCTTCCTTCCTTCCTCCCTCCTCACCACCTCCCCAACAACGTTTCCGGGTCCGGCATTTCGCTCGGCTTCAAGGGCACATAGCCCCCTCCGCCTTCCTCCTCTAGCATCAATTTCTTCTTAAAATACCCTCCCTCTTCCTCCCCCAATATCTCCCAAAATGCCTCGTTGCCGGCCATGTCCTTCCTCACCTTCTGCAACCAGGTCGTGTCATAAAACGACGCCAGGGTCAAGCCCCCGCCGCCTTCCTCCCCCATCACCCTCTGAAAGAACTTCTCTTGAATCTCTTCGATGGCCAGGGGGTTGCCGGTTTCTTGCATATCCTGAACGAGGGAGGCCAGGATTGGGTCGTCGGTTTTGCCCTGTGGAGGGAGGGAGGGAGGGGAAGGAGAGGGGGAAGGTGAAAAGATAGACGGCTAAGCATTCTTGTTTCATCGAGTGACTGAGTGAGAGGGTGAGACCAACGGAAGGCATCCACTCCAAAAGGCGGTCGAGAGCCTACTTCTGTCTATCGGTTCTTTGCCATGGGCCCTCCCTCTCTCTCTCCCTCCCTCCCTCCCTCCTCCCTTCCTTCCTTCCTTCCTTCCTACCGTGGTAGTGAAGTCCTTGACGATGTCCATGATCTTGTCGGGGTTCGCTCCCACAAGCGCCATCTTGGCCAATTTCCCAACCAGTTCCTTTGCTGCACTCTGCTTGGCTTCGGTCTCCTGCAGAGGAGGGGTGAAGGGGCGAACGGAAGGGAGACAGAGGTGAGTTAGATGTCCCACTCCCGAGGGAGGAAAGGAAGAGGGAGGAATGGAAGGAGGGAGGAAAGGAAGGGAAAGAGACGTACCGAGACTGTGTCGTCTCCATTTTTTTTACTGGTGAGGTAAGACTGCCACGAGGACATGAGCGCCACTGGCGGAAAATATTCGAAAACAATGTCGGCTTCGGCAGGCGCCATGGCGCTGAGAGAAAGAGGGAGGGGAGTGTTGCGGGGAAGGGGAGGATGAGGACGCGAAAGCTAAAGAGAAAGAAGGGGGGGGGGGGATGGAGGAAGAGAAGAATTCACAAGGCACGTACTCTCCAAGCGCGCCCAATCCTTGCTTGAAGAAGTTCTGATTCATAGACCCGGACATCAAGGACCTGTATGTGGGGGTGCGGGAGATGAGGGAGAGGGAGGGAGAGGGTAAAGGAGGGTGGAAAAGGTAAGCCAAAATAAAAAGATAACACGACAGCCGAGACGAGCTCTCTCTAACCACCACCCTCCTACCTGATCATGGCATTTTCTGAGCCAATACCCTCCACGTCCTCTCGGCCTTCGTCCCCCAAAATACCCGCAAAGAGCGTGCCGAGGGAGGAGTCCTCATCCGGTAGCCCTCCCTCGTTCATGAACCCGGCAGCCGCGGGGGTCATCCATGGGAAGAGCGGGGATCCACTTTCGCTTACAGCAGCCGCATTCTCCGTGGTGTCGCTTCCACCTTGTCCTTGTGTCAAGCGCTTGAGGCGCTGGAGGGGGGAAATCTTGTTTTCCTTGGAGGCGGCCGTCCCAAGGGGCTGCAGGATAGTCAGGACCATGACCAGGGCAATTGAGACGGAGATGTTTGTAAGGGACAAGGAACCCCGGGGCTGTCTTGGTGCAGTGATGGTCATTGCCGCCTGTTTCAGGTGTTTTGTGGGGGGGAGGGCTGGAGGAGGTGTGGTAATGCCCGTGTATGTGGGAGCTTCAACTGGCTGAGCACGAAAAAGCTCCAAATCGGACCAGCGACCCTGGGCAAATGCTACTTCACATCCGGAATTCACCATGCCAAGGACGGAATGGAGGAACAGATTTTGGTCAGGGTGCACGGCAAGCCAATCCCGCGCCCAATTTGTGTCTTATCTCAGTCTTGAAGCCGAATATGGCCAAACCGGAGGCGGGCATTAGCCAGTTCGGTGCTTTTTTGCTTTGGTGCGCTCTTTTTAGGCACATTGAAACGCGATCACACACACACCCCGCTGCGCCCAAAATCGAGATTGGCTGAAATATTGTGCGGATGCTGTCCTCGTGCGATGTTGTGGCTGACAAAGGGCAAGGATGCGTTCGGCTGGGCGCCCCAACCTGCGTCCAACGTAGAGTTGATTGTGGCGTCATAATTGAAACGAACTTGGCGATGTGTTCGTCAGCTCCACGCTCCTGGAGATGCTTACGCTTAGTACCACAGGAACCAGTACAAAGGAGAATCCCACGCTTGTTCTACCGGTAACAGGGTCATACTCTCGCCGATGGGCGGAAGTAATCTGGTCTGTCGTCGTGCTCTCCTCGCCTCGTGTGCTATTGCCCGCTTGCGCATGCTCCGCGCGGCAGAATGCCCGACAGCCAGCGTTGGAAAAAATAAGCCCCTCAGGCTCAGACGCGCACACACAACTGAACACCCTTCACCCCACATCACTGCACACAGGAAGGGCATAATGAACATCCATGAAGAAAGAAGCGATGGTGGGGACGGCCACGGCGCTACACCTGGCAGCAGCATGGCCGAAGTTCAAGAGCAGCGCCGCCAGAGTCGTCGGAAGCAGGTATGTGTAGTTAGGCACCGTTATTTTTATGTGGAATACGCTTGTTTGTGCAGATATGGCTGCTCTATATAGATAAGTCTGAGCTCTGGTCTCCGCGCAATTAGGTGGGAAGCAAGAATGAGATGGGATATTTTGATGGAAAGGCCACTGTAAGGTAGGGAGGGCCGGTGGACAGGCGCTTTATAGGTGGTGGTATTGAATTTTCAATGCCTATTATACTCACCTTCTACACATATACATATACATACACAAGCATTACACACTCGTCAGATAGTTCTCTGGCTCTCGTCCCTCTGCCCTCCCTCCCCTCCCTCCCCCTGCGTCCCTTCCTTGCCCTCCTCCCTGCCTTCCTCCGTTTTCCTACCCACCTTATTACTCCTTTCTCCTCGCTTTTACCCTCCCCTCTCCCTTGCACATAGCTATGGCTTTCTCTCGTTGTCGGCTTTCTCGTCGTGGGCGCGGCAGTGGGTATTGTTATGAGAATCGTCGCGCCCGGAAAGGGCACCAGCATAAGCACCAGTACCTCGACGGGTGGCGACGACAACGCGGCCATGCCCACCCTGGATGCGGCCAAGAAAGACACCGCGGTGACTCCCATCATTTCTTCCGTCACTAATGCCACGTCTTTTTCGTCAGGGCCAACCCCAGTGGCGAAAAAGCCTGTCGTCGTTTCCCCGCCCGCCACCACCACCAGTAATGCACCACAGCAGGGCACAGCCATGCTGGGCTTGATTGACAAGTCGGCCAATGCGGCAGCAGCCGGACAGGCGCCATTACTTTCCTCGCCCCTCCTCAACGGGGTTGGAAATGGGCTGGTGGGTACCTCGTCCTCCCTCCCCGACGTGTTCGACTTGGCCAATACCCAAAACAGCGGCAAGCTCGCTGGTCTTGCCGGCAAACTTGCAGAGCAGGCCCGACAAAGCGAACAATTTGAGCAGGCCAAGTCGCAATTTTCCGATATCGTCACACGTGCCAGCTCGGGAGCCTGCAAACCCGAGGATGGACTTGCCCTCCGCTCAGCAATCGAGGCCAAGTGTATGTACATTCGCCTTGTGCCGGGTGCAACTTACGTCCTTACCACCACCTCGATCAACATAACATACCCTGTGGCCATTGTTGGAGATATTTGGGACCGCCCGACGCTGGATGGTCGCAAGACCCCTCGCATTTTCAACGTGCTACCTGGCGGTTTCCTGGACCTGCAGTTTGTGCGGGTCCACCGAGGGGTCGTGCGCTCGCTTCTCGACAAGAACTTGGCCGTGGTCATTGGTGGGACAGCCTTGGTGTATCTTGGTGGGGGTAGCAATTATTTGGGTGTCCTTTTCATTGCCCCGAGTATGGCGTGGTTCGCGCGGGACATCAAGGGAGCCGTAATGTTCGGAGGGCATATCCTGAACATGGGCGGCCTGGTGACCCTCACCGACTGCCACTTCTTCAATCTCTCCCCGACCTCCATTCGCGTGGCCACGGCCGTAGGCGGTGACGTGCTGACTGTGATCGGAGTTACGGTGGCAAGCGGCTGCACCCACACTCAGGCGGCCTTTGCGGTGGCTGGGTTGGGAGTTGCTGGGCTATTCCATGCAGTGCTGGGAGGCGTCGGCATTTTCTCCGGGTGCGTTTTCAATCGAAATCTTGGGGCTCAATTCGGGGCTGCGGCTGGAGTGATGACGCATGTGGGGGGTGGGGTAGGCATATTCACAGGGTGCGTCTTCAACACTCAAGGAGGGGCCTTTGCCATGTTTGGAGTGGCAGTGAAGCAATTCTTGGGTGCGGGCGTTCTGATTAATACCGGGGTTGTCCAGAACAAGCAATTTGGTGTCAACATCTTCGCTGGCGCGGGGCCTTTCATTGTGGTTGGTGCAGGCATTAACCACAACAATGGGTGCATCTTCAATCTGAATTCAGGTGCTGGCTTCCTGGCGACGAGCGGTGGACAGCTGTTCCTGGGCGCGGGACACATGTCTTTCGTGGGATGTGCCTTTGCGCGAACCTTTGGAACGGTAGCTGCGTATGGATTGGGAGCCACTACCTGCGTGGATGCGGGAGACCAAGAAATCATCGCCACTCCCACTGCCATCATATGCGGTATTTCTGCAACTGCCATGCTCTCTCTCCAATACTTCATGGCCGCGGGCCACACACTCATTTTCCGGTCCCCAGCTATTCGGGTGGTGGCTCTTTACTGGCGGGTCGGCCAGGGTATCGCGGCGTACGTCGGCGCAGGGAACCTGACAGTCATCTATACCCGCGATGCCTTTCGTGGACGCCTAGGGTTCGCTTCGACTCTGACTGGCAAGCGGCAGGTCAAGTACTTCGTCCAAGGCAACGCGTATCGGGAGGTTTTGCGCGACCCGCCTAAGCTCAAGCCAGGGCGATTCCCGGCCTTTACTCCGGCACCCAAGATCAAGAGGCTGGCACTTCAGGATGGGGTGGAGACTGGGGGCCAAGAGATGGCACCTGTGGTCACTGTTCGGAAGGCACTTTTTGATGACAGCATCACAGGCTATGAATCTACTACCAACGCCTGTTTCGAGGGTGTAGAGTCGGTGGAAATGACAGGTGGCTCGCTAGCTCATCCGGGAAAACTCTCTTCGGCATTTATACGCAAGTTTGGTGGTGTCAAGGAGGGCGAGGAAGGGGATAATCTTGAATTATCGACGATGTTTAACGGCACCCTGGACTGCAGCTCTCCCTTCTTCGCTTGGGATTATCTTCCGGACTCCTGCGCCATCTACAACTCCACTTTGACGGGCTGTGAAGCAGAGCAAGAGAATTTGGCCGAAACCTGCGACATTGGTGAGGGCCATTGCCCGTTGCCACTCGAGAGTGTCGTGTCCACGGCCTCTTCCTCTGCCTTCGCCCTCCTTTCTGCCAAGCGTGACAGTGGTGTCCGTGCTCTAGGAACGGGAGACGACACCAAAGACTCTGCTGGGGGGGTGATGCAGATCTTGCGATCCGACGTCATGCTCACCTGCAATGATGCTGCCCCTGCATGCCGCAATAGTACGGCCTTAAAGGAGGCCTTTGGGGTGTATCTCAACCTTGGGAGGGGGGGCAAGCTGTCTGTCAGCCTCGAGTCGGGCGTCCCCTCTGTAATTGCTAGTAACTTAGGTATCTTTGATGAAGACAAAGACAATGGCGGGATTGGAAAGGAGGAGTGCGGAGCTGTGACGGAGTTCCATGTATTCTTGACGACCAAGGACGGTGCTCTCGCTCGCCAAGCCAGGGCAGCTTTGCAGGCCTTCAACAAACCAGCGACCAACACGGAGTTCGCGACCGCTATGGCCACCGTGCCGGGCTTCGAGTCCTTATGTGCGATTGCGGCCGTCGTTGCCTTCGACTATTCTTTGCCTTTGCTGGACTCGAGCGCGGATGCAATGGTGGGCGACACGACCGCAAGCGCCATCACTCCTGCCGTGGCCGTCCTTGATGGAGACACCTCCCTTCGGTCCTTGAGCACCATCTACCCAGGCGAGACTGTGGGTATTAAATTAAGCAAGTTCTCGTCGGACTCCTCCGCCGTTGTCACCTTGGAAGACCGTCTAGGCAAGGTCATAGCCAAAGTGGCGTCGTTCACCCCCTCTAGTGCAAGCGAAGTGCTTTCCTGGAATGTGCCTATGGATATACTTCCTGGGTTTTATGTGGTTAAGGCCTCGCCCGCATCGAACCCAGCAGTCGTGGCTACATCGCCCATTATTAAGGTTGGGAGGGTGTAATCGAGGATTTGGAGGGAAAAGACGGTAGAATCATACAGAGGAAGGAGAGATGCCGGAAATAATAAATTATACAAAGTGTAAGAAACTCAAAAAGGGCAGGAACATTTACTTGGGGTATACGACGGTTGTAAGTATAGCGGGAGGTGTTCGTATAGGGCACGGTCCTAGAACTGGAAGGGAGGGAGCACTCTACTTGAAAGCACGAACAGTAAACAATTTTCAAGCGCATTAATATATTGCTCTTTTTCAAAATAATAGGAGCCAAATAGAAGGAGGGCACGGACGACCATTTACTCAAACAAATAAAAGTTGACGTAGGAATCTAAGGATAGTAGTTAAGCCTCTTTTCGTGTTCCGATTGTTTTTTTCGTTATCGCTATGATTTCTCTTACTTGATACAAGGCAAAATAGAGGGGCAGATCAACCAAGGGACGTCTGTTGCCTATTTCTCTTCTGTCGGACCTACCATCCATGGCCGTGGCCTGACTTGGTCGCACCTGGCACTGCCATTAATTCCATTACCGAGAATGCCTCGTTTTACTTAAACTCCTCATTCCCCTACAAAGTTATTCTCCTTTTCTTTCGACCCATCATAGCCCTTACCGATATTGCTCCTTTACTTGCTAGCAGCATTCTTTCGAAAATATTCATCTTTCTAATAATCAAGCAGAATGGATGACACATTTTTACACTTGCACTTGTGCAATGGAGCAACTAAGTGGGCCCCTGAAGTTCTATCGGCTCATAAATGAATAATATGTGTTTTTAAGTTGTCTTCGCATTACAATTTGTGCATTTGTGTGTGCGATTGTTCTTGCAGCCCCCCATGGTCTACCATAAACCCTTGCCTCACGGGGACATCCTAACCCCCATTAAGGAAGGTTGATCCTTTTATGAGAAAGGAATAGTTCACCGGGACAGCCCCACCTCAAGTTGGGTTTAGATTGACTTTCTCGTTTGAGAACGTCTTCTTGGATAAATACTGCTTTTCAAATGTCTTGCTCATCGTGCACGCGTATTGATTATCTCTGGACATCTATGGCCCTGCTCGCTATCGGACGCTTTCTCCTTTTTTACACATTTAGTTGCTGACAATGTGCCTTCTTCAGCCATGATGCAATTTTTCGGTGCGCTTCTGTCTCATCCACCCACCGTGTCTTTCGCTACCACTTCTCTTTGTTCCTCCTTTTTGGTAATCCAAAGCGCTAGTCTCAAAGATGAAATTAGCAATGCTTTCCACCATTTACCCATCCACATGTATGTCGGCTACTGACCCCGGCCACCTCTCCCTTAAATGACCCATTTCCCTTGCTCTTACACTCCCCAGGGGTACGTCTCGGGCATTTCAGTGGGGTTGGCTTTGATCTTGAGAGCGTGAACAGCCTGAGTGGTATCGACAAACACAAAGGCGTCATAGCGATTCCTAAGTACGGACGGCACGTATTGGACGGAGTCACGCTGAGGGTTATACACCACCCCTACAGCCCGATGCCCAATACGCTTCTCAAACAAGGGCTGCTGCAGGACGTTGGGCAACAAAATCATGTTCTGACCTTTCCCCGCCCGATGGCACACGTCCTCCCACGTTCCAGGGCGACCAGACGGCAAAGGCATGACTTTCATCTCTGCACCCCAACGCTCCCCGGCCATGACCGAGCCCTGGTACGTCCCAAATCCTACCAAATGCACCTGATCCTTTCCCCACGTCTCTCGGGCAAGTTGCCCAATGTTATGCATTCCAGCCCTTCCCATATCCGTGGCGCGGGCATCTCCATTATGAGTATTATGTGCCCAAATGATAGCCTTGCTGTTGGGCGAGTAATAATTTGCGAGGCGTTGAAGAGTGTCGTGCATGTGACTGTCGCGGGCATTCCACGAATCGTCTGACCCATCTACCATGATTCGGTAATATTTTTCAGCATCAAGCACCACCTAGAGGACAAAAGTATTTCGGCGAGGAGAAGAGAGTATGAGAAATTGTGGTTTTGGAAGGTAGGAAAGATACGAACAGGTTTGACTGGGAATGAAATACAGGCCAATTTCCATAATCAAACGGTTCGGACAGGAAAGTCACATAGATATGTTTATGTAAATCCAGACGATGTGGACTCAGAAAAGCTCAGGAACAGCGGGCATGAGAAAGCATGAATGGTTGGAACATGCCGCCATCACTTAGCTCAGGCTCTTGATTGATGATATCAAAGCTTTTTAACAAACACCTGTCAATCATTCTCATCATACACAACCCTTAACACCTCAGATGTCCGACCCTCCGAAGACAACGTACCTTCGTATTGATTTCTGCACTCAACGAATTCTCCGCCATCTCGTCGTCCTGGGGCTTAGTCTCGGCAAGCTTGGCGGCTTCCTTTCTCACCCTCACAAGCAATTCGACGACCTCGTCGCGGCATGAGTACGGAGTGAGAGTCGCGGCCATTCCATAGGCCTGCCCCACATCTTCCTTTCCCATTACCGCCACCCGCTCGAAACACGCCAAGGCCCGCTCCGCAGTCTTAATCGACTCTTCTCCGTCCACATCACGCATGTAGCTCACAATCGACTCCAAACTTTCCAGCAACGAGTACACATCCAACCCATAAAATCCCACGCGTTCTTTCATATTTCCCGCCTTTTTCAAGTTATGCTGCCGCATCCACCCAGCCAGCGCAGCGACTTCCCAATTGCCCCACATCCATACAGGCCACCGCTTGAAATAAGTCTTCATGATGTCGGAAGGGTGTTTAGCTTCTTTCTCAAAGCCCTTAATATAACGATTAAGTTCGTAGCAATCGGGCCAGTCCCCTTCGACAGCGACAAAGTTGAAGCCTTTCTCCTCGATGAGACGCTTGGTGATGTGCGCTCGCCAGGTGTAGAATTCGTGCGTACCATGAGAAGCCTCGCCCAAGAAAACGAAGCGCTTGTCACCAATCGATTGAAGCAGAGGATCTAAGTCACGTTCATTGCGGAGGGGCAGCTTGGAATGCTCCAGCGTGTCGGTCATAGCACGGGCATAATCCATTGTTTTGTCGAAGTCTGGCAAGGTCTCAGGGATGGTGGCAAAAGTTTCTTGTGAGACCAGGCGGGAGGCAGCTTTAGTGGCAAAAGGTTGGAGAGCGTGGTTGTAAGTGGTGGGCAGGAAGACCGGGACGGTGGCAGCGGCGGTGATGCGAGTGGCGGAAGAGGCCAGATAAACCAACGACAGAATGATGTTGCTGGTGCCGAAGCGGCGGCGCCGACAAAGCAAGGTGGACGCCGTAAAGGAGAAAGTAATTTTGCTTAGACTCTTTTCTAAATTGTGGTGGTCCCAAAATGGAGAATGTAAGTTCACGTCGCACAAAAAAAGAATGACTGGCTACTTTCTAATGGCGGAGGCGGAAGTCGACAGGAACATATGTTGTTGTTTGCCAGGGGCACACACACGGAAAGCGGTGACTTCACTTGTGTGCCTCTGTCTGGATCAACACAGTGCATAAAAACACTGTGGAGCGCATAATCTATGAGTATAAAGCATAACAAAAGAGCCACAGGGGGCATGTTTGTGTAATTGCCATTGCTCGCGAAGAAACGAAGGAAAGAACGTTCCTCAGAATAACCGCCAACATGTGGGGAGGTACAACAATTGTCGAAGCTGAATGTCTTTTTGTTGAAGGCAAATGACGCTACACTCACCAGCATGAAGGTAACATACCGACCAGGAAACTTTTGTGTCTCTCTGGACGTATTTATACAAACCCCTTTCCCTCATCTTTTCCCCGTCTCGCACACAATTCACATCCACGAACTTCCCCTTCTTCAAATCCACAAGACATTCTGTCTCATTCGTGCTGCCCTTTTCTCGCGTAAGCTCTACCATCAGCTGCAAGTTACACTGGACCAGACAAAGTCCGTGCAATTTGTCGTCCATGTCCATCCAAATTGCATCTTCCAACCCGAATTGCTTCAGCGATAGCAGTTCCCGCACGCCATTTCGAAGGCTGCCTCCCACCCCTTTATAATTTGTAGCTCTTCTGGCAGAAGTGCCTGCTACTCGTGGGATAAAGCTTGCCAAGTGAGAACGTTGGTCAAGAGAGCGGGACAGACAGTGTAAACAATATTCGTGGCAGCGGCGTCACTCCCCACATCTTTTTTTGGTGGTCGACGGATTTCGAGATACCATTGTTGTGACACCAGCCCCCAAGGTGTGGACAAAAGGCCGCCGTCCAAGATTACGCAAAGGGTGACACAACTCGCCACAGGCAATGGTGGCTTCCATGTGCACCACGCATTCTCGCCGATCTCCTCTTTTATTCGCCTCCCCTTCTCCTCCTGGCCCTGTGTGGGCCGTACGGGGACTTTGCCAGATTAAAAAGCTGTCAAGGTCGCTTACCAACTCGTAAAAGAGTAGGGGGGAGTATATGCAACATTTTGTTCTTGGAAAGCTTCCTCGTATGCAAAGGACGTCATTTTGCATGCGATAGTTCTGTAGGAGTGTAGAAAAGGAAACAAAAACGGAAAAGAACTAGACGCATTCATAGGAGGCTTTGGCACTCCGCCTTATCTCGCATTCATGCATTCTACGATACCGCCCAGTTATTTTGCTGCTGCTTCTTCTTCATCTTCTTCTCCTTTAACGCTCCTTCCCGCGTCTTCATCCTCCCCAGTCTCCACACAACCGCTGCTTTGTTGCTACTACCGATGCCGTTGTTCACCCCTCTTTTACCACAATCTACAACCGTGGCATTGTCATGACACCAAGCTAAGTGATACTGTTGCCTGGTTCTACCACCATCATTGCTGCTGTGCTCAAAGCTAATCTTTCCCTCCTCCGAGTCTGATGCTCAACTGTCGCTGCTATCACCCCCTCCTCCTAATTTCTTTTTCTTTTTGGTTTTCATTCTTCCATGTCAACTTTTTCATCTTCTCCTCATCCTCTCCTACCACAATTCCCCCCTCCCGCTACTCCTCCTCCTCCTCCTCCTCCTCCCCCCCCCCCCCCCCTTCTTCTCCTTTCTCCTCATCCTACTCCTCCTCATTCTCCCGCACTCCCGCTTCCTGTTTCGAGAGGAGTTCCGTTTATCAATTTCAGGTCCGACAAGAGGATGTTGCTGTAAGCTTCCTTTACCGGCGACAAGTCCAGGGTGCTGTCAGATACTCGCATCATGGGAGTGCGCTGCTCTGACATATTCGGAATACGTTCCATACCCTATTCCTTCTTCGCCACCAAGCCAATCTCTCTCCCACGGCAGACACCACACAGCTCAGCGATACACTAAGTAAAGGCTGTGGCGGTACTAGACAGGCGGTGCTAGACATGCCGTTACCGTCGCTCTCAGTGCTACTGCTTTCCATCTCCTTTTCCTCCTCCTTTTCCTCCTCCTCCTTTTCCTCCTCCTCCTCCATTTTTCCTGCCCCTACTGTTCTTGTGCCAACTCCGACATGCTCCACGCAACCAGACTACAGCATCTATAAATGTTTGTATGAGGGCATGTGTGTGATCGTACTCGTGAGTAATGAGCTAAGAGTGGAAACAGAGTTTATCAACCAACCTCCCCACCATCACGCACATTTTCACGTTCCTCGCTCACACTTTCCATTGCACGCAAACATGACGGAGATGACACATACAGACATTCAGAGAGGTGGGTTTCCTCCTAGCTTGCGACAGTTCCATATGCTAATTTCCTCATAGCTATCCTACAAACCTAGAACTATGTCCTCGTAGAGTCCAGATCGCGAGGCGCTGTGGGATCCCCCACCGACCGCCCATACGAGACGGAAGGAGGGCGGGTCGGGTGTTCGTTTGGCTGCAGCCTGGCTGGGAAAGTAAGCGACAAGGTGTCTTTCCTCATTGCAGAAATAGCAACTCTTTCGATTCGGGTGACGACTCCAATTCCTGACCGTCTCCTGAGTATAGATTATTGCTTGCGTGTTGTGCTTTGGCCAAAAGCGTGGCGGTCTACTCCCCTTGCTCTCTGACCGAGTTTGTCAGGAACCTTAAGGCATTAACCAGGCCGCGGATAAGGTCCTGCTCCGCGTATTCCGTCTCCACGTTGTATACCATAGGCGATCTACATCTCATTTCGTGTACTGTCCCGTTTGGGATCATTGATTCGGGAAGTTTTTCAGAGGCTAACGCATGATAAAATGCAGGGCTTACAACGACAGGAACACGACCCTGCCAAGGACCCTCCTCTTACAACTCTTACTTACAATCTACTTTGTTCCAACGCGACTTGGCACGCACATCCAACTCACAGATGCCACGGACCAAAGTAGGCTACCGTCTGCGTCACTATGAAGAAGAGGACGACTATAATACAATCGTGTGGGTGGACGAGGATCCTGCACTGGTGTTGCTAGGGGGAGAAGTTTGGCCAGCCTCCTTCATCGTATGCGAGCACGTTGCCTCTTTCCTTCGCAATGCTTCTGGTGCGCGTTCATCTCTGAGTATTGTTGAACTTGGGGCGGGCACGGGACTCTGCGGTTTGGTTACCCTTGCAACGGCCTTGGAAAGTATTACTGGGTCTGTTCACTGCTTTCTCACCGACGAATCTCCGGCATTAAGTGACATAAATCTCAGCCACTTTAAAAGTACCTGGCGGCAGGCCAAGGCACATGTTGATGCCGCCTTTTCCCCCTCCTCTTTTCCCTCGAATTCCATCACTGCCGCCTCGTCCTCTTCCCCATCATCGTTTTTTTCCGCCCACGCATTGGAGCTTTCCTGGGGGTGTAATTCAAACACTCTACCCTCCCCCCTCGTCGAGGCCTGCCAGTCTTCGGAACAAGTCTTAATTCTAGGATGTGAGGTTAGCCCGATGCTGCAAACCCAAGCCGCACTCGTAGAAACGGTGTTAGCATTGCTTACCGTCTCGTCGTTGCCAGCTGGGTCGTCGTCTTCCTCGTTGTCCTCTTCTCCACCTTCCACCCGTCCTTCCACCCCTCGCAGCACTCCATCCGGACCATGTACCACCACCTCCCCGAAAACCACGGCGGTCGCGATCCTGACCATTGACGCCTGTGTGAAGGGCACGACATACCCATCCACATGCATGCATCCAAATCCCTGCGCGGGCCATCGTTTCATAAAACTAGTGGAGGACAGGGGGGGGATGAAATGGGATATCGCCGGTGTGTGGAGCGTGTCCCAGGTGCAGGAGGCGTGTCAGCGGCGGAGGAGGAGAGGAGGTGTGTGCGTTACTGACGGGAGCGGTGGAACAAAGAAAAAAGGCGTCATGGGAGAGACCGAGAGGGGCAGCCATGACGATCGGGAGTTCGCAGTCACGGCGCCAGAGGGATTGGTGATCGTGCATATCAGCCTTGAGGCTTGATGCAACATGAGCCAGGGACTATGGGGAGGCTGGGAGTCGTCGAAAGCAGGCAGAGCATGACAAGGATCGCGACTAAAAAGCAGTGGACAGGCAAGAGAAGGATTGCTACTCTCCAGATAATCTTACACAGAAAAATAGACGTACATGTCGCTTTTTTCTCTATTCTATCTTCTTCTATCTTGCATGGACCGCTCGTTCCACGCAATTCAACATCTAATTACTTCCGTACCCCAAGACGTGGTTGGACGGACGACAGCCCGATTCCGTGACAGCTCGCCGCTTTAATCTCACACGATACATTCGATACTTTCGAGGATTTATCACCCGGGGTCTATGTCGACTTCTCGAAGAGACTCACCTCACCTCAAATCCAGTTACGGCATTGCGTCTGTACACTACGATCTGATACCAAGTTTCCTCTTTCTCACGTGTCTTTTTCTTTTCAATTCACCCAATTCCTATTCCTTCCTTGCCGCCTTACAACGCGCCTTTGCCTCTACTCAGCCCTGCTTCCTCAACCTCAATACTAAGGTCTCCTCCCCCTCCTCCTCCTCCTCCACCTCCACCTCCTGTTCCTCGTCCATACCCCCTACCTTGAGCCGCCTGCATCCCACTTACCAATATCTGCACCATGGCTCGCATGTCCTCCTCGCATCCTATTAAATCCCAGCGCGTGAACGATCCCTGCGTCGCGCTCCGCAACAGCCGGCGTACCGTCTCCCCCCCAGCGGCCACATAGAACAAAACCTTGTTGAAATCGTTCGCCAAAGCCAACCTCTCTGTCCTCTCCCCCTCCGTCTCCTCCACAACTACCTCCATTTCCTCTTCATCCTCGACCTCCTGCTGCTTCTGGGCCTCTCTCACCTCTCTACCTCCCCGCTCATTCATTTTCTCATCATCCTCTTTTGCTTCTTCTCCGTCGAGCTCTTGGTGACCCTCCGCCTCTCCGCTTTTCACTGTTCTTTTCTCTTTCCCCCTCCCCCCCCCCCCTCTCCTCCTTATTCTCCTCCTCCTCCTCCTCCTCCTCCTCCTTTTCCTCCTCCTCCTGCGCCTCACTTGCCGCCTGCTCGGTCAGTCTCCTCTTAGGTAGTCGCCCCAGCTGCTCACCACATTTTCTTCTTCTTTTTCCTCCTTCTGACCCTCGGCCAGCTCTTTCTCCGATAATCCCTCCTCTCTGTTTCTTTGCCTGTTGAAGCCAACGACTCTCCCGCATCAAATACGAGGTCACCTGCAACAACAAAGTCGAAATCGTCTCCCCATCTTCTTCATCCTCCTTATCTCCTCCTTCTTCTCCTCCTCGCACAGGCACATACGATATATGGCTCGGCTGACTGACATCAACGTGGCTTCGGCCCAAAACACCAAGCCGTTTGCTGTTATTGCTGTTGCTACTATTGTTAATCCGGGTACGATAGGAGGAGGAGATCGAAAGAGGCATGTAGGCGGACAGAGACGACCGCGGCTCTCCTCCTTGAACTTCCACTCCTTCTTCTTGTTCTCTTTCGTGAAGACGAGCACGTTTCTCATCAATGTCATGCAGTCGCTGCAGTTCCACCTCTACTCCTCCTCCTTCTCCATAATCACCATCAACCTCACTGCCTCTTATTTCTTCAGGTGACAAAGACGGCCGCATCCTCGCAATCGAAGAAGGGACAGACGAGGAGATCGGGCGACGGGACTGGTTCTGGCCCCCCTCCCCTTCTCTTCCTTCCCTGCTGAGCGCAGAATCATTCAGAGCACCTAACCGGTGCTGCTGCTGTTGCTGTTGCTGCTGTTGCTGTTGTTGTTGTTGTTGCTGCTGCTGCTGCTGCTGCTGCTGCTGCTGTTGTTGTTGTTGCTGCTGGTCCTGGTGCTGCTGCTGCTGCTGCTGCTGTTGTTGTTGCTGCTGCTGGTGCTGCTGTAGCTGCCGCTGTTGCTGGGCCTGGGGTGAGCGATATTGTGACTCGACACCACGCGGATGAGGTGACGGGGAAGGATAGGGGCCCGGGTGAGAAGAAAGAGAGGAGGAGGAGGCGGAGGAAGAAAGCCAGCCTCTACTGGTTGCACCCTTTGCCGTGCCAGCCTCCCTGGAGGCCGAGGGCGGGGTTTCATCTTGGTGCGCTTGCTTCTCTTGCTGCAGCTGCGGACGTGGGTTGCGGTAAAGCTGCTGCAACTGCTGCTGATACCGCTGCTTGTGGTGGTCGAATGACGTCATTGCGTTCCCTCCTCCTCCTCTTCCTCCTCCCCCTCCTCCTGCCACTCCTCTTCCTTCTTCTGCTACTGTTGACATCGAAGACGCCTCACTCTTTGTCTCCTCCCCCCCTCCTCCCCCCGGCTCCAAGGCCGCCGCTTGCAGGGTCGTCTTGGCCTCCGGATTGAATTCTCCCGTAACCTGTGTTTGTACAATCAAAAAGAGGGAAAACACACGGTAAGTAAACCTCCCACAAGATTAGGGATCGAGCAGGTCTAAACGCTTTGGCCGTACCTGGTCGAAGTTGGTAACTGCCCGTTTCCCGCACTTTTTAATCACCGCCGCATCGTAGGCTTTGGCCGCATCAACCTCCAAGTCATAATACCCGATGTGCTTCTTCTTCCCATGCTGGTATATATGCACCTCCCATTTTTCACGGGCTTTTATGTAGCACACGCCTTTATACATACTCATCTTACTATGCCGCATGCTGCCTCCTCCGATGTTTCGATTGATTGGTGCGCCCGTGGTGCCCTTGGGTTGGATGGAGGAGATGGAGGAGGAGGAGGAATAGTGCGATTCTTGAGACTGCTCCTGTTGCGATGAAGAGGGGGAAAAGACCGAGGTGGAAGACGTCCTTGGCATCATTGTTAAGGCGGACCTTCCGCCATCTCCTCCTCCTTCGCCACCGCCGCCTCCATTTCCTCCTCCCTGATACTGTTGATGCTGGTGCTGCTGCTGCCGTTGAAGGGGATAGGTACCTGCGTTCTGCTCCCTTTGATACCTGTCTTCCTCCTCCTCGTCATCAGTCTGGTTGTCCCTCTCGTCCAATGCGTCGTCGTCAATGTCCTCGTCCAAATCATCATCCTCCCGCTGTCCTTGCTGCTGCTGCTGCTGCTGCTGCTGCTGCTGCTGCTGCGGGTGCTGCTGCTGCTGCGGGTGCTGCTGCTGCTGCTGTTGCTGGTGCTGCGGGAGTTGATGCTGCTGTTCCTTTTGTCCCTCAGCATCCCCAGAGAGATCCGGATCTACAGTTCTCGGAGACAGATGATGAAAGAAGGGCGAGGAAGCGAGTGAGGTTGTGGAGGTGGAGGGAGTGGCTATGCCGGTGTCGATAGCCGTGGCAGCATCAGTGTCCACCGTCACAGGGAGGGATGCGAGCTTGCCTGCGGTTTGTGCTGCGTCATCTTTCATCTTCGATGACGAGGTCAAACCCTCCGTATCTCTCGAGGGCTCGTGTAGCGTTGCGGTAGATGCCAACCCGGACATGCACGTGCTGCTGCTGCTTGTGACAAAGTTACTCGGACTTTTCCCAGGCACGACACTCGTTGTGGCGGGCACCGTCTGCAGAAGGGGCGTCTTATCTGCCCGGAAGCGGGGTGGGAACTTGAGGGGCATCACATGCGGAGGCGCAGACAAACGGACGGGAGGGGGTGTCAAGCCAGGAGGGACTGGCTGCTGCTGATCTTTTCCTGCATCCTGCGTCGGCTGCTCATGTTGCTGTTGCTGTTGCTGCTGCTGCTGGTGTGCCTGTGCCTGCGGCGGATCCTCTGGGGGCGGTCGCGGTGGCTGCTGCGAGACCAGATCCATGTCTTTGGCCGGGCTGTGATGTTGGTTGTGAAATAAGGTGTTGTGGGTCAATTTTCCAAACGAAAATCTGTCTGGGGCTCCCAGACAGGGAGGGGCTTCTAGCACGTCGGCCGTGAGACACCGGCCCGGTGTTTGTTGATATTGATACTAAACATTTATATTCGCGGATGGAATATCATAAAATGATTCACCATCACACAGATGCACACACAACGAACAGTAAAGGGGACAGTGAAAAGCATCCTCTCGATCCCCGCATTGCGTGGCTGCTGCTAAGCTTCCCGTGCTTTCCTCGTCTTCGGGAGCTCCCCTTCAACCCTGCCATCACACACCGCACTACACCGTCCCATGGCTACAAACCATCCGCGGCGGCACTACCGTCGCCCGCTGCTTTTCCACCTGTCTCTTCAATTCGCCCTTGCCTTTGTTACTGCCGCGGCCGCAGCCTCCCCTGGTAGCCCTTCCCCCTGTCCGTGCGAGAACACCACGCTTTGCCAGCCTATCCAAGGCCAGCGGGCCAAGGAAGTCTACGGCTTTCGGGACGGAGACCCCAACAACACCAAGTACGAGACTTACGACTGGGACGTAGTCAGTACCGTGGCCTGGACACCGGTGCCTCAATTGGTCTGCCATGCCCACGCTCGGGGTGCGCGCGTGGTAAGTCAGGGTGTTGACGTGCCGTCTTGTTATAATTCAAAAATCTCACGGGGGGACTTTGTGTGGTTTTGGGGGACGGGGAGACAGGGGTTTCTGCTTGTAATTGAGATGCCCACCCTTATTCTCGGCGACTGGTACAAGGGGCCCCTGGTAGGCTGTGGTATTGCGTCGAGTTTGTGGACGAGACGGAAAGAAGAGTGCTGCGAGGGGTTGCTTGGTTGTCGTCCGCACCCCGAGGAAAACGTGACCGGTATATGTAGCCCTTTTTCTGTGTAACCTGAATACCACACGAGCCTTGGTACAAAATGGTCAATGAGCTTAGTGTTACGATTGCGAGTACTTTCGTGGTTTTGATTGTTTGTTGCCCTCATTGTCAAACATCACGGAGCCCTTGGATTGGTGCGGACAGAGAAGCGAGTGCATGATGAATCAGAATCAATAGGGTGCAACCCTCACCGCTCATCACCGCAGAAGAGCGTGTCACCACCTCGTTCTTTCTTCCACCTCACCCTCTGTCTCCCTCCTTCCCTCCTTACCCGCTATACCCCCCATATAGATCATGGCCCCCCCAAACCCCCTTCCCATCTCCGCCTCCGATGACGCCACCGCCCGGGCCATCTGGATCACCAACACCGTCAATCAAATCCAATCCCAGTTTCTCGACGGCATGGTTTTTGATTTTGAGGGACCCCTGCTGCCTAGTGACCCGATGAATGTTAATTACGTCTTGCTGGTGAATGAGACAAGAGCGGCGTTACACGCGGCCGTGCCAGGCTCTCAGGTGGGCGTGTGTTTGGCTTGGAACCCCCACGGCGTCGATGGACGGTACTACGACAATCTAAACCTGATGAAGGCGGCCGACTTGGCCTACATCATGAGCTATGACACACGGTCACAAATTCTCGGTCAGTGCATCGCAAGTGCCAACGCCGCCTTGCCGGCAACGAGGTGGGGACTTGAAGAGTACCTTACCCTTGGGGCAGATCCGCAAAAAATGATTCTGGGCGTTCCGTGGTACGGATATGATTATACGTGTGTGGGAGGAGGGAAAGGAAGAAGGGGGGGGAATGGAACGACGCGTCATTTTGGCGAGCGTGGGGATGAAACTGGGTCCCCGGCTCTGGCCATGATGTTGGAAATGAAGAGGGAGGAGGAGGAGGAGGAGGAGTGGGAGGAGGAGAAGCAGGAGGAGGAGGAGGAGGAGGGGAATGAAGAGATTAATCCTCTGGATGTAAACTGCCCGATAGCCATGGTGCCCTTCCGAGGTGTGGGCTGCTCTGATGCCGCCGGTGTCCAAGTACCCTATTCCATCATACAGGAGCGGTTGGTCGCGGGTAAGACGGCCACGGGTCGGATGTGGGACGCATACATGCAAACGCCTTTCTACAACTATATAGACGAAGGGGATGGGAGCCTGCACCAGGTGCATTACGATGACGCGGAATCCCTGCGGTTGAAGTATGGCGTGGCGCGAGAGCTGGGATTGCGGGGAGTGGGACCCTATACGTTTGATGACTTACCCGGGGTTGGAGAGGGAGGGAAGGAGGGGGAGGAGGCGGCAAGGGGAATGTGGGAGGCATTGAGGGCTTTCACAGACGAGGAAGAAGAGCAGGGGAAGGAGCGGAAGGGGGAGAGGAAGAGGGGGTTGAGGAAGGGAGGAGGGTGAGGGAGGAAGTGTATAAGCACATGTTCAGTACAAAATCCAAAACACAAAGACTTGATACATAGAAGGGGACACAAAAATAAGACGGAAAAAGCAGAGAGGTATAATGCGGTGAAACTTAGAAGGTGCGTTTTCGGCGTTCACCTGCCAATTTCTTCTACTTCTTGTTCTTCTCCATTTCCTTCTCCTTCTTTGCACATGTCACTGTATGCAAGTATTGCTGTACACCCTCTCTACAATCCCGTCTTTTTTACCTTTCAATCCCATTTTCCCCTTTCTACCTCCTGTCTCTCACTCCACCTTTCCCCCGACCGATTCGTACCTTGCCCGCATCATCGCCTTCTGCACCTCTTTCGAATCGTACACCTCCCTCGCCGACGGCCTCCTCCCCCCTCCCCTCCTCCCCTCCAGCCCTCCGCCACCAGCACCCACCCCACTCTTGCTCCCTGACAAGAGCGCCTGGTCTGCTCGTACAGGCTCCGTGATCCCCCCCTTATCCCTTCCCAGGCCCTCCCCCTCCTTCCAGCCTAACGACCTCAGCATTTGATGTCCCACATTCCCCTCTCCCAATGGTTTGTCCACCCCTGCCGTCTCCACATCCGTCTTCCTCCTCTCTGCGTCCCTGCTTTCTTCCTTCCTTTGGTCTCGGTCTCGGTCTCGGTCGTCTCGCCGCCGCTCCCTCTCACGTCCTCCTCCTCGCCCTCCTCCCCTCCCTCGATCCCGTCCTTCTCCCTCCTTTAGACTCTTGGGTCTATCGTCCTGTCCGTACAATTGTCTCCTCTCCTCCGCCCGATCTCGATACTGCTGCTGCTGCTGTAGCATCACGCCTTCCGCCAATTGTTTGGCCAGATTTTCAGCGTGAAGGGCGCTTTTGGCCTCGTGTTTTCGCCACTGGTCCCACGAGTTGAATGCACGTCTACACAACAGACAGACAGGCTCGCCATTGACTTCTCCGACTATCTGGGAGGGAGGGAGGGAGGGAGGGAGGGAGGGAGGGAGGGAGGGAAGGGGGGGGGCAGGCACGCTTTTGGTGCTGGTGCTGGTGGACGAGGCGCTGACAGGGAGGAAGGCATCATTGCTGAGCGAGGGGAGGAAGCTTCGGCTGGCGGTGTTGCCGCTGCTACTACTATCACTTCTCCCATCACTGCCATTGCCCTGCTGCTGCTGCTGCTGCTGCTGCTGCTGCTGCTGCTGCTGCTGCTGCTGCTCTTCGTCCCTTAGAGGCTCCAACTCCTCCTGCCCTTCGCCCTTCTGCTCCTGCTCCTCCTGCTCCTCGTCCTCAGCACCCATCCATGCCCCTCCGGAGGGCCTCGATCCACTCCCTCCACCCGCCGTCGTCTTTGGCTTGAGAGCGATCTTAACAGTCTTCCTGGGAAGCTGCACATCTTTCTCCTTGCGCTCCTCCCCCTTTACTCCCATCTCCCCGTTACCTCCCTCCAAATTGACTCCAATTTCTCCTCGCTGAGACGGCCGCTGTTTCAGCTCCTGACAAGGCTGCTGCTCCTGCCCCTGTTCCTCTCTGTCTCTACCCCCCTTTCCAGGAATCGGCGGCACAAACATCACCCACTGCCCTCCCCTTCCCCCTCCCCCTTCCTCCCTCCCTCCCTCCCTCCCCTCCCACCTGAAATAAGCCTGTTTCCCCACGGAGTAATACAGTTTGCTCACCGGGTCGTGGAAAAATCCCGAGCCCCCCTCCCAAAAAAACCCGCTTGCCACATCGTAGGTGTAAGCACCTCCACCGTCCTCGAAAGTCGGGGGCCACTCCGGCCGTTGTTTTGCTGGTGCTGCTGGTGCTGCTGGTGCTGGTGCTACTGCTGGTGCTACTGCTGGTGCTGCTGCTGGTGCCGATCGTCGAGGTGGACGGCCTAAAGCCCCATTATTATTGGTCACTGGTGGTCGCACGGAGGCTGGAGGAGCGCCAGAGAGGGAGGGAGGAAGGGGGAGGGGAAGAGGAGGAGGGAAGCCCGGGGGATAGCCAGATGCCGGAGGGAGGGGGAGAGGTAATGACATGCCGTGCACTGACGGCGGTGGCGGCGGCTGCTGCTGCTGCTGCTGCTGTAGTGGTGCTGATGAGTGCAGGGGCAGCTGCGGTAATTGTTGAGCCCCATCGACGAGAAACATCGACCCTCCGGCCAAGGAAGCGAACGTATCAGTTGCAAATGCAACCCGGACCGTCCTCCCCTCCACGACTACGCCTACCCCCCCCCCTCCCTGACTCACACCCCTCTTACTCTCTCTGACGAGGAAAGATGCCCCGTCCACGTCGCTCATTTCCACGACACACGTCCCTTTGCTGGCCCCCCCTCTGCTGCTGTCCCGGCCCAAAGAACAAGCGGTAACACATACCCCATACCCTCCCTGCAGCGCCTGCACGACAGACGCCTCGTTGGAGTGGATCGGCAACCCCTTCATTATGAGTGTGCGACACGGAATCTCACTCTCATCTGCGTGGGCCCGCCTGGCCTGCCTGCCCTCTTCCTCGTAGAGATGGGGAGGGTACAGAGCATCAGTGCCCTTTGGGTGCTTGCACTGACAACAATCTTCCCGTCGACCGTAATTCAATTTATGGCATTTCCCACAAACCCAGTCCTTGTCCCTCGACTTTCTGTGGGCCCGCAGCTGATTCTCCTCTTCCCTCTTCCATTTCCCTCCCTCCTTCTCGCCCTTCCCTCCTCCCCACCCCCCTCCCGCGAGGGGCAAGGCAGCACGTGAGGGAGGGCCCGAAGGAGGAGGGGGCACACAGTACTCCATGGTTGCCATGTTATAATCGATCATAATGGGCCGCCGCCCCCCTCTACTTTCCCGTCCTCCGCCTCCTCCTCCGCCTCCTCCATGCGCCGCCATCAACGCTTGGGTGTGGTCGGTGGAGT
Organism: Nannochloropsis oceanica; assembly: GCA_004519485.1. Lineage (NCBI taxonomy): Eukaryota > Eustigmatophyceae > Eustigmatales > Monodopsidaceae > Nannochloropsis > Nannochloropsis oceanica. Next base: position 1,568,027 of record CP038106.1, read on the forward strand.
AAAACTCCGCCACTGCACACTGCGTCTTCCTTTCTTTTTCTCCTTCCTCTCCCCCCCCCCTCCCCACTCTTTCCCCTATTCCTCCCCAATCTTCCTCCTCAGCAGAGGGAAAGAGGGAGACCTGCCCAGGATAGAAGCGGGCAACCGCCTCTTTGACCATCTCCTCCGTCGTGCTGGCAGTGAGGTCTCGCAATAGTATGGCAGTCGTGGGCAAGGCGGATGGCACGGGCAAGGGCCGTAATGGTGGGAGTGGACGAGGACGAGAACCTCTTCGTTCTTGAGGTTCAATGCTCTTGCCCTTGACGAAGCCGACGAACTTTTCCTTGTCCAGCTCTCGGTATCTTCTGTCATGGTCTTGGCCTCGATCATACGATCGGTCGCGTCGCCGGTCCGGGGGGGAACGGCCCCGGCGCTGCCCCTGATACTGTGTTCGGTTCTTGCTCCACCGGTCGAAAGCCTGCCGAGGGCTGCGGCTCCGACTCCGGCTGCGTTTCCGGGACGAAGAGGAGGAGTAGGAGTAGGAGGAGGAGTGCCTGTGGGTTGCAAAGAGGAAGGACAGGAGAAGGATGAGGGTGCGCGCGGAGCTGGGAAAAAAGGCCAGTCTAACTTCAAGAGGACTAAGATTTTGTAGCATACCTTGCTATATCGACATGCATATTTCTACTTATTTCCTTATGGGGGCAACATTAACTCTCGAGGGAGGGTACAGACAGGAGGCAGTAGAAAGAAGGGACCAAAGAGCTAATTGGGATGGACAAACTTACTTGGAACTCATCCCCCAGGCGGCCGAGGCCTTGGAAACAGCGGAGCAATACCTGTGTGCTGTGGTGGGCTCGTTGAGGCTACAGCGAGAAAGCAAGCAGTAAATAACATAGTAGCGCAACCCCAGCCGACCTCCCCTTCTTTCATGTATCGTCCAATCCCAGCCCGAGCAGTAAGGCCACTGAGCATATCCACAAGGAGTTCATCGTTCTATTTTTACGAGTAACCTTCGGGTTTTGTCCATGAGCGAAATGCAGCCCCCTCCCTCAACAGGAACGGAAGCTGGCGGAGAAATGGACTAGTAAAGTAGTTGTCAATTAATTCAATTAATCGACGGGATTCCTCGGACAAGTGGCCTTTGCAAGAGCATTGCTTCACCGCGCACCATCTATCGGCACTAGACTCATTAAAACAAGATTGTATCATGACTTGGCCTACAGAAATACTCAGTCGATGGTCACTGAGTGGCGCTACTCAGTGATTAGGCAAAGACCGAGTGTTTGACATGATGTACAGATTCGCCAACCCGCCGTTGTGCCTGTTTGTGATACTGCTCCTTCTGTAGAAATCAGTCGGTCATACAATATTTGCGTGCATGAACTGTCCAAGACTGTACTTTTGTCGTGTCATACATGTACAATGTGCATTGATACATTGCTGGTCAAGGTTGTACGGGGAATTGTGCACTAGAGCATGAACAAAGGCCCTGGGAAAAAGCAACATGGTCCGGACCTCTGGTTTCGTCGAGTACCCCCAACCCCTTCTTAACGTTTTTTAGTTCCTGCAGGATCGAACTCCTGCCACCCTTAGCAGAAAAGGGGTGCACGAAATTGATTTGGCACCTAAAAATCAAAAATTAGACAGGTCTCAACAAGACAGACATATTTTATGACCGGAGTGGTGTGAAAATATTTTTTGGCCCGTATTTTGGGGTCAGGAAGAATGCCTGCCCCCCCAAGGGGTTTCGTTCATTCATTCGCTTTTTCCTTTTTGGCGGATTCATGCTTGCCATGCCAAAGGACAATCTATGGGGTGGTGGCATCGTCCAACTCGTCTGTTGCTGACATATTCCCAAATTATAGTTGCCTCCCCCCTCGGGAGATGACACAAATTGCAGGTGAGAATCAATGCGTGCACGGCGTGCGCACACGCACGCACGTCAATCAGTGCACTCCAAGTGCATGCACGATGCACGTACCCAGCGCTGCCTCGGACACATGGCCTTTGGCAGACAATTTCTCCACTACACATAGCCTAATTACATAAGGGTCATGCAGTTACAAAACATCACATGCTTGTACATAGCAATACTCAGTCGATGGCCATTGAGTAGCGTGATTGGATAAAGACCGAGTGTTTGACATAATGTACAGATTCGCTAACCCGCCGTTGTGCCTGTTTGTAATGTTGTTCCTTGTGTAGAAATCACTCGGTCATACAATATTTACGTGCATGAACTGTCCAAGACTGGTTTTTGGTCGTATACTGCATGTACAATGTGCATTGATACATTGCTGGTGAGGGATGTGTGGCTAATTGTGCACTAGAGCATGAACAAAGGCCCTGGGAAAAAGCAAAATGGTCCGGAAATCGGCAGTGGTAATTCGTCGATGTTTTTCCCTTTCCTTCATCAGCCATTGTTTTATTTGGTCTCTGTGAAGACAATCACTCATCATCGTCATCCTCCACTTTCTCTCGCTTTCAGCACAGCGACACAGGAGGCGGACACAAGGGGCACTAGCCATGTCGCGACAGCAGCAGGAACAGCTGCAAGACCACCACCACCACCGCCATCATCACCCCGCGGCGCACACGATCGACCCCAACGCACCTCCGGACCAACCCAGCGTCCAGATATACTTCTTCTCCGGGAACCCATGTAAGAGATATGGATAGAGGAGGGAGAATGGCATGGATGAAGAGGAAATTGTATGCCTTCTAGCCAATATACAGAGGCACTTGTCTGTCATTCTCTTTCTCACACGCCCCTCCCTTCCCTCCCCACCGATCTCCCCGTCATACCGCGCTCCCGATTCCCCTCCCGCCCTTTCCCACACGGACTCAGACGTGTACGCACTGTACGACAACCTTCTGTCCCTCCTTCAAACCCGAGGACAAACCAAAGGTCATCGCATCTCCACCCTCCTCGTCACCTACCCCCCACTCCCCGACGCCCTGCTTGCCGATCCCCAAGCCGCCTTTGCACACATCGCCAGCGACGTACAGCAGCAAATCTGGACCTACGAACGCGCGCGTCCCTCTCCCTCACCTTCTCACACCCTCTTGGTCGGGCACTCTTTCGGGGCCTACATCGCCAACCTCCTCCTCCCCCACCTGACGCCGTCCCCCGCCGCCTCCATCTACCTCTTCCCCTTCCTCTCCGAACCGACCTGGCGAGGCAAACTTCAACTTGCGCTCGCGGATCAGGCCTACCGCCAAACGCCCCTCCTAGGCCGGGCCCTTCATGGGATGACCACTCGGCTCTTCGATTGGCTCCTTTACTTCGTTTCCTCCCCAGCCAAGCGGCGTAACCTCCCCCCACGCACGGACCCAGCCACGCTCCACGCCATCTTGCGGGTCGCGGCGTGTGAGCGGGCGGAAATTGGGGGAAAAGGGCCGGACTTATCGCATGTCGACATGCACGGGGAGAAGCACGGGAGCAAGCCGTATTTGGTGTACACGGAGGGGGACGAGTGGAGGTGGGTGTGGGAGGGAGGGAGGAAGGGATGGAGGGAGGGAGGGAGGGAGGAAGGGGTATGTAGACCCGGGTCAATGAGGCGTAGTTCTGCAGGAGACAGGTGAACAGTCTTTCCTTCAACATCTTCCCCCCGTGTCTTATTGCCTCCCGCCGGGGCAGGTAACATCGCTCGTTCTCCTTGCATTGCCTTGTCCTCCATGCCACACTCACTCACCTATATTACCGGCTGACCGCCCCCCCCCCCCCCACAGCCCGAGATACGTCTGGGACGCCTGGCCGGAGGAAAGGAGGGTGGATATGAGTCACATCCCTCATGCCTTCCCGTGCCAGGAGGCGCACGACGAGGAGGTGTGTGAAACCGTGCTGGACATCGTGGGGAGGGTGGTGAGGGGGGAGGAGAGTGAAGGCGGCGTGAAGGAGAGGGCCAAGTTGTAGATTTGTTGAGGAGAGATAGGGAGGAGGGGGGAGGAGGGTAAAGGACTGAGGCAGATGGAGATGGAACAGAGACTGGAAAGGGGGAAGAGGAGGAAAAGAAACATAGGGTTTGACTGGACAGAGTGGATGGACAGGCAGCCGAGACAAGTCTCCCCTACTCCATCTCCTTCTTCTGCTTCCTCTTGTCTTTCTCATTTCGTCTACTTTTTTTCATTTCTTCGACTTCTGCGTCTTTTGCCGTCCTTCTTCCTTTGTTCGTTTGTTCCTACAAGAATTTACATCCCACTTGTTCCCTCGCTTCTCCTCTCTCTCTTGCTCCCTCCCTTTACAACCAAGGTCCCTCCCCCCTCTACCTTTGAAGCATAGGAGGATGGAGGGGAGGGAGGGAGGCAGGCAGAGAGGGAGGGAGGGAGGGAGGGAAGGCATTCTGACCGTGTTTCACTATTTTTTGCACCTGTGGAAGTCAAAGCCACCGCAGCCGAGGGCAGTGAAGAGGAAGATAGCTAAGGATAGAACAAAAGCGAGGAGGAGGGACCGGTTGAGGCGCCGCCACCACATGCTCTGCTGTAGCCGCCGAGATTGTCTAAGGGTGGCGAGGGAGGGAGCGAGAAAGGGAAGGAGGGAGGGACGGAGGGAGAAAAAGGCCGTCAGGAGAAAGGTGGAGACACCCAGGCGCCATATGAGATCTTCTTGGCTCCCTCCCTCCCTCCTACCTTTTGAACTGCACGGCCTGCTGGCTGAGCCTGTCAGTCTTGTCCACCAGCAGCTCGATCTTCTCGCCCCTGGCTAGGACCTTGAGGGAGGGCGGGAGGGCGGGAGGAGTAAGCGGTGGCACACGGCCGATGCGATCGCCTGTTTAGTTTACCCTTGGGCCGGCTTCTTCAGAACTCAAACACATGGGCAGCCCAATCCTCCCTCCCTCCTTCCTCCCTCCCTCCCTACCTGGTCGATGTTCTCCACCATCACACTCTTGGTGTCATCGATCTTCGTCCGCAGCTGCCGCAGGTTGTCGGCGGAGGGATCGGCGTTGTAGAAGTCCATCATGGCCTTGAGGGAGGGGGAGAAGGACTCGTTCATGGCGAAGGCGATGGCCTAGGGAGGGAGGGAGGGAGGGAGGGAGGGAGGGAGGGAGGGTTGAATTGGTGGGAGTCCATCACAGCCTTGAGGACGGGAAGGAGGCGCACGTTTATGGTAGGGGTGGTCGCCTGGGGATGATTGGAGGGAAAGAGGGAGGGAGGAAGGAAGGAAGGAAAAGAGGGAGGGAGGAAGGAAGGAAGGAAAAGAGGGAGGAAGGGTGCTTACCGTGTAGGCTGCCTCGCCGAATGTGGACATGAAGCGACGTTGAACCTCTTCAAGGAACAGGAAGGCGAGGCGGCGCTTGTTCTCGGCATCGTCCACCATGCACAGGTAGATGAGGGGGGAGGAGGTGGAGGAGGAGGAGGAGGACTGGCCCTGGCCGCCTCCGCTGCTGTCAACGACGTAATGGAAGACGTGCTGGTCGTAGACGATCGACATTTTCTGCCCACTGAGGCGACGGACGGATTGATCGGAGAAATTTACGTGTTATTAAATATGCATGCACCTGAAGCAAATGGAGCAGGAGAAAGCGAACAAATACGGTATAGAAGACCCTGACAGGCACACCAGTAGGCAGAAGCATGCCCCATTTCGCAATCCGAGACGGACACATACATATACCGCTTCCCATGTACGTACCCGGCTTCGCCGCCTCCATGTGGCATGCCCCGATCCCCGATTCGCGCGAGGAGAAAACGTGTGACGGTGGGAAAGTTGCCGCTTGTGCTCTGCGATATTATTTGGGTCCCAAGAACGAGAGGGAGGAAAAGAGGAAGGGGATGGGCAACAGAATGCACATGTACATCACCCGAAGCAGCAACCCCCTTCCCAGTCCTCCTTTTCTTCGCTGTCCGCCTTACCGTGAACTCGGCCAATACAGTCTTGCCCCGGGCGACGAGAGCGTAGAGGATGGCCATTATCAATGTGTGATGGTCGGAGCAGGCTGCAGGCAGAGGAGGAGGAGGGCGGGCTAGTGCGGAGGGAGGGAAGAAGGCTCGCGTTCAAAATCAGGAAGCTGGGAGTCTGTCTTTGCTAAACTGCTCCTGTCTGTGTGTGACAGTAGGAAATGGAGATGCTGATATCAGGGCCGTGGTATATGACTGTGCGTGTGCGTGTGTGTGTCTATGGAGGTTGTGTTCAACTCAACGTGGTGCCTTGGCGATCAGAACGACCTGTCAGCTCCCTCAGACACAGCTTCCTTGAACCCAGTAGCGCGCAATTTCGTCAATGCCGAGGCATGGTGGAGCGTCGTGGAGTGGCAGAGTTCTTTGAGGACGTGCCAGGCATACAAACGCCAGCCAAGACAAAGCTTGCCGATTACCACGGTTGTTTGGAAGTTCAGTGATCTTCATCACCTCCCACTCCTGACGCTGCATGATTCCACTTTCCTATTGCTCAGCACCCCCCCCAAAAACACCCCGCACAGGGACAAAACGACAACCACAGCGTTCGCATCATTACTGTCGAGGACCACTGGGACCATAGAAAGCAGCGAGATGGAGCCGCTGCCCTCTCTTTCTCCCCCTTTACCCACACGGCGGCCCCAACACCACGCTCCACAGCAGCATTCGAGAAAGCGGAGCCCTCTTGCCTTCACTGCCGCCGCCATTTTTCTCTTGTCCTCCTCACTCCCCACCTCAGCCAGCACTGCTCTCAAAAGCAGCCGAGGCACTAGAAGAATAGGAAGCCAGCCGGCGTTCCTCCACGCACCCCAACCACCATCTTCTCCGACCTCTTTTGCCTCCTCCGTCTCCTCCTCTTCCTCCTTTCCCCCCTACTATCATGCCCCTCGCCCCCTCGCAGCCACGCCCTTGCCACGAAATGACAAGGATAAGAAGACAAAGGGAGGAGGGAGCACAGGACCCATCAAGTCTCGCAGCGGCTTGACGGGCACGGGGCTGACACGCGAGAAGGCGGTTCTCGGCGCCGTGGGAGGCAGCTTGGGGGTGTGGGGAATCTTCACCGCTGCGCGGAACCTGCAAAGTGCGGCAGACAAGGCCAGCTCTCGGGCCTTCGTTTGGAAGGAGCCTTCAAAGATTGCGAAGAAGAAGCTTGAAGGCGGAGGCCTGAGTGGTCCTGGTCTGAGCCTTACTCCACAGGGCGTCTTCTCTCTTGCCTTCGTCACGTATCTAGCCCGTTTCCTCCTCAATTTTGACTCCTCCGTCGCTAACTGGTGGGCCTCCGAAGTTCTTCCAACAGCTCCAGTGAGCTCTTCTAAGGGTAACGAGGAGATCAGGGAGGGAGGGAGTGAGGGAGTGAGGGAAGTAAGAAGGGGAAGGAGGAAAGGAGGGAGGAAAGGAGGAAGGATATGAAGGAAGTGTTTATCTTTGTTCCACACACGCACATGAACCCTCCCTCCATCCCTCCTTCCCTCCTTCCCTCCTCCTTCCCCCCCCCCTTCCCGTAGGATCTCCTGCTCGGCAGCGTTTTCTCATGTCACGCTTCGGAGAGTTCTCCACCACGGTAGAGCTTGGTCTCGCCCCCTTCGCATCCAAGGGCAGGGAAGGCGCCATCTCCTTCTGTCAACGCCTCGCTGACCGTTACATAGGCACGTTTAGAGGCGGTAGTCTCCTTTCTCCCCTTTCCCTTTCCTCCCTTCTTCCTCCCTCCTTTCTTCCGTTCCTTTCGTTTTCCTTCTGGCCCCCCTCCTTCCCCCCCTCCTGTGGACTGCAGCATGAGCGTCCTTATCTCACTCATCCCTCCCTCCTTCCCTCCAGGCCCCGAGAGCGAAACGTACGCCCGTGGGACACCAGAAGGCCGTAGAATCCGGGAGCAGCTCGCCCTCCTCTTCTCCCTCCTCCCTCCTTCCGCACAGCCCACCCCCCTCATCCGTGACCTCCTGGCGTCGTTGCCCCCGTCCAGTGGCACTTCGCGCATTTTCCAAGTCGAGACTCTGGGGTAGGTAGTGGTGTCAATGTTGTTTTCGTTGTGGTTGATGTCGTTATTGTTGCTGGTGTTGGTGGTCGTGATGTCGTTGTTGTTGGTGTTGCTGTTGTCGTTGTTGTTGGTGGTGTTGGTGATGTAGCTGGTAGTGGGGATGCTTCCCAATTTTGATGTAAAGGGAGGGTTGGAGGGAGGGGAGGAGGGAGTAATTCGGTAAAATAAGGATGCCTGAAGCATGGACGTGACACGCTCCCTCCCTCCCTCCCTCCCTCCCTCCCTCTCCCCCACCCTCTTTAGTTCGGGCCAGAGCAAGGTGTTGATGGATCAGACCGTGCGAGGGATGGGACAGGATCCCCTCATGCTCCTCCCCGCCCGCAACATGGTTCCCTTTCCAGTGGACGAGGACGGGAGGGAGGGCGCGAGGCAGGGCGAGGCCGTCTCGTACCGCGTGCCGGGGCTGCAGTCGGTCATGGAAGGTGCTTATTACGGAAGGGGAGGCGGAGGGGGAGGGAGAGGGGAAGGAGACGCAGCAGCAGCAGCAGCCAGGGGCTTCCTTGCCCCCGAGATGGCAGTCGCCCGGCCCATCCCTCCCTCCATCCCTTCCTCCATCCCTTCCTCCTTCCCGCCCTCCCCCTTCGGTCCCATCGCCGATCGTCCGGTGATGAAAGAGAGGCCGTTGGACCTACAGACGTACCTGCTTTTCGCCTTGGCCGGTGCGGTGGGTTGTGCCGGAACCCACTCACTGGTGGTGCCCATTGGTGAGCCCTCCCTCCCTCCCTCCCTCCGTCTTTATTATTATTATATATTATTATATATATATATATTATTATTATATATCATCAAACCATCGTCATTCCTCGGGTTCCATGATTCGTGTTGTTTACCCTCCCTCCCTCCCTCCCTCCCTCCCTCCCTCCCCAGACGTGGTGAAGACCAAGGCGCAGACAAGCGGAGGCAAGACATCCATTATTGAGGGCGTCCGCACTCTCGCTAAGGAGGAAGGGATCGAGGGCCTGACTCGCGGCTTAGAGCCTACCATCCTCGGCTACATGTTTTACGGCGCGACCGTCTACCCGGGCTACGAGTTTTTTAAACGGGCGTTGACCAGCGCCGGTAGGGAGGGAGGGAGGAAGGGAGGGAGGGAGGAAGGGAGGGGGGGAGTGAGGGAGGGAGGGAGGTAGGGAGATTGAGTGTGGGAGAAAGAAAGGGAGGGCGGGCTGGCGGGCGGGGTTTCATTTTTAGGGGGACCGAGCCTGACTTTCTCCCCTCCCTCCTTCCCTTCCTGCTACGTTCTCTTCTTCCTCCCTTCCTCCCCTCCCTCCCTCCGTACAGTGAGCCCGGCGGCTGCCCTACAGTACCACGCGCCTCTGGTCGTCCTGGCAGGGGCCCTGGCCACCGTCATAGCATGCTTAGGTGCGTACGCCCCTCCCTCGCTCCCTTCCTCCCTCCCTCCCTTCCTCCCTTTCTCTTTCCGTGCTATGTGTCCTGACCAGCGCCTTCACTCGTTACGTGCTTGCTCGCCGCCTCACGTCCCTCCCTCCCTCCTTCCCTCCCTCCTTTCTTCAGGAGTCTGTCCCGCCGAAGCCCTGCGTATCCGGATGGTGGCTAATGCCGAGACGTTCGGGGAGACATGGGCCGGGGCAGTGGAGCAAGAAGGAGGCGCGCCCTCTCTCTGGGATGGCTTCCCCCCCCTCGTGGTCCGACAGGTACAGCCAGAAACCAAGTTACCCGGAAGAAGAAGAGAGCGGCCTCGTTTGTTTGCCTTTTCTCCCTCCCTCCATCCCTCCCTCTTACTCTCCCTCAGGTTTCACGTCTTCGATTCCGTCGGATCAACCCTCTCCTCACCTCCCCACCCTCCCTCCCTCCCTCCCTCCCTCAGGTCCTGTTTGGAATGATGAAATTCGTAGTGTTCGATTCCGTCGGCACCGCCATCTTCGCCGCTGCTCCCTTCCTCCGGGAGAGCGTTGCTTCCTCTCTAGGGGTCTCTCTTGTGAGCGGGGCTATGGCCGGTGTGGCCTCGGCCATTATCTCCCAGCCAGGTAGGGGAGGAAGAAAGGAAGAAAGGAGGGAGGGAGGGAGGATGGTAGGAGGGAGGGGCAGTCATCAGCCATCCGTCCGCAGCATCACCACTTATTCGTCTCCACCCATTCCCCCCCCCCTCCCTCCCTTTCCTCATTCCTTGACCTCCTTCATTGGCTGCTTTCCGTGGCCTCCCTCCGTCCCTCCCTCCGTCTCTCCCTCCGTCCCTGCCTGCCTGCCTGCCTGCCCAGCGGACACCATCCTGTCGAAGATGAACGCCGACGCCCGCCCCGGCGTGATGGAAGCCGTCTCCTCGATCCTCACCGAAAACGGTCTCGGGGGTTTTTTCGTCGGCCTGGGCACTCGCTGCCTATGGTCGGGAAGCATCATCAGCGGTCAGTTCCTCCTCTACGACGTGTTTCGGAGCCTCCTGCACGTATCGAACGAGGACTTGTCGCAGTACATGGATGTGATTGGCACTTTTGGCAGTTGAGGTGGATGGGGAGAGGGGGAGGGAGGGAGGGAGGGAGGGGGGGAGGGGCTTGTACATGGAGGGACAGGGGGACGGGAGCAAGGAAGAAGAGAAAATCGAATCCAGCATCACCAATGACGGTGGGTGAAAAGTGAGTGTGTTTTGGGGGCGGAGAGGAGAAAAAATGAGCAGAAGAAAGGAAAAAAGGCAAGAAGAAGAAGAAGCAGAAGCAATCGAAGAAGAGGAATAAATGGGGATAAAATCCGCGTAAATGAAAACAAAAGAAGGAAAGGCAGAAAAGAAAGAATAATAAGTAGTGGATGACGGACGGAGGGCCAGGAGGACGAACGGTGCCAGGAGCAGGAGCAGTTGCGTCATAAGCCTTGTCATTCATGAAGGCCTTTGATTGACGCACTTCCTCGTGTCTTCCGATGGGTCTGTCCATTCTCCTTTGCTTTTTGCGAAATGGGGGGGAGGGAGGGAGGGAGGGAGGGAGGGAGGGGCAACGTTTTTTTCACGCGTAGCTTTTTCTTCCAGGTCGCACCGCCATTCTCCCTCTCTTTTCTCAGCCGCTCTCTACCTCCTTCCCTCCCTCCCACCGTACATAGCCTCCCTGGTGCTTGCATCCCCCCCCCCCCCCCTCTCGCTGCGGATCTTAGTTCCCCCTCCCATGGCACCCTCCTTTCTCTCTTTTTCCCACTTGCCCTTCCTCGCACCAACACCCCACACAAGTCATCCATCCCCATGCAGCTCGTCTGAATCAGCGCATGCTTTCTGCTTCCTTTCACGAGTGGATGCTGCTGTATACTTTACTCGTATTACATATTATTACTCACATTATTCTGCTTCCGTTTAGGCGTAGCTGTCCATGGATGACTGGCTCGAGCTAGTCTGCAATCAATGAGGAAGAAGGGAGGAGGGAAAAAGAACGAAGAGAAGGATGAGCGACGAAAAAATCTACATGTCGGAATCTGTAGGCCACATCCCTCCCTCTCTCCCTCCCTCCCTGCAGCAGCACGCACCGGTAGGTACTGCCTCCACATAAAAAGGAAGAGGGAAAAGATGCCAAAAATGAGGAAGAGGAAAAAAGCAAAGGTCGCGATGGCCCCGTCTGCGCTCTTCTCGCTCGCCGACTCGGCTTGGCGGCTACAGCGGGGAGGAGGGGGAGGAGGGGGAGGAGGGAGATATGACATGAAACGAGGATGGAGAAAAATAGCACACTCGTTGAAAGACCAACACATTTTGGGAAAAGAAGAGGGCGGCGAGGATCCGTCCATGCAAAGAAGTATCCCGGCACATCTCGTTTTTCCACCTCCTCGTCCTTCCCCCCCGCCCTCTCTACCTGCGAGCCTCGAAGATGGTGAAGAGAAGCAGCTGAATCTGCGAGAACATGGCCGTGCAACCCAACAGTACACCCGTGGCGATGGGGGTCTGGATCCTGGAAAACAGGGAAAAGAGTCAAAGCCAAGAGACGGGGAAGGGTGTGGTGGTGGATGGATGTGCACACGCGATGGAATGAAAGACCGGGGAAGCTGCCGTGCCATGGCACGAGCGCTATCATCGTCATCAGCCTCAAGACAATCCCCGTCGTCCTTTGCCCCTCTCTACCCGTGGCAAATGCTACCTTGCATACCTCTTGAAGACGACCGTGCCGCCGACGAGGATGCACACCAACAGGATCATGGACCAAATGGCCGCAAACGCATGAGGGTCCGTCGCACTAGGGGTCTCGCTCTTCGAGAGGCGGGACGCAACGACCAGGGCTGAAATTACGTACTGTTATGGAAGGGATGAGAAATAGAGACATTATGAGTAGTCAATATGTGCCTGCATCACGCATTCTCATCCTTTCCGCAATTAGTGGGGAGAATGAACGGGTAGGCTGACAATCCCGCCTGTTCATCCTCCTACGGCTTGACCGGTAAACGGCGAGCGATCCTCGCCCGACACTTCACAAAATTCTACCAAGACATTTCACATTTCATACTCTCGTGTCTGAATCTCGATATTGCTAGAAATAACTTACCGCGATCGAGGTTGCCATGCAGGCATACCATGTGATTTGGAGAAGGCGACCCTTGTCGTCGAAAAGACCCATGGTATATGAGTGGTTGTTGAGGCGGGTGGCGGGGATGCGGGAGGATAAATTTGCCTGCGGTGTGGGGCACATTATTTGTGGTGTGGTGTCTTCATGAGTGTATTCTTGTATTGTGGGGGGTTGTACTTTTTACTGGTGATGATGAATGATGGTCGCTGGCCGCGGTACTTGCTTCAGGAGCCTCCAGTACATGAAGTGTCCCGACATCACACATCCTATGTGACTGTGAACTAAATCACAAGACATCTTTTTCCTGGCGGGGAGTGACCACGCTATTGTTGCCGCCCGAGTGCGGCTGTGTCGTGTCCATGGGCCTTCGGAGACTTGGGCTCTGTTTAAAACGAAGATGATGTCTTAAGACCTCTCCTTTGTCAACCAGGAAAATGGCGGGAGCAGAGGCAGGACAAGCAGCACTGCAACGACGACAAAAAAATGTACCTCTCAAGCTCCCTTTTGTTTGTATGCCACAGCTGGTAAACCCAGCCCTCAGTAGAGGCCGTTGCAACGTGCGAGTAGACGGGCGAATCAGCGATTGCTTGATTCCAAAATTCCCTTTTGTTCTGATTTCCCTGAGACACTCTAAACTCTCCCTTGTCCCACCATTGCAGGCACACCCAGGCTCCTCACGCACACCCCCCGCACGCATTTCAAATGGCAACCTACCATTCGCTGGTGATCATGGCGTCTGCCTGTCTCCTCGTCTTCTTGGGTTCGACGATTGAGGCCACGAGCACTACTCATCCGTACGCCTCCTTTATTCATTTGGCCAGTGTCGGGGCCTGGTTTGGAATCTCGCTCTGGGTAACGTTTGTCGCTGGCGTTTTGCTGTACAGGTATCTGCCCCGGCACCTCTTTGGAGAAGTGCAGAGCAAGATCTTTCCCTATTTCTTCGGCATGTCCTTGGTCTTCACTTCTCTTGCCCTGGCCTCGTGGGCACATTTGGAAGGGGTCACCGACCTCTTGGCCACCGCCAAGAATGGGGGCGAAGACGCGACCGTTCTTTTTGTCCTAGGCGGCGCCGCCATGCTTTCTGCGCTGCAGCTCGTAGTACTGGGCCCGTCGGTGACCAAGGCCATGAATGCGCGTAACAAACTGGAGAAGGTACATACCCATCTACATGTAAAGGAGTTATATTGATTTTTGGGCCATCATCAGATGGTATATGGTGCGCTCGATTCTCCACGCTAAAAATTAGGAGGCGTATGGACATGGCTGTCATTACCATAGACAAGATTGGATTACTAACACTCCTATTGGTACTCACGCACGAATCTCCCTTCTCACTCCCTTAATCCCTTTTCACGTCTCTACCACAGGAAGAGGGTTTCGCCGACACGACCAGCAAGGAAGGAAGGAGCCCTCAGCTGCTTGCCTTGGGCAAGAAATTTGCACGCGTCCACGGGATGTCGTCAACCGCTAATCTGCTTATTTTCCTGGCAGCAATTATGCATCTCTATGTCCTGTCGTCCAAGCATGTCACGTTTGCGATTATGGCGCCAGCAGTCAAGGCCAGCTTTTGGGGATGGTAATGCGGGGTGTGGTGTGGAGATATGGGAATCAAGAGACGGGCTGTGCAGCGGGAGCTGGTGCGAATTTGCGTGTGAACATTCTGCATGTTTGTGAATGCACATGTGAGAAAACGCAACCAAGGGAGTGAATAATGTGGTTTAATGAATGTCAAAAAGAAAAACAACAAGCAAGCACATGAGCTTAAGCATGAATGTGGTGAACGGCTGGGCACACAAGGGCAAGACAAGAAAGATAATCGAAGAAGATTAAGCGAAAAGCCCAGAGATGAATTAAGAACATAACATTTTTATTACGAGTAGATTTACATACGCGGCCATTGCTTTCTTTCATTCTTATTTTAGGGCCAGGGAAGGTGGCACATCCTTAATTTGCCACAAATGACATTATGACAGGGGGTAAGGAGGTTGACGGGCACATACGCGTCAGAGCCGCACAAGCCTCGCGAATGCAATCGTGTATAAGATCTGAGCGCCCTGGCCTTAGGGGTGTGATGCTTTGAATGGTACAGTGTCGGCTTGCCTCGGCATGCGCCATTAAAAGCTCTCCCGGAGGGTATATCAAAAGTGAGACAAGTCTTTCAAATTTTTGTCTTCCAATTGACACCCACTTATACGGCCCGCACAAGTTTAAGATTCCTTTCTAGGTATAGCGAGATACCTCAATCATCCTCCGAGCATGGTGCACAAGCGTGTGGAAGACGTCTCTGCTTTACGTGCCTTCGCTGCTCGAATGAAAACAGCGAGGATTCCAGGCAGCGGACGCAGCAACACCTCCTGCCGGTTGTATCTGCACAGCTCACCCATTACACCACAACATACACCACGACATACAGAGAGAAAAGCACAAAGATACCACGCTAGGTCAGCAATCGCAGCTACGACTATCACCCTGTCAACCAGCAGCCACACCACACCGATCACCTCTGCACGCACACAAACAGGAGGGTCTCACGCCATGCCGGTGCTGGACCACTCCTATTGGCAATGGCTGAAGCATGCGTTGCCAGTTGCGTGGACTCTTGGGCTCAGTGCCATTCTTCTTGCAATGTGCCTTCCGGACACCGGTCCCGAGGGCTCGCCTTTGCTCGTCCTTATGGTGTTGGGCATGGGTCTCGCTCTGTATAGCGCGGCGGCCTTAGGCTGGCTAATCATCTCTGCAGAAAGCAAGGCGCAAGAGTGGGGACATGGCTTGACGGAACCGGAACTCGACCTGTTGTACGAGGCGCCTTCTTTACCTCTAAGGGAAGTGGTGGACATTCTCGGAACAGACTCGACCACTGGCCTCAGCCACCGTCACGCCCAAGCCCGAGAAACGGAGTCGTCGCAAGAGGCACGTCGCAAGTCTTCCCCATCACATTGGGCCGTCCATACCCTCTTTCAGGCATTGCATGAAGAAGTCTGGGGTTCTTCCTCCTGGCCCATCGCCGCCCTCCTCTCCCTGGCCCTTGTGCAAGCTGCGGTCTTGTCACCTTCTTCGCCTATCCTCCCCTTGGGACTCACCCTCGTGCTCGTCGTCCTCTCGCTCTCCATCCTCCGGCGCTGGCGGGCAGCATGGTGTTTGCGCATGTGCACCCGGGGCGACACAGGGGCCTTGCCTGCGTTGGGACCGGTGACGGTGGTGCGGCAAGGGGAAGTGATGCAACTGCCGGTGGAGAGGGTAGTGGTGGGTGACTTATTGCTTCTCTCCCCGGGCCAGGAATTGTGCGCGGATGTGCGGCTGGTGGAGGTGGAGGCAGGACCGACGAGGAGGATCAACCTAGAGATGGACGAAAGCGTGTTGGATGAGCTGAGGCTGAGGCTTTTGGCGTTGGGGATGACGGTGGAGGGAGGGCCGGTGGCGGGAGGGAGGACCGGGCTGCTGTCCCCTGGCAGGGGCATGGGAGAAGAGGCGCAACAGCAGGAGCAGGAGCAGCAAGAGCAGCAGGAGCAGTGGAAGCCGCAGCGACAGGGAATGTTTTCCTTTACTGACGAAGAGGTGCGTATGCACGGATTGCCTGGTGGCAAACCAACGGCGCCGCGGCCGCAAGGCTCTCCTCCACCTCATACGGGCCTGCACCATCATGTCTCCTTCTCCCATGGTACCTTTTCCATGGAGGATAAGGCCGTCACTGCTGCCGCTGCTGCCAACACCATCAGCGCCACTGCTCCTGGTGGTCCAAAAGCAGGAGGAGGGGGAGGGAGCGGGGGATACGATACAAACTCCTTGCTCCCTCTCAACCACCGCCGCCGCACGTTCATGGGCTTGGCGGGCTCGGTCGTAACGAGGGGCAGAGGGAGGGGGCTGGTCGTGTCCCTGCCCCCGCATACAGAGAAGGGCCGCCTCACCCGCCTGCTCAAGCGGGCTGAGTGGGCACGGACGGTGGTGATGGAGCAATTGCAGGAGGTGGGGGTGCAGCAGCAGCAGCAGCAGCAGCAGCAGCAGCAGCAGCAGCAGCAGCAGCCGGGGGGTGCCGTGTCTCCTTTGTCTGCGTCGTCGACCTTTTTCTTTTCCTTTACTCCCTCCACCCTTTCTCCCACTGCTGCACGCAACGGTTGCGAAATAAATAAAGGTCGCGGAATAAATAACGCTTCCGGAATAAATAACGGCTCCGCAGCCATAGTCACCAGCAGCAGCAACAGCAGCACCCTCCCCCTCCCCCCTCCTCTCACCCTCCCCCTCCGCCCCCTTCGCACCCGCCGACGTTCACGCCCGAGCGACAGTATCCTCCTGCCCTCCACCATCTCCACCCTTCGGAGAAGCAGCAGCATCGGCGATGGAGCTCCCAACGACAGCGACTCCATGTTTTCTCCCATCTCCCTCCCTACAGATGCTCTCACCGTACCCATCGCATCCGTTTCCTCCATCTGCTCCTCCCTCGTGTCCTCCTCCCCTCCGGCCGCATACCATCACTACCCACCCTCTTCTTCACTTCCCTCCCACCACTTGCCCCCTCCCCTCCACGACTCATCTTTCGTCTCCGCCGCCGTCAAGCTCCCCCCCTCCCTTCCCCCCTCCCTTCCCCCCTCCCTCCCCTCTCCCTCCCCCCCTTCCTCCTCCCTCCTCCTCCTCGATCCCTCTCTCACCAGCCTGGAAGACGCTCTTTTGTGGACCGGCGTGGTCGTATCCTTCCTTTCCCTCTTCCTGTTCCGTGGTGCAAGCGACCCTCTGGTGTGCATGATGGGAGCAGTCACACTCCTCTATACACTCGCACCCCGCGGAGATCTGAGAGAAATGTGGGCACAAACCCTCGCTATCGGGGCGTGGGACTACGGTAGAAGGAGGGAGGGTGGGAGGGAGGGAGGGAGGGAGGGAGGGAGGGCGAGGGTGGGATTGAGGGAGGGGGACGGGGTGGGGGCGATGGAGAAGCTGGCGTTGATGGAGGCGGTGGTCTTAAACAGAGCGGGAACGCTAACAGAGGCTGTACCTACCTTTCACTCTCTCTCTGTGATGCTCGGCCAGGGTGGGTCGCGGGCGTGGGGAGGACAGGTGGGAGGACTGGAAGGACTGAAGGCCTTGATGAGGCCCCGGTGGCAGACGCGGCGAAGGATGTCTCCTTCCAGCCAAGTGGAAGGGAAGGGGAGGAAAGAGGGAGGGAAGGAGGGGGAGGACGATAGTGAGGCAGAGGAGGAGGAGGACAGAAACCGCTTATTGGAGCTGCTGCAGGGCTGGCTGATGACGTCCAGCTTGGGAGATGACGCCATGCGGAAAGAGCAGCACCACCGTCGAAATCGCCGCCTGGATAGGAGAAAAAGAGGAGGAGGAGGAGGAGGAGGAGGAGGAGACTGCTACTCTCATCTTCCCACGACCCGGGAAAGCATGGTCCATATCCTTGGAGACATGCTCAATCTCGATAAAGAGTGGGAAGGACTTCATCCCTTCGACCAAGCCCTCTTCTCCGCCTTAGCCTCCTCCTCCCCGGCCTCCCTCCCTCCCTCCTCGCCCCCCCTCACTTCTCCCTCCTCCGCCTTCTCCCCTGTATTCCACCACGAGCCGCCTCCACCCACGCCGGCGTTGTCCTTGCAGCCACCCTGTCACACCACCTCCCTCCCGACCAGCACCAGCACCACCGCCAGCACCTTTAGCGACAATGTGGACCCCGGGCATGTTCAGCTCACTCCCCCTTCTGCCCCTCCCGCCCGCACTCCCTCCCTCCCTCCACGCCCCACCGACCTGCCTCCGGCGATAGTGTCGATGATTCTAGGAAAAATAAGGGGGGAGGCGCGCCTGGTCTCATACGCTCCTTTCGATCCGCAGGCGGGGTTCGAGGCAAGGACGTTCGCATGGAAGGAGGACGGGAGGGAGGGAGAGGGAGAAGGAGGAGGAGGAGGAGGAGGGAAAGTGGTGTACAAAACATTTTTTCGCGCCACCCCGGAGGCATTGCTAGCACGGTGTGAGGAGGTGGGAGGGGAGGGGGGAAGCAATGAGGACATGAAGAAGGAGGGCGACCTGCAAAATCGGAGGAGCAGCAGCAGCAGTAGCAGCAGCAGCAGGAGGCGTCTCACCCCCGCCCTCCGTCATGATCTTTATCAAGCTCTAGCTGAGCTGGCAAGTCAGGACGGATGTACGTTGGTAGGAGTGGCGGTGAAGGAGGAGGATGATACATACGAAGAGCGGCTCGGGAGGGCGAGGGAGGAGCAGCTGCTGGCTCCTTCCCCCCCTCCCCCTGACATGCCTTTGCCAGCCGGAGAAAAGAAGGGAAAGGAGGGACAGAAGGGGGAGAGTAAGGAGGAGACAGAGGATGAAGAAGGGAAGGAGGAAGGGGGACAGCCGCAGCTTTCTCGCACGGGGAGTTGGGATTACTATCCTGCGGTTCCCCCCTCTCTCCGTGGAGGGGGAGGGCGGGAGGTCAGTGGAAGAGGGGGCAGAGGAGTAGGAGACGAGAGGAGAGAGATGTCGGTCATAGGTGGAGTGGGTGCGAGCTTGGTGAGGGCGACGCCTGAGCGCTTGAAGGGGGCAAGACTTCTGGGAATGTGCGCCTTTGTCCACCCCCTCGTGGAGGGGGTGAAAGAGGCGGTGCAGGGTTTGAAAGGGAGCGAGGGAGAGAGGGAGGGGAGGAGGAGAAGGAGAAGAAGAGGGAGGAGGAGGAAGGTGGTGTTGGTGACGGGAGAGGGGAAGGAAGCGGCGGAGGCTCTGGGGAGGAAGGTGGGATTGGTGGAGGAGAGGGAGGGAGGGAGGGAGGGAGGGAGGGAGGTGGTGTGTGCGCCGGAGGTGCAAGGCCCCCTTCTCTCGCTGATTTTACATGAGGAAGCAAAGGTGTCAGTGATCTGCCGGGCGTCAGGTCAGGATCGAGTGCAGGTGGTTCAGGCGTTAGAAGATGGGGAGAGGGAAGGGAGGGAAGGAGGGAGGGAGGGAGGGAGAAGGGTGGTGGGTGTGACGGGCAATTTCGCCGCGGCGGTGCCTGCTTTGGAGTGGCCGTCGTCGCTGGGAGTGGTGCTGGAGGGACGAGGGATCTACCGACAGACCCCGGGAAGGCAGGGCACCGGTATCATGAGGGAAATAGCCACGGCAATGGCGATATCAAGCAGGGATGATTCTATGGAGGAGGAGGAGGGAGGAGAAAGAAGAGGAGGGAGGGCCGCGGGGTCATGCCAGCCAGCAGGGCAGGAGAAGAGCAACAAAACCCTTCAGTCTTTCCATGCAGTCACTGACGTCGCTAGGCGCGCTGCCGACCTGGTGCTGCTCGAGGGGGACCTCTCCTCCTTCTCCTCCGCCGCTGCCACCGCCAGGCGCCTCCTACACAATGCCCAAGTTGCTGCCGTCCACACCTTAGCATGTCACTTCTCCCTCGCCCTGCTCTGGTTGCCGTTGTTGTGGCTGGCGCAGAGGAGGGAGGGAGGGAGGGAGGAGGGGGGGGTGTCGAACTTGCCTCTCGCGCCGGTGCAGGTGTTAGTCCTAGAGGCTTATCGGATGGCCGGGGCCAGGGCAGCGCTGGCAGGGGGGGAGGAAGTGGAGGAGGAGGAGGAAGAGAAGGAGGAGGATGAAAGGGGCGTGGGAATTTCCGGTAATGCTGCAAATTACCTTTCATGCGAGGGTACCAGTAGTGCAGTCTCCTTCCCCTCCTTCTCCTCCTTCTCCTCCTCCTCCTCCTCCTCCTCCTTGTCGTCCTCTTCGGCTGCTGCTGGTCGGCACTTTTTGAGCGCAAGTCACCTCTCTCTCGCCTTTACTGGCATCCTTTCCATTATCACTGCCGTGATTCTTCCTCTTCTCTACAACGAAATGATCCTCCCACCTTCCCAAGAAGCCGACAGCTTTCCCTCCCCTTCTCTGCGTCGACAGACTCTGGTCTTTGCCTCTCTCCTCCTCACCCACCCCCTTCTGGCCCTACACCTTCACAATCCCTTCCGTCCCTCCTCCTTCTCCCTCGGCTGCCCCGATGAGACGGGAATGCAAGGAAAGTTGTTGTGGCCACCCTCTTTAGTCTGGTTGTTGGTGGTCTGCCTCTTCCTCTGGCTCGTGGCATCAGATCGGCACATTCAGGCGGTCTTCGGCTTTGTCCCCTTGGGACGGGAATTGTGGGGTGCGGTAGGCCTGTCTGCAGTAGGAGGGACGACGGTTTGGATGGAGGTGGGGAAATGTGGAATCTGGTGCGTGGGAAGGCAGAGGAGAGTGAGGTGGGGGGGTGGGAGGGAGCGAGGGAGCGCGGGAGGGAGGAGGAAGAGAGGATATGGAACCATGCGGGGGCGGGGAAGTGGTGAAGGAGAGGAAGGAGAAAGAGGAAGAGGAAGCGTTAATCTTGATGGTGGCGGTGGTAGTAGAATAGAAACTCGTGACTTGGAAGAGCAAGCACCGTTGCTGGTGGGGAGATAGGGAGGAAGAAGTCGCCAGAGGCACAGCGCGGGGGAGAGAGAGGATGTATTTGGTCCTTGAAGTGCGTAGAGCGGAGATCACAGAGGGATCTATGTGATCTGGTGGAAAGAGAATAAATTCTTTTTTTTGGGGGAAAGGCGATCATTTGGTGTCTGTGTTGACGCGCGTGGGGGGAAAAGGAGCAGCAACGTCGTCCTCGTCCTGGTCCTTGTGACAGCGAAAGGAGCGGGGGTGCATTCAGAAAAGCCAAGCCCAGGAGAAGTACTCCCAAGCACCATTCAAATTTTAGGTTATATATACATTGGAAAAACGAAACTGGATGAATGACATATATATATGAATCATTGATATGTTAATGAAAGATGGCGTGAGGAGTAGCAAAAAGGAGCTCTCCCCTCTGGAGGTTCTCCACCGCCTGGATAAGCATATTCGGATTTAGATTTAGATGTAGATGTGGATTTCAAACGGAGGAAGTGAAACGAAAGAAAGAAGGAAGCGTGGACCCGGTAGTCTCAAGAAAATCACAAGGCACGAGTTTTGTTCCTGTTTCGTTGTTCCGTATTGCCAATCCTGCCGCTCCTTCGCTCGTTTTTTGTGTCGACTTTTTTCTCTCACATCCTGTCTTATCTCCACAACGGCGTTCTACTCTCCCTCCATCCTCCCTCCCTCACTCTCTCTCCCTAGGCCGTCTCAGGCGGTGGCGGTGGCGGGGGCGGGGGAGGGGGCAGCCCCCCCGGACCCGAGGGAGGGGGAGGGGGAGGGGGAGGGGGAGGGGGAGGGTAGGCGGCATACATGTATTGCTGGTGCTGGTGCTGGTGCTGGTGCTGGTACGGTTGTGTGTAGTAAGAGGCAGCCGCGGCTTGTTGACTGTAGAAAGTGGAGTAGTCGTATCCTCCCAAAGAGTTCCCTCCATACGAGGCAGCAGGAGCAGCAGAATAAGGATTGTGGTGGTTGGTAGAGTAAGCGTACGTCCCTCCGGCTGCAGCTCCTGTGGCTGCTGCTGTTGTCCCTACTGCTGCTTCTGATGTTCGATAGTAAGGAGAGGAGGCAGCACTTGGCTGCTGCTGCTGGTGGTGCTGGGGCGCAGAGTGACCTGCCTCGCCTGCTGTCTTTTGTGCGCCGTAGTAGGAGGAGGAGGACGAGGAGGAAGAGGACGAGGAGGAAGACAAGGCGGGCGCTGAGGGAGGGGCCGGAGATTCCTGACGAGGGGAAGGGCGGGGGGGAGGAGCACTTGAGGAGGAGGAGGAGGAGGAGGGAGGGGGCCCCTCGCCGAGCTCGGCCATGAAATTGAGATATTCTTGATCTAGAACTTCCTTGTTCCCGCCTTGGGCTGGAGGGAGGGAGGGATGGAGGAAAGGGATGATTAGGGCCCTGTTTGTGCATGCCAATTTCGTCATTCACCCTTCCATCCTTCTCTTTTCTGTTTTCCCATCCTTACCTCCGGCTTGGCCGCCCATGCGACAGTCCCGTGTAGGATGCGACGTGTCCCCGCAGATGGCGCACTTCACGTTCACCATCTTCACCTGGAGAAGGGAGGGAGGGAGGGACGGAGGGGTGAGGACTTCCATGTTCGGGTTTGTGGGTGGGAGGGAGGGAGGGAGGGAGGGAGGGAGGAAAAGAGAGCGAACGGAAACTACCTTGGTATTGTGTCGCGTGGGGCATTCAAATTGCCGGTGGCCCTTTTCGCCTGTCGTGCCATTCACGGGTCGGGGTGTCATGTCAGTCAAAACACCTTCTTGGGTCGGGGTGTCATGTCAGTCAAAAATCCCTCCTTCCCTCCCTCCCTCCCCTTCTCCTGAGCTTGTTGTCTCACCCCTCCCTCCCTCCCTCCCTCCCTTCATCCCTGCCGCTGCTGCGACTGCTGTTTCACGTACCGCACAAGTTGCAGTACTCCTCCTCTCGAAGCGTGCCGTTGATCAAGGCCAGCTGCCGAAGTTGCTTTTGGAGGGCGGGAGGGAGGGTGGGAGGGAAGAAGGGATAAGGTATGGATGAAATTACATGCTCCACCGTTGTCCTCCCTCCCTCTGTCCCTCTCTCCCTCTCCCCCTCTCTCCCTCCCTCTGTCCCTCCCTCCCTCCCTACCTCCATCTTCTGGGAGTTGACTGCGTCGTCGATGGGCACCAGGAGCTTGGCCACCATCTCGGAGGCCTGCTCCACCTGGAGGAAGGGAGGGAGGGAGGGAGGGAGGGGACGTGAGATCAGATATCAACAGGTGCAATCAGGACATTATGTCCACTCCACTTTCCATGGCTTTTCGCGCCCTTTTTCTATCCCTCCCTCCCTCCCTCCGTCCCTCCCTTCCTGCTTACGATGGCTTCTGTCTCGCCCGTGATGTACACATGAAGGTCGTCGTACTGACAGGGGAGGGAGGGAGGGAGGAAGGGAGGGACGGGCCAGAAATGAGTCCAACGTTGAGAAAGATCCGAAAAAGGCGCGACAAAGGGAAGGAGGGAGGGACGGAGGGAGGGAGGAAGGGAGGGAGGAAGGGAGGAAGGGAGGCACCTCGTCTTGCAAGTCTTTGTTTGCGCTGGAGCTGGCCATCCGTCCACGAGCGCCCTCCTTGACCGAACCTTGGGCGGGAGGGAGGGAGGGAGGGAGGGAGGGGAAGGAAAGATGATACGCCGAATGAGACGAAACGCCCACGGATGGAGGGGAGGAAGGGAGGGAGGGAGGGAGGGAGGGAGGGAGGGAGGTACCTTTCCCTCGGATGGAGATCTTGGCTCCCGTGTCTTTCTCCATTTGCTTTTGGGTGGCCCCGCGCGGTCCGATGATGAGACCGATAAAGTTGTAGGTGGGAAACTCCTGAGGGAGGGAGGGAGGGAGGGAGGGAAGGAGGGAGATTGAGTGCATGAATGAGAGACAGGGATGATCGCTATTGCAGTGCCTTATCCCCTCCCCTCCCTCCCTGGGAACTTCGATGAGTACAGATCCCCTTCCCTCACTCCCTCCCTCGCTCCCTACCTTGATGGGGATGTAGAGGCGTCGGGAGGGCTTCTGGCGGACGTAGTCAGCCGGCGGTCGGAAGAGGGGATTGATCTTAAGGAGGCGTTCAATTACTTCCTGGAGGGAGGGAGGGAGGGAGGGAGGGAGCGTCATAATGGAGGCAAGGGATGCTTAGGCGATTGGAAGCGGCGAAAGAGGCAAAAAAATCGAGAAGGGGAACAGGGAGAGGCGGAGGGAGGGAGGGAGGGAGGGAGGGAGAGAGGGAGAGAGGGGGTGTAGACGTACTTGTCGTTCAACCTTGAGCGAGGCCCGCATCCGCTCCTCCCGCGTGTTTTGTCGCTTGCCCTGACTGAGGGTGGAAGAAAGAGAGGGAGGAGAAAGAGGAGAAAAAGGAATGGAAAAAACAGTGAGAGGAAGGGGACGGAGGGAAAAGAGGGGAAGACGGGGAAGTGAAGAGGACAGTCCGTGTGAGGAAGGAAAGCAAGGAAGGGAGGGAGGGAGGGAGGGAGGGAGGGAGGGAGGGAGGGAGGGGAGCGTACCCGTCATAGATGGGTGGCGGGGAGGGGGATTTATCCGGGTCGCTTTCTTTGGCCAGAGCGTCCATCACCACGGTCGCCTGGGCAGGAATGGAAACGGAAGGGAGGGAGGGAGGGAGGGATAGAAGAGGCAATGCATGAGTGAAAGGTGTTTGATCACAAGGTTGACCTCTGTTCTTCCCACCCTCCGCCCTTTCCCTCCCTCCCTCCCTCCCCTTCCTCCCTACCGTGCGTTGGTGGATGTTGTCCAGGCGGAGCTGTAGGGCGATGATCTCCTGCAGCGTCTCGGGGTCCAAGGCAGCGCCGGGAGGGGCTTCGGGCTGACTCCACCTGAGAAGAAGGGAGGTAAGGAGGGAGAGAGGGAGGGGGAGGGAGGGAGGAAGGGAGGGGTGAGTCTTGTGGCAAGGGGCCGACGCTCCCAAAAGACACGCGGGACGCAAGTCCTCCTAGGGCGTATGGTCATGCGGTTATTCGTTTCTCTCGCCTCTCCATCGTTGTCCTTATCCCCCATCCGTTGCTTGACATGGCTCCCTACCTGGACTTCTTCTTGTTGCCCGCCTCCCCGGTGGCCCCACCCCCATCCCCCCACCGTGAGCGTCGTTTTGACTCTCCTGCTGCTGTTGTTGCTGCTGCTGTCAGTGTTCCTGTCTCCCCCTCCCCCCCCCCCCACCGGCTCTTGCGCCGCTTCTCTTTTTCCTCCGCTTTCTTCTCCTCATGCTCCTGCTCCTGCTCCTGCTCCTTCTGCTCTTCCTGCTGCTGCTGCTCCTCCGTCAGGGCGCTAGACGAGCGCCCCCCTCCATTCCCTGCTCCCCCATTCACATGCCTGTCCTCCCCCCCTACCTCCCCCCCTCCCTCCTTCCCTCCCTCATTCGTCCCAGCAGCTGCCTCGACCACTTCCACTGTCACCTCTTTCTTTGTATCTCCCAAGATACCCAGCAAGTCCTCCCCGCTGGCCCCTGTGTCCATCCACCGCAGATACAACTTTTGGACCACGCTAAGGAGGGAGGGAGGGAGGGAGGGAGGGAGGGGTAAGGTGATTGGACCTACTACCGGCACCCACTCCAGCATACCCTATCGAATCCATGACGTGCCCTTCACGTCTTTTATTTCCCCTTTAATTCTTCCCCTCCCCCCACCCCCCTTACTCCACCCACCGTGTGTGCTCCCACGTGAGCAGGTCTTGCCAAAACGAAGGGTAGGGTCCGAAGCGCTCCTTGATGCTGTGGGTGTCCAGCCAAGAAAAGATGAATGAACGGAGATGGAAAATAAGTTACTAGATGATGGGTGAGTATACGAAGACATCCCATCAGGTAGGCATATGGTTTCCTCCCGCCGCGGACTAGACAAGCTGCATGCTACATCCATACAAGCCGAATGACAAGCAGCCGCCGACCTTTCCTACAACCCGCACGAGTGGCCGTTCCACATGCCCCCTCCCTCTTTTCCTCTTTACCTGCTCGCCTCCCCCCCATGAAACCAGGTCTTCATCGGGCCGTACAAACTCTGCAACAAGGCCTTTCGTTCCTGCTCCTCCTCGTAGGCGTACGTGTCTGCATTGCCACCGTCGGACGCCATGCCTGCGGGAGATAGATGGAAGGGAAGGAGGGGAGAGGGGTGGGCGGTGAGTGGTGATGATGAAGAGCGAGGTGACGCAGGCCGCGGCACAATAAAAGCTTGGTGGACCTGCAGTCATCTTTGATACATGTGGTTACGAAAGAGCGTCGTATAGGCGCCAGTAAGGCCATCGAAGCATGTGATGCCGACGAAAGGGGATGCGATAACAAGAAAGAAAAGACAGGGGGGGGGGGACGATGCCGACACCATGTCGCTGGTGCTTGCTTCGCTGCGCACACTCGCAGAACACTGGCCACCACATTCCACCCGGCATGCTCTCCACGCCCACACTTCCACTATTACTACAACTACTATTATTGCAAATTCAGGTGGCGGTCGCGATAGCTGTGGCTGTGCGGCTGCAAATGGATGTATCGCCTGTTTACCACTTCAACTTTATCAGCTTGCCCCGATGCGGTGGCAGAAGTAGAAAACTGTAATAGAAGGCATATCTGCAGTCCCTCAAACCCTCAATACAGACCTCCCCTCTGTGCACGAACACATACAGGCAGTCTCCTTGGTCTTGATGGACTTTTGAACGCCACGGCAGCGGCGGTGGCATCTTACCAAGCTCCTTCTGCTCCTCGCCCTTCTGCCTGCTGTGCCTCGCCTCTCCCCGTTCTTCACCTCACGTAAATGCTCTACCCTCATCTCCGCAGCCCTGCATTCGACGAGTCTATCCATCAATATCCCTGCCATCCTATCACCTGGTGCAGCTTATCCTACCGCCGAGCTCCCTCTTTGGCCCTGGCGCGTGCGTACCAACAGCAAGAGGCTGCCGCTATACCCCCCCCCTCCCCCTCTTCCTTCCTTCAACCATACCACAAAAGCATGGAAGAAGGAGAACCAGAAGCACAACGAGCCGGTCTGAAGGCTGCGCGTGCCTTGGTGGTGCTTGGTCTTATTACCGCCCGCGAGTGCAAACACCTCCTATCGGCCCTCTCTTTCACCAAAACCCCTCCTTCGCCCCCTCCCCTCCATTCTTCCCAACCCCCCGCCGTTCCTACTTCCCCCTATCACTCTTCTGGAAAAACTGTCTCTCCTCCTCCCCCTCCTCCTCCTCGACGTCTGGATCCCATTAGTCTTGAGCCGCTGTGTGAGGTGGAAGGAGGGACGCACACCTTCTGCTTCCCTCCTTTGGGGGGGGGGGTAGGGAGGGAGGGAGGGAAAGAGGAAGGGTGTGAGGTGGTTTACAACGTGAGGTCTTTGTGTGAATATCTGGTCGCCACGGGTCAGTTCGTGGAGCCCACGAGCCGGAGAGCGATTGAGGGGGAGGACGTGCAGGTAAGGAGGGAGGGAGGGGGAAAGGGAGGGAAGAAGGGAGGATGGCTTGGACGCCGGGCACATGTTCTAGAGAGGCGTTATTAAATGATGCATATTCTACAGGCGCTGGCGAACAAGCTGGTGCTGCTCGGGGAGAGTGAGATGAAGGACAACTTGTGGGCTGCTTTTGCCTCGCCTGACCGGTACGCGAGGGAGGGAGAAAGGGAGGGAGGGAGGGAAGGAGGGAAGGAGGGAAGGAGGGCGGCAGACACTTGAGGAAGAAAAATGCGCGCCTTGTCTTTATCGCCCTCCTTTTCCTCCCTCCCTCCTTCCCCTCTCTTCTAATTGCTTTTCCGACTGGAGCGCATGGAGCTCACCACCTTGCCAAGCCTGTCCCTCACCTCCCTCCCTCCCTCCCACCCTCCCTCCCTTCTTCCCTCTCAATCGATGTACGTCCTCCCTCCTTCCCTCCTCAGTGCAGCGCTCTTGCGGGAGCGTATGGATCTATTGGAGGGTCTCGACCGATGCGTAGGGGAGGTGGTGACAGAAATGCTGCGTGTGGTGGAGGGAGGGATGACGGCAGGTAGGGGGAGAGGGCGGGAGGGAGGGAGGGAAGGGAGATGGGAGAGAGGCGTGGAGGGGCCAGGAACTTGCAGGCGACGAGCAATCAACTGTATGACGACCCTCGTCTTTCCTTCTGTCATTTCACTCGTCCTCTTCCTTCCTTCCTCCCTCCCTCCCTCTCTCCCTCCTTTCCTCCCTCCCTCCCTCCCTCCCTCCCTCACTTGCGCCCTAGCCGTCTCGGCGGCCGACGGCGAGGTGCGCCTGTGCATGCTCTTGCCCCATTTCGAGCACTTCTTCAACCAGGTCCACTCGCTTCCCTCTTCTCCCTCCCTCCCTCTCTCCCTCTCTCCCTCCCTCCCTCTCTCCTTGCTCCGCTTTGACCATCTAGTTGCTCCCCTGACACTCCATTACCACCTTCTCTCCCTTCCACTTCCCCTTCCTCCCTCCCCTCCGTCCTTCCAGCTGGTGCAGGCGGATGAGATCTACGCCCTACAGTGCATCGACCAGTACATTCGTGTGCTCAAGTAAGGAAGCAGGGAGGGAAGGAGGGAGGGAGGGAGGGAAGGTGGGTGTGAGAGAGAAGGAGGGAGGAAAGAAGGGAGGTTGAGAGGGAGGGAGGGAGGGAGGGAAGGAAGGAAGAAGAGGCGGACGAAAAGTTAAGGGAAAACGCGCGGTGGAGGCTCTCAAATGACACCGTCGTTCTCCTTTTCCTACGTCCCTCACCCCCTCCCTCCTTCCTTCCCTCCCTCCCTCCCTCCCTGCAAGCGGCCCTCCGACCTACCCTACGAGCGACGCCCGAGGCCTCCTGTCGGCCTGCCTCTCCTTCCTCCGCGACAAGGAGAGGGATTTGGCGCGAAAGGTGGAGAGGAAGCGGAGGAAGCAGCAGAAGCAACAACACGAACAGCAGCAGCAGCCAGAAAGGAGGGGATGGATGGGGAGATGGCTTGGATGAGGGAGGGAGGGAGGGAGGGAGGGAGGGAGGGAGGGAGGGAGGGAGGGAGATAGAGGCGCGAAGGTTGCTTGTGTGTATATAGAGGAATAGAATAAGAGGGAAGAAGAGGAGGGGGATGGAAGGAGTGGGGGGAGGGGGGAGATGAGAAAAAAGAGGGGATAGATGAATGAATCTATGTGATGGGAGAAATTCCGGGATTGGAAAAAGAAGACGGAGAGCAGGTTTAAAGGAGGGTTAAGAGACGGAGACGCATGCAGACGCCAAGGCAGGGGGACATGAAGACAGCTCCAGCTCCTCGACACATCTGCATATGTATATATATATATATATGTGTGTGTGTGTGTGTGTGTGTGCGTGTAAACACACTCAAGTGCGTAGTAGCATGCTCTCTATGGAAGGGACGAAGGAGGAGATGGCCAACCACTACCGCTACAAATACTACAAGTATCATCATTACCACTACCACCACGTCCAGCAGCAGCAGCAGCAGCAGCAGCAGCAGCAGCAGCAGCAGCAGCAGCAACAGCCCCACCCCTCCGGCCAATCCCGGACATAAGATAAGCAATGCAGATCACAATACAAATCCTCCTAATCAGCCAATTAATTAGCAATGCAGTTCACGAAACAAACTCTCCTGACAAAACAATGAATAAGCAACGCACACACGACACAAATCCTTCTCGTAGAGCAAAACAAGCAACGCACACACGAAACGAATTCTCTTTTGTCAAACAATGAATAAACACCCACGAGGAGGACATCGAATATGATGGCAAAGAAAAGAGAAGAGAAGGGAGGGGAAAAAAGAGGGCGGAATAATAAGGAGGGTCAAAGCAGGAAAGTAACTGGCAAAGGAGGAGAAAGAAGAGAAGAGGAATTAAAAAGAAGACGATAGAAGGAAGTGAAGATAAAAAAGGAAATAAAGGGAAACAAGGAAGGGCATACCCAAGAGATGCATCGGACATCCACAGAGAGCTTCTGGTAAACGCCATGCGTATGTCAAATGACATTCTTTGCCTTCCTCCCCTCCGTCAACCACGACAATTGATACCGACAAAGTCCTTTCTAAGGCCTCCTCCTCCTCCTCTGCCTCCTCCTCCTTCAATAGACCTCGTCTCTTGTCCCCGACAGAACAACACTCACCAACACGAAAAGTAAACAAATGAAACGCAACTCTGTCGGTGAGAACCTTCCTATTTCCCTGGAGATTGATTTCATTCTTCTGATACTCAAACCCCTCTCTCCTCCGCCACCTCCATCACTATTCGTCAGGCACATTAATACGGCATCTCAAATCAAGTGTGTGTGCCCGTACGGTGGGAGACAACAAAAGAAGGAAGCCTTTAAGGGGGAAGGGGAGAAAATGGTTTAAAAGCAGAGGCCGAAACCACTGGATCCCTCTCCCTTCCTCCTCTCTCCCTCCCTCCCTCCCCCCCTTTCATGTGCGGCGGTCCTCTGACCGCCGCACACACACACATACAATTACAGAAGATGATGGGACAAGACAGGGCCTCCTTACAGACGCCCCCCATCACACCACCTTCCCAGGCCTAACAACGCACTCTCACTCACTTTAACTTTGACACTGGCTAAACCCAGACCGACCACTCCTTACTAAATCCCCTTTCGCGCGTAAAAAGCTACCCTCTCCTCTTCTCTCCATCGCTCTCGGCCCCTTCTTTTTTCTTGATGCGGTGCACGAGACAAGGCTTAGAAGAAGAAGTTGTAGACATCAGAGAGGGCGAATCGGTGAAATTCGAACTCGGGGAGGCCGTTGGTCACAAACTTCTCCTGTAGGAGCAAGGAGGGGGGGAAATCGTAGAGGAGGAAGGGGGTGAGCGGGGGGCAGGGATGGTTGGGAAAAGCGAGGAAGGGGGAGGGAGGGAGGGAGGGAGGGAAGGGAAGGGCGGACGAACCTGGATCGTGATGCCGGCGGCGGCGATCATGGCAAGTCGGCCGTTGTTGAGCTCCTGTAGCATGAAAGAGAGAGGGAGGAAGGGGGGAGGGGGCAGGATGAGAATGGGATCTAGACAAGCTGTAGGCCCATAGACGGCGGGAGAGGAGGTGGGAGGGAAAGCACACCTTGTTGCGGTAGGAGAGGAAGGCCTCCTCGTCCTCGTTCTCGATGATCTTGAGGGGGTCAAGGCCCAGGTTGCCGCAGATGTAATCCTCCTTCACGCCGGCGATGGTGGTCTGGTGAATAGGGAGGGAAAGGAGGGAGAGAAGGAGGGCGAGATGGTTATTGGAGTGAGTTGGGAGGAAAGGGGAAAAGCATACACTGAAGAAAACAACAATTGACTGTTTGGAGGACAGAGAGAGGGAGGGAGGGAAGGAGAGGAAGGGAGGAAGGAATGGAAGGTACTCACGGAGCCGCCCATGTTCTCGTCCCACCCTGTGGCGATGGTCTTGGCCTCGATGACGCCGATGATGAAGAGGAGGGCAGTCCAGAAAAGGGGGTAAACGTTTTGGATTTCCTGGAAGTGGAAGATAGCGCCGTCCATCTCCTTCTCGTTAAAGCCCCACAGGGGGTGGTAGTTCTCCTGCACCGCGGTGCCCAGCACGGCAAGCATGGCCACTCGGCCTGTCGGTTGAGGAGAAGGGAAGGGACGGGAAGAAGAGCATGTGGTGAGACCAATGAAGAAGGAATGAAAAAAGGGGGGGGGGGGGGAAGGCGTGACGTACCGTGTTTGAGCTCGGCTTCGCGCCATTTCTTGAGCTCCTTGAAGGACTTGTCTTTGGACAGGCCAAGGGGGTCAAAGCCCTCAGGGAAGGGGGAGGTCTTGCCGGCCTCCAGTTCGATCTCAGCCAAGTTCATGCTGATGGATGAGGGAGAGGGGAAAAGAGGGGAGAAGCGGAGAGGGTGAGCGAAGGTAAAACAGATGCCTCGTTCGAGAAGGAGAAAAGATGGGGCCGGGGGGGAGAGGGGTGAAAGGAGGGACGGTGAGGTGATAGAAACGCACGGTCCAGTCATGACTCAAGGTACGATGGGGATGGTGGTGTCGTGTTCGTGTTGGTGTTGGTGTTGTGAGCGAGGAATGTGGGTATAGGAATCTGCCACGGGAGGAAAAGGAAGAGGACGATCTTTTGGGGAACTTGGTTTCAATGCCAGGGGAAATCAAAGGTACGGCGCGACCGAACTTCTCTGTAAGAAGGTTGATTAGGGTGTACAGGGGGGAAGGCAGGCGATGCGGGGGAAGAGGCCCGCAACTTGTACACAAACACACGTACAGGCCTGATATTCGTTTTTCCCGTCGCGTCTTTTGGGTTCAACCACACGGGTAATGCAGTCAAGCGCAGGGACCTGAACACACATAGCACTCACTTACCGGAGGGCACCGGCACGGGTGCGGGACCCCGCAGAAGGGAGGGTGGGCTTGACAAAAGCGGCGGCAGTGCCGAGCATGGCGAGGAAAGAGAGGACACGCATGGTTCTTCTGGGTGGGGAAGAGAAAAGGATGAAGAGGTGAGCTTGTTGCCGGGAACAGGGCAAACGAGGCAGGGAGCCAGTGCGAGAAGCGAGATGAAAGAAGCGTTGGCAGAATGAGCGGACCGCGGTAGGGTGAGCAAATGCCCAACACTAGTGTGCGTCGTCACCACGAGCAAAACATACAACAGAACTTTGCAGGAAGTCGGGGAAGGGAAGTTCATATCCTTCTCGTCGCCAACTTGGAAATACAGTATCCACATGGTCCAAATGCGACACATCTGTTGCCGCATCTCCCAGCTATTCTTGTTTATGCGTCTTATAAATCGACAGGCACGCGATTGTCCTCCAAGCCATGCTTTCGATTGTCTTTATTCCAGAAGAAGAACAGCGCTTCCATTGCTGCTGGAGTTTGAGTGCGTGTGACTGCCCAGTCCACGCGTTGGAAAGCGTCGTCCGTTTTTCGCTGCAACTTGCACCTCTCCGGGTGTGCCAGGACCAGCAAAGGGCTTTCTTTCATGTTCTACGTGGTACTGCAGTACATTCTGCCAGGTAGGACATGCAAGACATGTGTTTTTGGGTGGTTTTGGATTGGAAAATTCCAGGTGCGAAGGTGCGGAAATTTGTGAAAGTGAATTGCGCGAACTGTGTGGGATACTCGTCGGTCGCATTGCACTCCGTCGCACTGGCACTGCTAGAACCATGCATAGATACAGTATAGCAGTGGCCGACTGCGTGTGGAAAAGCGCAGCCTCTCTCTCGAAATTATTTCTAATTTGATTTACGCATATACGCATTCATTTTCAATTGCACGTGCAACTCCTCCTTTCTCGAGATAGGTGCTCGCTCGTTCTTGCATGGCTCCCGGTATTGCACAAAGAATGGAATTGACGTGAAAGAAGAAGCAATATTTTGTAAATTGAGGTCAGTCTTTACTACCGAGAATTCTTTTCTTTTTTCCTTATTCAACATCAACGTACAGGATACTTTACATGTAATTTCCTAGCTACTCCATTCAGTCCTCTCACCTGTCCCGCTCTCCTCCCTCATTTCTGCTGCCGCCTCTCCAACCTCCCTCTTCACCTCCTCCCCTCTCATCATCCTGCTCCTCCTTTCCTTCCTCCTCCTCCCCCACACTCTTACTGTAATATCTCAACTTCCTTCCCTCCTTCCTAGCAGCCTCGAACATCACCTCTTGGTACCAGCCAGTGGGATCAACGCCCACCACCCTCCTATACCCTCCCCGTTGATAGAGTCCCATCGCTGCCTCGTCAGCTTCATCGAGATGCAAATAAATCACCTCCTCTCCCCACACCCTTCGCACCAATCCCTCCGCGGCCTTGACCAGGCCTCGGCCGAGCCCCTGGCCACGATAGAGGGGGGCAACAGCGAGATTGCAGAGATAAGGGCGGCATTTCCTATCGTATCTGAGAGAGGACGAACGAATGCTCGATATAAGGTTCCCGTCCGGCCGACGGAGGCACAGCTCAACGACCGCCACTAGGCGGCGGGTGGGTTCTTCCTCCACGCATAAAGTCAGGCTTTCGCTCGTCTGACCCTCCAGGGACAGGGTGCGCAGGCGTTCTCCGTGCCGGGAGAGGAGTCCCCAGCGGAGTTCTTGCCTGGAGGCAACGAAGGCCAAGGCGTTGACGGTTTGCGTAAAGGGGCGGATGAGGCGGCGGGCCAGCCACGAGGGGGAAGAGGAGGAGGAGGGGGGGGAAGGGGAGAAATCGGGATCCTGCAGGGGTAGGTCGGGAGGGAAGCAGACGAGAAGAAGCTGGACGAGGGAGGGGAGGTCGGAGGGCTCGAGGAGGCCGAGGCGATATCCGAGCGGGAGGGGTTTCGGCCCAAATGTGGCTTGCACTGCGGAGGGAGTTGAGGGGTGGTGATGGAAGGGATGAATAGCGACCCAATGATGATAAGAAAGGACTGCAAGAAAGTAGGATGCAATGGAATGAATGATGCCGAAGTTTTAGTGCTGTGTCGGGAACGAAAGGTGTCATGAGAGGGAGGGAGGGGGAATAGACACAAGAGGGTGAAAAGGTTGAAAAATCGCCACCACGTCGTACCTTCTTCTGGCGGTAGGGGTATGGGTGCGAGGGCCCGAGGGGTACATTGGCTACGTACTTCTGAAGCTGGGAGCCGCTGCAGCTGCAAAAATGTCAAGGGAAGGGGGCTGGCGGTGAGCGGCAGGCAGCACTGGAGCAGGAGAAGGAGGAGGAGGATGGCGAGTACGATGAAAGTTTCTGGAGGGCCATGGCGGTGTGCTGGACGCGCCTGCAGCGGCCTCATCCTGCAACCCTGTATGTCGCAATAGCATGGTCTGGCGGTGAGCTTATCTCATCAAATTGGAGGATCCTGTCGACTAAATTTCTTTGAATGCACCCTCCTCCAGGACGGCTTTGTATACCGCGTGCCGAAGCAGGCCGACACTGTACCGTGCAAGACATAGCTTCCCCATGAGTGAGCCGCACAGGCCGAATGCATTGGACCCATCTCGAGTTCAGTGCGGCACTTATTGATTGATAAATATGCGGCTCCGACACACACATATGCCTATGTTCGCCCCTTATCAACCTCCCCTCCCTCCTCCTTCCTTCCTCCCTGGTTTTAACGAACACAAGAAAGGCCATTAACTTTCGAATAAAGCAATGAAAGCACTTTAATCAAGAGGCAACCGTATTGAAGCACTTACAGTAATCCTTTCATTCTTTCCAATACAAAGGACAGCATTGTCCTCCTTGCAAATTCTCTCCATCCTCAAGGGCCTCAGCCTGTCCGTGCATGCGTTGTGGTTTCTCATCCAGAGCGCTTCGTCCCTCTCTATGTAAGATGGCACTCCTCCTACTACTGTTATCATCATCCCGATCTATATCCATTCTGTTTCACGTGTACAAGCCCTCCCTTCCTTCCTCCTCCCTTCCTTACGATTTCGCCCCCACCTGTCTCCTCCCTTCCTCCAATAGCTCCACTCCACTATTCTCCTTCTTCACCCCTATCTCTCCCTCCCCCTCACCCTCATTCACGTTCTCCTCTTTAAACAAAATACGAAAGACCCCCACGGCGACGAGAAGGGCTAAGATGTCGAAGGCGCCGGCCACGTAGAAAGTGATGCCGGTGATCCATTCCCCACGCTTGAGGAAGGGAGGGAGGGCGGAAGGGACGGAGGAAGGGAGGAGGAGGATCAATACATTATAATGGCAAAGGATAGAATGGAGAAAATCAGACGTACCTCGGCAATGCGCTGCTTGTCAAAGAAGTAGCTGAATATCATGCCATATAACGGCGTGCCGACGGTGCGGGCCAGGACGCGGAGACTCATGATAGAGCCTTGCACGATGCCTGAGGAGGGAGGATGGGAGATAGGGAGGGAGGGAAAGGTCAGTGGAAGGGCAGTCTTTCTTTCGGCGCACGAGGGTGCGTATGAGGGAGGGAGGGAGGCCGGGAGGGAGGGAGGGCGTACCTTGATCGGTGTGAAGCACATTTCTGCTCATGAAGCTGAAGAGCCCGGGCAGTTTGAGACCCGCCAAAAATCGGGGAGCCATCTAGAAAGGGAGGGAGGGAGGGAGGGAGGGAGGGAGGGAGGAAGGGACGGGAAAGACAAGAGGGACGGGAGGGTGGAATGAGTGGTGGGGTTGTAAGGAGGGAGGGAGGGAGGGAGGGAGGGAGGGGAGGTACCATGAGAAACATCATCCATGAAGCAAAGGCACTGCCCATGACGGCCATGCTCAAACCGTGCATGAAGAGACCGATGAGGACGCAGCCCTTGTCTGAGGGGGGGGGAGGGAGGGAGGGAGGGAGGGAGGGACGGGAAGAAGTGAAAGAGGATGGGATAAGGACGAGCATCTGACCCGGGGGAGGGGGAGAGGGAGAGAGAGAGGGAGGGAGGGAGGGAGGGAGGGAGGGAGGGAGGGCGTACCCGAAACGAAGCGCGGTACGATATGGCGGAGGTTTCCCTGGAGGATGGCGATGGTGAGAGCCAGGAGGGATATGTACAGGCCTACAGAGACGTATGACCTAGAGGGAGGGAGGGAGGGAGGGAGGGAGGGAGGGAGGGAGGGAGGGAGGGAGGGAGGGGTGAGAGCCAGGAGGGATAAAAAGTACAGGCCTACAAAGACGTATGATCTAGAGAGAGGGAGGGAGGGAGGGAGGGAGGGAGGGAGGGAGGGAGGGAGGGAGGGAGGGGTGAGAGCCAGGAGGGATAAAAAGTACAGGCCTACAGAGACGTATGATCTAGAGAGAGAATGGGAGGGAGGGAGGGAGAGAGGGAGGGAGGGAGGGAGGGAGGGAGGGAGGACGTACCATCCAAGGCGGCGTTTGGCGTAGATGACGATAAAGGCGTAGACGCACTCGGACATCTGAGAGAGGAAGTAGGGGATGGAGAAGAGGAGGAACGACCGGTACCTTGGGAGGAAGGGAGGGAGGGAGGGAGGGAGAGAAGGAATTGGAAACCTGCGGTGGAGAAACACCACAAGCACAAGCACATTTCAACATCAGAAGATCGTTCGTCCTCTGTCCCTCCCCTCCCTCCCTCCCTCCCTCCCTCCCTCCCTCCCTCCCTCCTTCCTTCCACATCAACGTCCCCGTCCATCAGTCTTCCCCTCCTCCCTCCCTCCCTCCCTCCCTCCCTCCCTCCCTCCGTACCTCAAGGCTTTTTTGAGCCCCAGGATGGGGTTGCTGCGTTCGAGAGACATCTTGGAGTTGTTGGGAGGGAGGGACTCGGCCATGGCGAAGCTAGGGAGGGAGGGAGGGAGGGAGGGAGGGAGGGAGGGAGGGAGGGAGGGAGGGAGGGTGAGAAAATGGTTGGAGGGAGGGAGGGAGGGAGGGAGGGAGGGAGCGAAGGGTGCTGTGTACGAGGTCCATACCCGATGGCGACCGAGACGACGAGGAAGAAGATGGAGACGTAGAGGGGGTAGATCAACTGGAGGGGGAGGGAGGGAGGGAGGGAGGGAGGTGGGAGAGGGGTAGATTGCGGACCAAGATTGAGGAGGGAGGGAAGGAGGGAGGGAGGGAGGGAGGAAGGGAGGGAGGGAGGGCTTGCCTACGTTGATTGATTGGATGGAGGGCCCGAACATGGGCCCTACCATCATAGCCAGACCGATGGCCATGCCTGGATGGGGAGGGAGGGAGGGAGGGAGGGCGAGGGGTTGGGGGCGTTGGAAGAGCAGGGAGTGTTGAAGAGCCTGGGCAGGATCGATTGTCAGACGAAACAAGGAAAGAAGGAAAGGAAGGAAGGAAGGAGGGAGGGCGGGAGGGAGGGAGGGAGGGAGGGAGGGAGGGAGGGAGGGAGGGCGGGAGGGAGGGAGGGCGTACCAAGTCGGCCAAATTGCTGGGTTAGACCTCCCTCCACGTCCTCCCGGCCTGCACCTAGATCCCCCGTGATGGCATTAAGCATGGCAAGGACTGAGTTACTGATGCCGTGGATGATGAAATAGGCCAGGACGGAGGTGGGGACCTGGGATAGGGAGGGAAGGAGGGAGGGAAGGAGGGAGGGGGAGGGAGGGGGAGGGAGGGGGAGGGAGGTGGAGGTGGTGGCGAGATGCACATGGGAGCCACAAGGCTCCGAGGGGGGGGGCACACATATCTATATGCACCTCCACTCCACCACCCGCACACGTATACACACATATACACACTCCTTCACACATACACCCACACAAACACACCCACCAAGCCACACCCCGCACCCTTCGTCCCCCCCCCCTCCTCACCGGCCTGATGACCACCACTAGCGTCCCCACGATGTTCAGGATGAGGGAGCTCAGCAATATGGGCCGTCTCCCCAGGCAGTCGCTCAGGTTGCCCAGCGTGGCGGCCGTTAAAAATTGAATGCCCCGCTCTACGCCTTGGCACATGCTGGTCACAAGCGGAGGAAGGGAGGGGGGAAAGGAGGAAGGAGGGAAGGAGGGCAGGCGGAAGAGTGTGAGGAAAGGGTTAGAGCCGAAAGGCACAGATCACCTCCACACCTTATATATTTCCCCTTCCTTCCTACCCTAAGAACGCCGCTGCTTTGGAGTAACTATTGCCGAAACCATCCAGTAGCAGCTCAGTCCAGGTGGCCACGAGGATGGAGAGGGAGAGGTGGTAGAAGAAGGCAATCATTCGCATCATTACCTGGGCGAGAAGAGGGAAAGGGACAGAGGGATAGAGAGATAGAGGGAAGAAAATTAAGGTTGTCTTTCGGTTCCTAGCTCACATCACACAAATACTTTTGGGTCGCTGCGCTCCTCCACCCTCCCACATCTTCCTTTCCCTCGCCACTCCGTCCCCGGCCTCCCACCCAGATCATTTCTAGACAAACAAACCTTGGAGCGTTTGATTTGTGCGGGATTCAAATGCGGAGGCCCGAAACGTCGTACCGCGCGTCTCTTCCTCCTTCTCTTTTTCCTCTTCTTCGGGGCCGACGTCGTGTCGGCTGGCGCATTTGTCAGTTCCATTCCAACCAATGTCGCCATTCCACCCTCCGCCTTAATTATATCCTCTTCTTGCTCCCCTTCTCCCTCCCCCTCCTCCTCGCCCATCTCCTCCTCGCCCATCTCCTCCTTGCCCTCGTAGCTAAGGTTGTGCATTTTGCTGAATGTACTGCTTTCCTTGCTCTCTTCCAAGCCAAGGGAGTCTTGCGCTTCAGAAGAATAGACCGCAGACTCCGTCGCAGGTAGATCGAGCTCACTCATTGTCCTTGGCGTGCCTTTCGAGTGCTGACCCAAGCTCCTGTTTTTCAGTACGAGTTCTTGGTGGGTCAGACAGGGGTAGAGCAATGGCAGTGTAAGCGCTCGATTTAAGCTCTGATCTACGCGCCCAATTTTTGTGTGTGAATTATTTGCCGCGCGTAGTGCTATCGCCTGGGTTAACAAGAGAGAATGCGTGCAATTGTGTGAATGCTGTGTCTGTGCGGGTCGCGAGATCTATGTGTGGTGGAGCCGTGCAAACAAATGTTTGAGCTACGAAAGTGGGGCTTGGGGGGTGCTCGGCTCCCCCCCTGAAATATTTGACGGCGATGTATCGAGGAATGCAAAGACAAAATGTCTTTTACATGTCATAGTAAAGCGTATACATATGTGGGAGAGGCATGGTGTACTGCCCAACTAGGTGAGAAATATGTTTAAGAGTGAGCATAAGGATGGGGGCTGGGAAGCTCGATGGGCTGCCATCTTTCAGGCCGGGAAAATGCCTTGAAGCCACGCCTGCGTGGGATCTCATGACAAAAATTGTCTGATTATATATAGGATGCTCTGGTTAAGACAAGCCGCCGCCCCAAGAAAAGAATAGTCATATGGCAGATACAATACATGAAAGGCACACGATTTTAGGTGCCTCCCCACAAAGCCAGCATCCATATAAGAGGTAAGGTTTGGCTTATGTAAAGAAAATGCCAGCGCGCAAATAATGCCGCTATGAAAAACGTAATTCATAAATTTAATTGCCCTTTTTTTTCGACAATTGCTTTATTTTCAGCTCTCTCTCAACGTGTACGTCTCTACACTGTCAAGCCCCGCCATCTCCGTTTCTATTCGAACCATCGTGTTGCCACCTCTGTCGATATCCTTTCCTCTTTACTAACGCCGCACGTCTCCTCTGCAATAAATTCGCCCCAATTCCGCAAGAGTTACCCGATTGAGTTTCCCAACAAAGGTATTGCTGCGCTTGCCGCCCGATGCTCGCCCCCGCTTTTTACCCTGTGCTGTGTGGGTTCAAGTAACCATACATATTATTTCACTTTTTAAACACACTGTGTCCTGCACTCATGCACACTCGCACGCACTTAAGCATACGCGTGCGCATGCACACGCACACAGGGGGAGAAAAAGCAGAAAAACACCGGTTTTCTCTCGAGCACAAGAATCAGCAACGGCGGAAGTTAAATGTCAACACGGATAAGAGCCTAATTAGGGCTGATTTATCCAAAGTCAGCAATCTCATGTAGAAGGTTAATTCAATCATCAATTTCAAGTGTTCGAGAACCCTAACCCTAACATGACAGGGGGTGCATAGACACTTACAAGGCATCCATCTTCCATTTTCCAACTCCTTCCCTTAAAAACGGCAAAGACGTGTGAATATGTGCCTGCACTCGGCGTCCTCGCTTTTAGTCAGTGTCACATTTGAAATTAAACAACGTACCGTCTCTATGGTGCCGGATAGATGCGTGTTGGTAGGGGTGAGGAAACGCTGCCGTGGCACCCAGAAGACGTGTCTGCATCAAGAGTCTATGAGGGACCGGCGGAAATGGGGTGTGACGCCGCCTGGTCGCGATCATGTTCATAAATTTGCTTCGCTTGCTTGTACGTGCATCCAATCATGGCAGCAGATGGTGGTACCAGGTGTGTCGCAGAACGCCCAAGAGATAACAAGCAGCTCGTCCCCCTCAGTCGCATGCTCTATCATCACTTCTCCGTCGCAGCAATGAACAAGCAACTCTTCTTCGCCTGAAAAAGTTAAAAGAAATAGAGACGTGGTGTGCACAATATGGTCCTTTACATTTCTAAGTGTGTGAGTGGTGGAGGCCCGAGGGGAGGCGCGATATGTCCATCCGCTTGTTGTCCTGCCTCTGATCCCACCGCGCCCCACCCACAACAGACGCTGCTGTCCCAAGGCTCTTGATGCTGTACGTTGAGGCATTGTAGGAGGAGCCGTAAAGATGATCCGGCTAGTGGCCACGCAAAAGTTGACGGGGTGCACGAGAGCTGTCTACCCTCCATATCTCGTTTGTTCCCCACCGTCCCGACGCCATGCGGCTCATCGTCGTCATTGTAATAGACACCGCGGTCGTCGTTGTGCTTTGCTTGTTGCCTTGAGGTTGTCATCTTGTGTCTTGTGGGTAAACGCCAAGATATGTTGGCCACTCCTCGCGCTCGCCGCTGCGCAGTCCCGTTGCACCCGCGGTTGCGCGTTCTATACATCTCCGAGCTTCTGCAGTGCTTATCTCTACAACAAAATGCAACCCTCGCACCAAACCCAATACAAAGACAAGACAGACTCCCATCATCCCATGACGCGCCATTTACACGTCCAGCTTTGCGGAAAGCGGCAGCAAACCACCTTTGTCTCAACTTCATTCCTTTCCAGTGCATCAGGCCTCCACCTTCTTCCCCCCCTC
The DNA here is from genome assembly GCA_004519485.1 of Nannochloropsis oceanica. Taxonomy (NCBI): domain Eukaryota; class Eustigmatophyceae; order Eustigmatales; family Monodopsidaceae; genus Nannochloropsis; species Nannochloropsis oceanica. The sequence continues at coordinate 1,609,180 of CP038106.1, forward strand.
CGCCTCAGTGATGCTACGCCCACCGTAGCGCTATCAGCAGCCTCCAGTCCCTTTCTCCATGCCCTGGCCACAACGCCCTTCTGGATGGACGTTACCCTCTCGTATCTCCTGCTAGAAGACTGGCTCCTCCTGGAATCTCTCTCTCACTCCTTGGGACCTCACATTGCAAGTGCCGATGCCTGGCGAGACATCGACCTCGGCCCGGCCTTCCTCTCCTCCCTCCCTCCCGATCTGTCCACCCCTCAAGTCATTCAAAGAATCCGCAGGGAGATAATCGACCGCCAAAAGTCCCTTCGACGTATGCGGAAGGCGTGGGCAGGCTTGAAGAAGTTTGCTGACCGGGACGTGGCCTGGACGTTCAATCCCGGTCTCGAGGAAGATATGGTGCGACGCTTGGAAGACAAAATGGGGTGCGTCCTCCCTCCAGATTTGCGGGCCTCATTTTTGATCCATGACGGGCAGGGTTTTCTGTCCAACTCCGGAATCATTGTAGGAGGAGGGAGGTTATTGAGTCTGTCGGAGGTAGTAGCGGAGGCTTGTCGACAGGACAGGGAAGAATGGAAGGGTAGAGAAGGAGAAGAGAATAGGTCGAATGCAAAAGTGCTGGCACCACCTGCATTGAGATTTGGGGAGGAAGGCGTGGAGGGAAGCAGGGCAAGAATGGTTCCAGTGTCGGAGGGCGCGAGAGGGCGCTCCCTCTGTGTAGCTTTGCCGAGGCGACGCCGACGGGCTGGCGAAGAGACAGAGAAAGGAAATTTAGGAGAAGAGGATGATGTGGGGTGTGTGTATATCGTTACGGCGTTGTCGTGTCAGAAAATGGCACGAAGTTGGGGAGAGTACATGGGATGTTTGAGGTAGCGAGGTGTAGAGCAAAGCAGGGAAGAGGGAAAGATGCGATAAGGAGTAAATATGTGGCGATGTATAGAATAATTGTCAATAGTGAGGTATAGAGCAAAACAGAAGAAAGAGGAAGATGCAATAAGGAGTAAGTTAGTGGCGAGGTATAGAATACTGGTTAATAGCGACATGTAGAGCAAGACAGAAGGAGAAGGACAAGATGCGATATGGAGTGAATTTGAGGCGAGATATAGAGCAAAGGAGGAGGGAAAAAGCGTGCGATAAGAAATTAATCAGTAGCGAAGTGTAGGCAATGTAAATTTTGAAGGGGATGTGGTGGCGGGAAGAACTATGGGTCACCCTATTAATACATAAATTTCCTTCTTATTTTGTCTGGTCCGTATTGTGTTCCTGTCTGTCGGTATTCCGTATGGATCTCCCCGCTGACCTCCTCTTTCATCCTCCTTCCCCTTCTCCTCCTGGCCCTATGTGGGCCGTCCGGGGATTTTGCCAGGTCAAAAAACCTGTCAAAGTCGCTAGTAAAACTCGGACGAGGAATAAGGGATGAATACACAACAATTTCTTATTGGAAGGCTCCCCCTCGTATGCAAGTCCTCGAAAACGCAGGTTGCATGCGATAGTTCTAGAGAGATGTTGGAACGGCAAAAAGAACTATTAATACATACGGCGCGCACAGCGCACACAATACACATACATACACATATACATACACATACACATACACACATAAATGAATATACACCTACATAGAATCTATAGTGAACACGGTCAGGTCTTTGAATTGATTGTCTCTTGAAGGCCTTGAATTCTCTTTTTAAGATCGTTGAAGGGTGATATTGCTTTTCATATCATTTATCACAATCAAACGAAGAAGCACATCACGAGGCACGAGGCCCACGCCGTGGTCATGGCACATTTTGGCTCTTAACAGCAATAGCAGCCGTAAAAGTTAAAGCAGCCGCAGTGACATTCACAGCACTATCAGTCGCAGCGAGATGTTGCAACAGAAACCACAGCAGCAGCAGCACCACCACTTAAGTGCCCAGCAGCAGTAGCAGCAGTATCTCAACTACTGCCACCATAACAATTTGATGGGGCGCCGCTGCCGCCGCCGCCGCCGCCGCAGCAGCACCAGCACCGACAGCAGCAATAGACATGCTACCCGTATCTTTCCAAGAATTGTGACTTGAGTCAATGTAGAGTAGGAATATGGGGATCATGAAGCGGTGACGGATGTCATGAATGTTGGGGTGGCCAAGCACATGGGCAACGAAGACCATGGGGGAGAGGAAACAAAGAGGGAAGACTGCGAGGGATAAGAAAAGCTCTGAGAAAGGAAAGCTATGCATGAATTCATCTGTCATCCGACATGTTTACGTAGAGCTAAGGGAAACATTCTATTTTAAATTATTATTTTTTAAAAGGTGGAAGAATAACCTCCCCTGGAGCAAGATACCATATAACCACTTCACGGTCCAAGCGGCTGCACAAGCTCATTTTTTTTTTCCCTCTGGGAAACTATCCACTCAAGGTTGTCCAAATTTAGCCGGGTAACTCATCATAACTCAACCCCACTCAGGTAATGAAGCTTCGGAGTACAGGAGCCATCCACTCTCTATGTCTCCGATTTCTGACCTGCGCCCCTCAATCCTGCTTGCACAGACGCGTTAAATAGGGAGCCTGACCAATCGGACAGAAATAATGGATGAGAAGGCATCTGTACATGGTGACATCGGCAAAGGCAATCGAATGTTGCCACTTGTTTGAGTGCAATGGACTGTTCATGTCCCAAATCTCATCCTTGTTACTGCACCTGACATGCGTCTTGATGGGATAGTTAATCTCTCTTTACCTTCCTTCCTTTTTTCGTTGTCCTGCCCTACATGCATCAGACAACAATCTTCCATAGCTGGACACCCTTCCAACTCCATAACCTTGGCGTCGCCCTCAAGATTCACCAACCAACAGTTGTCCACCAATATGGCCGAGCTTTTGTCAGTTTCTCCTCTCGATGCGGCAGATAACGAAGGCCCTCTTGGCCCCGAAACTATCCGACCTCCCCTCATACAATCGGCGCGGGCTGAATCCTGTATCATACCCTCCGTCCCTCCCCTCCTATATGCCCGTACATCAGGTGGGGGAAGAGCAAGCAATCCCTCCATCCCAGGCAACCGTCTTCGCTCCTCCTTTCTCGCCGAGATAGAGGGTCTGAAAAAGCCTACACTTGGCCGGTTTGCCGTTTCCTGGAGCCATAACCACTCCTCATACCATGACCCCCCGGGTCTCGTGCGGCTGCCCACGACTCGGGAATTGTACCCTGAGGGCGTCAAGGCAAGCAAAGAGGCCCGCGCCCTTTGCGTGCCGGGAACGCCTGGGCACATGTTTGTCCTTAGTTGTGCGTGCTTTGTGGTGGTGGGGAGCGTCGCAGCGAAGGTGGTGCTGATGGCGGTTTCTGTTGAAGTAAGTCTTGGTCGGGAGGGTGTCAGGAAGGAGAGAGGAAGCTCTGAGGAATGTGGGAGGGAAGATATACAGGGGGCTTAAAGGAGGGTGCATGGCTTCACGTACTGGGGGATTAAATGGAAGCATACCGCTGCCATAGAGAAGGCAGTGGTAAAAGCAAATGATTTGGCATAAAGAACGCGAGACGGGAGTCACAAAACTCTCACACCCTACCTCCCTCCATTCTTTTCACCATCTCTTCCTTCCTCTCTTCCTTCTTCCCACCACCGGAAGCTCATGGCCGACATGGGCATGTCCCTCCAGATGTACGGTGTTGTAGGAGGTCTGCCATCGCTCACCTCCATCTTTGCCTGTCCTCTCGGAGGAGGCGTAGTGGATGCTATTGGGTCCGACAGGGGCTGCCTCCTCTTTGCCGCCGTGGTGTTGTTAGGGAGCGCGTGTGGGGCAGTTGGAGTCTCCATTCGGTACGGTTCCATCTTTCCCCACAATTCACGCGTCGATGGGTAAACATCAGAAGAAAGCGAAAGGTCAACCGCTCTCCTTTCCTCCCTTCCTCCCTCCCTCCCGCCCTTGCCAGCTCTCTCCCCCTCCTCATGGCAGGTCAACTTGTGCTCGGACTGGGCGAAAAACCTCTTGGCTCCGGCCAGCTCGTCTTTATCCGCCTTGCGGCCGACCCCGCCAACCTGGCATTTTATTTTTCAGTCGCCTCGTCCGTCTACCGCACCGCGTCGTTTGGCAGTTTTGTGCTTGCTCCCCTTGTGGCTGCGGCGTCTCCGATCGGGTACCGTGCGAGCGTTTACATGGCCACCGGTCTGTGCTTCCTCTCTTTGTTGTCTTCACTGCCAATGCTGGGGAAACTGCGACATTTGGACGCGTATTTGAGGCCGGCGGCGGTGGTGGGGGAGGAACTGGGAGAGGAAATGTATTTGATGGAGAGGGGGAAAGAGGGGGGGAAAGAGATGAGGAGGAAGAGGAAGGACAAGGCAGAGGAGGAGGAGGAGGAGGGGGGGAGTGAGGGGGGGGGAAAGGACGAGGTGGTGGAAAAGAGGGTGGACGAAGTAGAGGAGGAGGTTGAGGTTGGAAAGGGAGGAATGGCAGAGAGGAAGTGGGAGGGATGGAAAAGCTATCTGAGGGGCTTGAGAGACCCCGGGTTCCTCTTGTTGCTGGTGAGAGGAGCGGAAGGAGGGAAGGAGGATGGGATACGGATTGCCTTGTCCAGTAGACTCATTATTCTCTCTCTCTCTCTCTCTCTCTCTTCCCTCCTCCGCAGGTGGCCATTAGCGCCATGTATGTGGCGCTCACGGGCCTACAGACCTTCAGTGTGGATTTTTTGCAGACGGACCTTGGCCTTTCCGCTCGGCGTGCTTCCTTCTCTGCGTCCATATTCGACGTGGCGGGTATCTTTTTGGGCCCACCGTTGGGAAAATGGGTGGATCGGGAGCTGGGAAAGGGAGGGAGGGCGGGAAGGAGGAAGGGGAGTTGGCTGTGGCCTCCGGGGTCGACGCAAATCTGGGGCATAGCAATGACGGCCGTGGGGTTGCTCCTGCCGATCGTGATGCTGCAGAGGTGAGGGGGAGGGAAGAGAAGGAAGGGAGGAAGGAAAAGAGGGAGGCTTACGGACTCACGTGCATGGCTCCCCTTGTGCCTACCCTTGCATCACACCTTCCCTTCCTCTCAGCTGGCTCGGTGGCTTCATCCTCGTCTCTTTGGGATTCGCGATGGCGACTGCAGCCATGTGGCCCATTATGCCCCTCTTCGTACCCTTGGAGAGTCTTGGACTAGCCTTGGGCGTCACGACATCCTTGTTGGAAGCAGGTAGAGAGGGAGGAAGGGGAGGAAGGGGGGGAGAGAGGGAGGGAGTAAAAGAAAAAGAACTGGAAAGGCCGATCGAATGGGTATCCCGACAGAAGGATATCTTGCACAGCGTGAAGGAGGAACGACAGGAGGGCGGGGGGAAAGGAGGCGAGACGAAGAATAAAGGACCTTCTTGTTACCGAATATTGGTACCACCAAGATCATAATTCAAATCATAATCATCATTAAAATCATAACCATAATCGTAATCGCAATCAAAATTATCATCATTACCACAGGCATCCTTGGCACAAATATTCTGATAGGACAGCTCGTCGGTGATGGCGACGGCTACCAGAAAGCTGGCCTCCCCCTCCTCCTCGCCATAGTCCTCCTGGCGCTCGGATCTACCCTGCTCATGATTCCACGTCTGAATGTCGTGCTTAAGGCCGAGGGGTCGCCGGAGGAAATCGGGAAGTGAGGGAGGGGAAGAGACAATGAAGGAGGGAATGGAGGGAAGAAATGGATCAAAAATGAACATGAAAGGAATCCTGCTTCTCATGGCATAATAGATATATTAGTTTGTTAATAACGAGTGTATTAAACAGACTAGAGCTGAAACGGAAGGTATACCAAGAAAGAAATTCGTTGATTCGAAGGGCCCAGGGCATATGCTGAAATGTTCGATTTCTCTCTCTCGTATGTTTCTTCTTCGCGTGACGTAGCATGTCTGTGTCATTGTATGTCTCTATGTATGTCTTATCTGTCCCTCTGTGTGGGTATTGGGCGTTCCTCTGATCCTGTCACGGTGGTGGTGGCGTTTCAGACCCCTGATTGATCAGGCCCACTTTTCCGGTCTTTCTTGTCTATCTGCGTGCTGCATGCACACCTACACGAAACATCCTTTTTCCTTCTTCCCCTCTAATGTCGTCTACACCTTCCACTGCGACACGTATATCGACGCCTAGTCTTCCTTCCCCTCTTCTTATCCACATACACCAGACATTTACTTGCTCGATATTGACTTTTTCTTTAAAGTTGGCTCTCCTATCTTCCCTGCCACATTCTCATACGCTACCCCTCCCTTTTCATGTGATATTGAATTCATTTTTTTTATTTCACCCCCCGCTTGCATCATTCCAACGACACTTCCCTTTCTTTCCCGCATCCTCTACGCCTTCTGCGTGGATACCGTCGTCACCCTTTCCTTCTATACCTCCCCCTGCTGCTGCCCTTCCTCCGCAGTCTTCCCCATCCGCATCTCCCCCTTTCCCTCCCGGGTCTGCGTCATCGTGTTTATATTAACGCCCGTGATCGTTCTCGGCGTCGGTGCCGGGGTGGGGACTGGCACCTGCTGCTGTTGCCCTGCCGCCGTCGCCATCAGCTCCAAATTGGCAAAGACAGCATTCTCAAACGATGAGTGCGAGCCATTCTTCTGCTGCTCGTGGTACTGCTGCTCGTGAAAATCAGCCCCTCCTCCCCCAACTCCTTTTCCTGACTGTACCGAGGACAGGGAGGAGGAAAAGCCAGCAGCCGCCGCCGGGCCCGCCTTGCACGTGCCGTGAAGGGCGGAGGAGGAGGAGGAGGAGGAGGAGGAGGGGTTGGAGGTGGAGATGAAGGAGGGCGCTTGCGCAGAGACAGAGGCGTGCACGATGAGAGCGGGATCGGAGGACATGGCGACGCTGCTTGACGTGGAGTTGGTAGTGTCTGGAGCGGGGGAGGATGTGGGAATGCATGGAGGCATTGTTAGCTGCTGCGGGGCGATGGAAGTGGAGGAGAAGGGGAAGGAGGGAGCGGAAGAAGTTAATTGGGACGAGGTGGCCGCCATAGCGGGTGACCAGCCTGCAGGCACCGGCAAAGGATCCAACAGCGTGGGCGGGTGCGCGCGATCGTCCTTAGCCACTCCTACGTTTTCTTCTTCCTCCTCTTCTTCGTCGTCGTCCTCCTCTTCCTCCTCCTCCATCATGGGTACTCCGTCCTCCTCGTCCTCCATCTCCTCGTCCCGCCCCCGCCGCCTCCCCTCATTCTGCTGCACCGCTATATCTCTCCCTTGCCTTCCCGGTCTCTCTTTCTCTCCAGACGCCACTGCTGTTGCCGCTGCTGCTGCCGCGTACATGTGCAAGGCTACGGGCGGGCCGAGAAAAGGACGGAAGTGGCGCTGATTCTCCTCGAGCAGTCGCTTCTGCAAGAAGTTGTAGCGGTTGCGGATGGCATAGCCCGTGCGGCCCGAGAGGTATTTGGCGATATGAGACCATTTATTGCCGATTTGAATCTGGTACTGCATGATTGCTTGGTCCTCCTCCTCCGTCCATGGCTCGCGGGTGATGCAGGGCTTGAGCACGTAATGCCAGCGCTGGTGGCACTGCTTGGCGTTGCGGTTATTGAAATGCGTCGAAATGATGCCCCACTTCTTAGGGCCCACTGTGTGCACCAGCTCCTTCAAGCGGCGGTCCTCCTCCGTCGTCCATGTGTGCCGTTTGTTAGGGTCGTGCGGGCTCGGGTGGCCCCCGTGCGAAAGTTGGGCATGCCGGTGGTGATAGAGTGGGGACAGACCCAGTCCGCGCAGGCCCAAGAAAGGTGCATGGACCAAGTGGGGAAGTTGCTGTGATGGTTGTTGGTGAGGTTGCGCTGAAGAGGGAGGAAGAGGAGGAGGAGGAGGGCCTAGTGGGTAGTGGCCAGTCGCGGCAGAGGCAGCGGCGGCGGCTTGGGCATGGGCGTGGTGGAACCATTCCAGATGGTGTGGAGGGGGGGGGGGCAGGTTCATGGGCATGGCTGCCTGCTGCTGTTCAAGACGCGGACGGATGAAAGGCTCTGCCTGCTGTTGCAGGTAAACCGGGGGCTGGGCTTTGGCGGGAAGTGGTGCCAAGTTCGGCGTTATCGACGCGGGACCTTGATTTGTGGTGTTGTAGGGTTTTGAAGTGGTAATTTGGTTGTGTACCTCCTCGTCCTCGTCCAGGTCGCTCATGTTTACTTCCTCGCGGTCCAGGACAGGGAGCTCGGCGGCAGAGAGGTGGTGTTCCATTTCGGAGGGTAACACAATGGGGTAGGTGAGAAGTGGAAGACGGGGATACACGGCGTCGTAGTGGATCTATGCATGTGTGCAGATGAGAGTGGGCGGTATGAATGGTTGCATGTGACGTGATTGGGGCATGGTGTCTGGCATGAGGGAGGCAGGCGCGTTTGCGGCTCGAAAGAAGGCGCTCAGGCATGCCACCGGCCAAAAAAACACAGGCACGGCGCAAAAGGCGGTGCACGCACCTGAGATGCCGCAAGCTATCGTATGTCGGACACGGACAGAGACAAGCATGTCGTCAGGTGCACGGCAGGCGCTCTACCTGCGTTGTGGCACGAGGCGCAAGCAGCAGCTCGAAAGCGACGAGTTGAAGACATCTTGGCGATGTGTTCCTCAGAAACCTCCCACCACTTCCCTTCCCCAGTCCCCTCGATCCCTTCTTCCAACCAGGTCCAAACAATTGTAAAGCACAGAGTTGGTGATTTCTATTTACTACTATCGAGGTAGAACGTACTAGAAGAAAGAGAGGGAAGCAAATTCAGGCATGCAGCGCTTAATCAACATTTCCAATCCCCCTTCTCGGGTTGTAGGAAAAGAGAACATGCAAAAATGCACTGCATCGAATTATTATATTTCAAATCATCAAAAAGCAACAGTGACCACCACATGACCTCTTGGAAACACTTTCCATTGCCTTCTTTTGTTTTTCCCTCATCCATGCCTTTTTTTGATAACTCATCCCATCCGTTGCGTAGACAAGTGACCTTGCTCTCCATAGACAAAGCACCACCTGCACCACATCTTCGCCGGAATGCGTCAGCTATCTCTATGCATGTTTTGTTCATTTCCTTAGCCCTTAAATGCCCCACACAAACCCATCCCCTCCATTCTGATCGGCGGTCTCACGTTTTACAATTCCCTCTCTTGTCGTTATCTTTATCTTTTGCCAGTCAACCATGCCCACGACCTCCGTGTCCTCTTTATGTCTTTCCTCACGAACCACTGTATATCGCTACATATTCCCACATCCATAGTGAGAAAACACGACGTTAAATATGATACCACTCAATCTTCCTTCTCTATATACATTTACATGCCCACTCTCCCTCACGCTCTCGGCTCTCAAAAGACAAGGTTCCCTTTGATCGTAGTCCGGTAGAGCGTACGAGGCAGTTTAGATCCTGTAGCTGCAGTTGTGCGGAAAGTAGAAGAAACAAATAATGAATTATAGAACTATTAGACCATCCCTCGTCGAGTGTCCCTCCCAACCCTCCCTCCCTCCCCCCCTCCCTTCCTCACATACCCAAATGCAACAATGACCGATTGTCCCAAAAGACCATGTCGCCCTCCTTCCACTTGTGCCGGTACACGAATTTCTCTTGCGTGGTGTAGGCGTACAGCCACTTCAACAGCGCCTGACTTTCCTCCTCCTCCAACCCCTCGATGTGCGTGGTGAAACCCTCGCTCACAAACAGGGATTTGCGGCCAGTCTCCGGGTGGGTTCGCACGACAGGATGGCAGACATCGGGCACCGTCTTGAGACATGCAGTAATTGCCGCGCTCATCGCTTGGAGGGCTTCCTTAGAGGCGTTCTTCTGGAACAGGTGCTTGGCCTTGAGAGAGAGGAACTGCTGTTGCCTTTCGGAGGGGAGGGAATCGAAGGCCCCCGCCATGTCAGCGAAGAGTGTGTCGCCGCTCCCGTCCACGGGCATGACCTTCATATGCAACATTGAGCCCATGGGGGGGGCGGGCTATTTGGGAGTAAGCGGAGGAGGAGAGGGGGGGGTTAAATGGAGAGAAGGGAGTTCGTGAGTTGTCATGGGGACACAAAGAATGAGCAGAGTGTTGGTACTATGGGCGAAGTTGCCACTACATGTGAGATTGAGGGAAAGGAAATATTAAAACAGGAGGACTGCTTGCATGCAGACACACCCGTCTCGCTCAGATGTGAGTGCTCACCATGTACGACAAGTCACTGTGCCAGTAATGCCGACGCCCGTGCCGGCTCTGGTCCTCATTGATGCCGTTCAAGCCGATGAGCTTCCCCTCCGCGTCCACCTCATTCGAGACTACCACAATCTCCTCATAGGCCGGCAACCGGTACTCTCCCATGGCATGCTGGTACAGCACACCAAAATGACGTGAGAACTCGATGTGCATCTTCGGCGTCAACTCTTGCTGGTTCCGAAAGACGAGCACCTACAAGGGGAGGGAGAGGCGAGGAGGGAGGGAAAAATCAGGCGGTTAGAAGACGATGGTCAAGATCGCCATGGTGCTAGCCATATGTATGAGATACATATCACAAGCGGCACGACAGTCTGGGAGGGCATGACCAAGTCCATGCCCTGTGTTGAAGTGTGCGGGGCAAGTTGCAAGGATGCAAGGACCGAAGGGGCAGGCAAGATATTGGCATTCAGAGAAACCTCCACTCCCTGATGTGTAAGAAGTGGTGAGAATGTATTGACTCTGATAGGTCCGATGATCGTATACGAGGGTCTTCCCGCCATGCTCGGCCTATCTCCCGGAACTTCGAGGCCGGGTAAGAGACGACACATACCTGGTGCGTGAGGAGGGCGTTGCGGACGACGCTGACAAGCCCCGACGTAATGGGCTTGTGCATAAGGTCGAGACCTACAACCTCGGCGCCGAAAGGCTGGTCTTTCAACGGGTTGATTTCCAGGCCCACTGTGTGCGCCTCCTCCAGAACCGCCGAGTAGCAGGGGTGCGACGGTGCCAAGCTCGGCGTTGCATGGGCGGAGGAAGAGGAACAGGGGTGCTCATTGACAATAGCTTGTGGTTGACGAGGCGCCATGGCGGCTGTGTCGTGTATGGCTGTGAAAGGTTGTGAATGTTACAGACATATGGCACCTAATTGAAGGAAGCACTTGCACTACCTATTTTTCGGAGATATCGGGGGGTTAATTATTATTCTGTAAATCGCCGAGGCTTTGCCCGACCTCCTCACTAGCCAGCAAAGGGACGACGCGGCCCGTCACTTGCCAGCAACGCGGTAAAGAGTGGGAAGGGGACATAACCAGCATCAGAAACAACAAGAAATATGTGACACCTATTCTCCGCAGTCTTACCGCCGAACCCTCCCCCCTCATTTTACGGGTAAACTTTCCCCCGGGCAACTTCCCGGAATACCACCCAAACCATACCAGGGCAATTGCAATGTATATGGCATGAATATATTAAATGATATTGTCCCATAATATTTGATGTATGTCTTCGTCTTTTTCCCCCTTCTTGTCAAAGTCTATGTGAAAACTGAAGATGAAGACAGCTGAGCTGGCAGCCTGTGCATATACCCCGAGAGTATGTCCGGCACCCTGCATTTCTGTTGCCAAGAAAGCGCCCGATTTAGATTTCCCGATTGGAATGCGTTAGCCCGTTGACACTCCATTTTCTCATGTCTGACGAATGAATGAACTGCCATGGTCACCCGGGCCTGTAAAATACGTCAGACATGTCTCGGGGAAGGGGAAAAACATCGGCCTGCGATGATGAATGACCAAGACCCAAGACCCACCCTCAAAAGAAACAAACAAGACTCTGTTAACTTTTCGAATTTTCATTCTTTCATTTGGGTACTTTCTATACGTTCATTTCAATCACATCTGCTCCCTCTCCCTTACCCTTACCCTTTTCTACTGGTTTCTCAAACCGTGCATGCACCCACACCCTCCTCCTCGTCACCGCATCCCCCCGGTTGATATACTGCCTCCTCACATATCCCACTTCTACTTCTTTAAAGCCCCCTCCTTCCTCCTCTCCCTCTTCCCCTCCCTCCCCTACTCCAAACATTTCCCTTAAGTCCTCCACGCTGAAATAGTACGCCCTCGTTCCATCCGAGCGCAAATAAAAATTCTCCGCTAGCCGATGCCCCCTCTTGAACCTCAGCTGCGCTTCATCCCACCTCCCGTAATCGCGAATGAGCACCCTTCCCCCTGGCTTGAGTGCGGCTCTTATTTTCACCGCGACACTCTTTATTTTCCCGGGGGCCATAGCCGAGAGGGCGTACATGCACAGACACAGGTCAGCCTGCCCTCCATTCAGGGTGAGGGCGGGTGGGAGGGAGGGGTCGAGGACAGCATCGTGGACGATAGCTTGGCAGCGTTTGGTCTGCTTGTAGAGCGGGTGGGCCTTGACAAGGGCGATGGCACGGGGGGAGAAGTCAAGGGCATACACGAAGAGATCAGGGTCTCTCTCGAGGAGAGGGAAGACGGCGTTTCCCACCCCGCAGCCGAGCTCGATGAGGATGCGGTGGTGGGGGGCGGGTGTATTTATTTGACTTTCAGAGTCGTTGCCTTTGCTTTGATTTACGTCTTGCTCTTGCAATGCGGGGTTGTGGGGAGGGGGGAAAGAAAGGGAGGAGGAGAGGAGGCTGGAAGACGAAGAAGAAGAGGATGGATGCTCCGATGGTGATGGTCTTGACTGCAAAGCCCCTTCATCTTCTCTTTCTCCATCCTCCAACTTCTCTTCCTCATATTCCTCATCGGTTGCCCTTCCTCCCCCTCTCCCTCCCCTTCCCTCCTTCATTCCCTGCGGGACCAAATCCGGGAAGTCCTTCCACAAGTAATGCCGGTCCTTGAAGAACTTGTCTCTATTGTGCTTATAGAACATATCCCAATTCTTACTCGCTAGCACCTCGAATCTTCTGACGCGGTGTGGGGCTAAGATAGCCCCTTGCTGCGTAGCACAAAGCAAGGCCGCAGCTGCTTCATCCCTCTCAGTACTCGTGTCCTCGGCCCAGACCAATTCGGGATGGTCGAGGAGAGACGCACCGGGAGGGAGAACCGGCGCGGCTTGGATGTCGAGGTAGGGTTGCGAGAACGTGACTGAGGGTAGGGCTGGTGGTGGGTTAGGAGGAGGTTGGAGTATGACGGAGATCCCCTCATCTACGCACTGTCGTGGGGATGGCGAGGGGAAAGAGGAGGCGAAGAGGGCCAGGGAAAGCCAGCAACCGGCCGCCGTCGTGATTTCGTCGTAGCCGTCGGGAAGGGGCATTGTTAGTAAAAGGAAAGAGATTGGGCGCGCTTGTAATCGTGTCTAGGGCATCGCGTGTTGTGCGCGGCTGTGGCGAGTGGGTGGGCTAGAGGGGAGGTTTTGGCTTGTAAGAGGACGATGATGCCACGACAAAATGACGATGACGCAAAAAAGAGAGAGGACAGGGATAAAATCAAGACACACAAATAGACCTAGGCACATCCTCCGTTCAAGCCGGACGCATGTATGCGGCGGGATCGGAGAAGTCTTTGGCCTGGCGTATCGGCTTAACGCTCCATCGCTGCGGCCCCTTCAACCCCCACTCAATCAAACCCAACCGTACTCGACAGGACGTCAAGCATGCAGGCCGATGGCGAGGACGACGACTCCGAGCTGACGGCACTGTTGGAGCAGGCCTTGCTTTCGACTTCGGACAGTAACGCTGGCCAAGCGCTAGGCCAAGTCGTGCAAGCCCGCCTCACCGATGTCAGAGCCGTTCCCTCCATCGTCGCCCGCCTGTGGCACACATTTTTTGCTGGGAACAAAGACGATGATGCTTCGATGAGGGAGTCTGAGAGCAAGGTACTGCATTTCATCGGCTGGGATCTTTTTGAGGCTCTCGTGCCGTGGGCTCGAGGTGGCGATGACTGCAGCAGCAGCAGCAGCGATGCCATGGACTCCTCTTCCGCTTCTCCTTTCTCCTCTACCTCCTCGTCTCCCTCTCCCTTCCTTATCCCTCTCCTTTCCGCCATATTGGGTCTGCATAGCGGGCGGGAACGCTTGCTCATGCTACAGGAGGCCTTGGCGTTAGCTCCACGTCGCACCCACCCTTCATTCGTCCCTTGGCTCGTAGCACAGATGCCGCCTGCGCTTGCTGTCATTCCTGCTCCGCGACGCAAAAGCTTCCTTGACTCGATTTGTCGGGTATGGCGGGAAGAAGCTGTCAAGGCGCTGGCTGCGATGGAGGAGGGAGAGGACGGGGAAAGGGAGGAAGAGGAGGAGGAAGAGAAAGGAGACGTGGAAGAGGAGGAGGATGGGAAGGGAAAGGAACGGCGATTGACGGGAAAAGAAGCGCAGGCCATTCTTATGTCGGTGCTGGAAGCAGTAGAGGCCTTGGTACCTAGGATTGTAACAAGGAGAGGGCAAATGATGGAAGAGGAGTCGGTGGAGGATGCAGCGGCTGCGGTGGTGGAAATGGGCTACGTGATAGGCGTCCTGCTGGCGCTGCTGCTCATGGCACCGCCCCTCCCTCCACCACCACCGCCTTCCTCCGCCCTTGGAAAAGTACACATGCACCAGCCATCGAATTCCTTCTGTTTCGCCGAGCGCGTGACTGCCGTCCTCGCCCGGGCCCTTACCTGTACTCACTTGGTCAGCTTCGAGACCCTGCTCCGACATCACCGCGGCCTGAAAGAGCAGCGGAGAACCATTCCTCACACACACTATGTGCAGAGCGGCGCCCGAAACACAAGTATAAATGAGACGGATGAATACAACGACAACATCACCGACGAGAAAGACGGCGTGAGCAGAGAAAGAAAGCGGTTTACTGCAATTGAGGTTGGTCCTCTCATTCCTGCTTCTGCCGTGGCCTCCACCCCCTTTGCCTGGGAACCTGCAGGCCTGAGCCTCGCAGCCTATCACCTTTTTATCCATCCCCCCTCCCTCCCTGTATCCCTGCTTCCTCGAGTGCTGGCCAGTGCCTACGTCGGGCAGCTGCTGGCGGTGCCTGCCGCGTTTCTACTGCAGAAGCCTCAGGCCGCGCCTTGTGGCCTTGCTCTATTGGAAAGAGGGACACTTGCATCATTCCCCTCGCAAGGAGGGGAAAGGGGAAGAGTAAAAAGGGGAGGGGAAGGTGTTTTGGAGTGCCGGGCGCTTGGTGGCGGTAGTAGTAGAAGTGACCGCAACGAGGGAGGGAAGGAAGAAGGAGGAGCAACAGAAGACAGGGAAGAAGAAGACACATGGGCAAGCCTGATAAAGGGCCTGACGGGATGCATGGTCTTCCTCGCTGACGACACCATCCGACAACGGGCGTATCTCGCCCTCCCTCGCGTCCTCGCTCTATTGACCTACCGCAGCCGTTACTTCTGTCTGGCGGCCGCCCTCCCTCGCTCCCACCACCCCACGATCCAAGCCCTCCTCATCTCGCAAGCCCAGAAGACCTTGCTCCTCGCCACTACTCCCACCACCTCCACTCCTTCCTCCTTCCCGCCCTCGCCTTGGCATGACCTGACGCGGCTGCGAGTGTTCTACGCCCCTGTCCTTTCGAGGACATGCGCAGCCAAGCCAGAAGTCCTTGTCTCCTGGGCTGCTGCCACCACCACCAGCAGAAGCAGCAGCGGCGGCGGGGCAGCGACCGGGACAGAAGGACAGCTTGATGCCTTATTGTCTGCTTTGAACTTCCTCCGTTTCCTGCGGCTCAAGGGTCGGTTTGAGGAAGGGGGGGAGGAGGAGGGGGAGTGGTGGCCGAAGCTGCGGGAGCTGCAAGGGAGGGTGAGAGAAATCTTGAGCAAGCCTCACCAGCAGCGGAATGCCTTCAGACTGGCAATGGTGGACGAGGTGCTGGCGATCTTGCTTGGGAAAGATGGAGAGGGAAAGGAGGATAAGAAGGAGGGAACGGGGATGAGGGAGGTCGCGGTTTAAGGAAGCATGTAATTAACTTGCAATAAACAACGTTTTCAATAGTTGTGCCACTATGGCGGAATTGCCGACTCTCGCTCACTCTCTATGCTTGATTATTTATTAATGCAGTCCTACATTCGCTAATCTCCCACCTAATTTCTCCATCCGCTATCTCCTCCCCTCCTCCGCCTCCCTCCCTCCTTTCCTCCTTCCTCAAAACAAAAAATACCGCTGCGCCAAGGGAACCTCGCTCAAAGGCGCACATGTCAAATGCACGCCATCTGCCGTCACACGGTACGTCTCCGGGTCGACTTTTATGACCGGCAGAGCATCATTCAACTTCATATCCTTCTTCCCTACAGTCCTATTGCCCTTCACCACCTCCACCTGCTTCGTCAGACCTAACCTCCCAATGTTCCCCTTCTCCACACTCGCTTGACTCACAAATGCCAGACATGTCGGGCCAACCCCCCCCATCAAGGCCCCGAACATGGGCCTCATAATCACGGGCTCCGGCGTGGGGATGGAGCCGTTCGCGTCCCCCATCTGCGACCAGCTGGCCACCCCCCCCTTCAGCACCATCTCGGGCTTGGCTCCAAAGTAGCCGGGAGACCACATCACCAGGTCGGCCCATTTCCCCACCTCCACCGACCCGATCAGGTGGCTCATTCCGTGGGCTATCGCCGGATTGATCGTGTACTTCGCCACGTACCTCTTAACCCGAAAGTTGTCCGTGGACACGCCTGGCGGCAGCACCCAAGGTGTAGCACCGCTCCCTCCCTCCCTCTCTCCCTCCTTCTTCGACCACTCCGCCTCCCTGGCCTTGTCCTCGGGCAGCTGTCCACGTTGAATTTTCATTTTGTGGGCGGTTTGCCAGGTGCGGGTGATGACCTCGCCCACCCGCCCCATAGCTTGCGAGTCCTGGAGGGTGGGAGGGAGAGAGTGAGGGGGGGAAGGAGGGTGAGAGAGTTTTCGCTTTGTTCGCTCCAGGGACAAGCAATGCACGCACACCCCAACAAGATATGTGAACACTAAACCGAATCCAGGACTCAATAAATCAAACACAGAGGGAGTTTTTCCCTTTATTTTAAAAAAACCCTCATCCTTACCGAGGACAGAATCGAGATTGCACCCAGATCGTGCAATACATCCTCCGCAGCGATGGTCTCGCCCCGAATCCGCGAGTCTGCGAACGCCACGTCCTCGGGGATGCATGGGTCCAAGTGGTGACACACCATCAACATATCTAAGTGTTCGTCCACCGTATTGATTGTGTAGGGTCTGGTGGGGTTGGTGGAGGAAGGGATGACATTCGCCTCCCCACACACCGAGATGATATCCGGCGCATGCCCCCCCCCCGCCCCCTCGCTATGATACGCATGAATCGTCCTCCCTTTGAACGCCGCGATCGAATGATTTACACATCCCGCCTCGTTTAACGTGTCCGTGTGTATAGTCACCTGGACGTCATACCGCTCCGCAACGCCCAGACAGCAGTCAATCGCCGCGGGTGTCGTGCCCCAGTCCTCGTGGAGCTTTAATCCAATCGCCCCGGCTTCCACCAGAGCCTCCAGCCCTTGCGGCACGCTCGCGTTTCCCTTCCCTGTCAACCCAATGTTCAGCGGGATGTAGTCTGTGCTCTGCAGCATCAGGCCGACCTGCGAGGGGCCAGGCGTGCAAGTGGTGGCCTTGGTGCCGGTAGATGGGCCGGTCCCGCCCCCCACAAAGGTCGTCACGCCCGACGCCACAGCATCCTCCGCCTGCTGCGGACAAATGAAGTGTATGTGTGTGTCCACCCCCCCAGCCGTCACAATCATGCCCTCCGCGGCAATGACATCCGTGCTGACCCCCACCACCATACCCGGAGTGACGTTCGCCATCACGTCGGGATTGCCCGCTTTCCCAATGCCTGCTATTTTGTGGTCCTTCAGGCCAATGTCCGCCTTGTACACCCCCGTCCAATCCACCACCAATGCATTTGTTAACACCGTATCCAAGCACTCCTTTACGCCTTCCTCCGTCGCCTGCCCCATGCCCTCCCTTATCACCTTTCCCCCTCCAAATATGCACTCGTCCCCCACCGGGCCCGTCAGATCTTTCTCCACGCGCACATACAGAGAGGTATCGCCCAATCGCACCACATCTCCCAGGCTCGGGCCATATATATGCGCGTAGTGCGCCCGGCTCACCGTCAAGGGAGCCAAGGCATTGCCCTTGCTCTTCTTTTTCGCACTGCCACCTCCACCACCTTGCTGCTCCTCCTCTTCCTCCCCCTCCTCTTTTCCCTCCTGCGGCAGGTGCTCAAAGCCCTTCTCAATCAACCGTGCTACAATCCCTTCGATCTTTGTCGGATCTACAGGCCCGTCACACAAGGCATTCCCTCCCCTCACCACGCGCTTTCCCGCTATGTCCACGAGCGCCACGGTCTTGGTCTCACCCGGCTCAAACCTCACCGCCATCCCTGCCAACACGTTCAACCGCTTGCCATAAGCTCTCTTGCGATCGAAGCGCAGGTATGGATTCGTTTCTATAAAGTGGTAGTGGCTGCCAACCTGGATAGGTCTATCGGCCATGTTGGTGACGCGGAGGGCTGTGATAGTGCGGCCTTCGTTCACGTGCAGCGTCCCGTCGGGCGGGGTCATTATATGCCCAAGCAGCTCCTCTTCCTCTTCCTCGCCCTCCTTCTGCGACGGGGAGACAAAACAGTCAAGGCTCGGAACGGGCAAGAAACTGCCGTACAACGCCAAGGCCAGGTCTCCGTCAATGCGCGCGATTGGGTCATGTACGGTGACGAGCTTTGTCCCATCAGGGAAGGTGGCTTCTAACTGCACCACATCCACCAAGCACCCTACACCCGGAAGCACTTGACGGAATCCCAAAATGCAGCGACCTATGTCCATGAGCTCGGCGCAAGATTTCTTGCCGTCCCGGATGAGTTCCATCAGCACTGTAGCTATCAAGGCCCTAGTCTCAGGGTGGTTGAGACGTTGGCCCCGCGCCAGCCTCTTCTGTGCCAGAGTCCCTGCTTGGTGCAGACGGAGCTTGTCCAGCTCTCGCGGAAGTAGACGCATGCTATTTACCTTCGTCTAATAGTGCTAGTTACTGGACTTGCTATGTGTAGCGCTGTGAGAGGCGGCGGGTATATGAAGTCGGAGCCGGCGCGGGAGGAAAGGAAGAAATTGTCGCCCCACGTAGAAACAAATAACTCAAGATCATGCCCTCATTGAGATCATCAAGGTCTCTAACGTTGTCTCCAAGACGGTGCCTTACCTGAAGGGCGTAACGGTGAGGGGCAGATGGGTTGAGTATGATATGAGAGCGCAACAGAGTAATTGTTAGGAGCAGTAAAATGTAAACGACAACAAATGCCTTCGATTATGCTCATACAGATGCACACTCACTCCTCACATACGCAGACACAAGGTATGGCGGTACTTTAAGCACGGCGGGAATTTCCATCAAGCGTGGAAGCGCGATGATTTGCGATCCAGATATTGTCGCCGCGCTATGGAGCAAATACCTGAGGTCTTGCCCACGTCGTGTTCAGCAAGGCCTGGACGTATATCTTCCTGACAATGTCTTACCTGAAGGGCGTAAGGGTGTTGAGCAGAAGGTGTAAGGTGAGTGTATTGGAGGCGAGAGACGGGCGAAAGAGAAGCAGCAGTTGGGAGCAGTTGAAAATTAAACGATGACGAATGCCTTCGGTTGTGCCCACACAAAAACAAATATACACAGACACAGAGTATGGCTGCACATTAAGCATGGCGGGGAATTTATATGAAACGTGGAAGCTTGGCGACCTCATCCGGCCCCACTTTGCTTTCCCTTTGCGCCGTCTTGGCATGCCCTCCTAGTCCTCGGTCCCAAGGATAAACATTGGCTGCCGCTGCTGTCCCATCACGACGAACTCACTCGAGTGCACACACTTCTATCCCAGACGTACGCTGAAGCCGTTAAGAATCAAAAGGCTCCATCAAGATGCTGCATCTTGCGACCACCCGTCCCCTCCGTAGCCCCGGAAAGGTCCAGCAGCAGCAGCGCCTTCTTGCACGCTTTTCCTCCTCGACGGTAACCGCCAATGTGTTTGATGTATTTGATGTATATGCCTTGCTTTGGATGGGTAAGAGGGATTGGTGCCGAATTGTTACTAGTCCCCCTTGCCGGATCATCTCCGACTTGCCCACGGCACATTCACACACGTACACGTCTTTCTTCTTCTAGGCGGCGCAGGACAGGAGCAGCAGAGGAGGCAACGGTTCCTCCTCTTCCTCTTCCTCGTGGTGGCACCAGCATCTGGGACTCCTGACCATCGCAGGGCTGGCCATTGCTGACCTGGTCGTGCTACCAACTACCATCGAGGTGAGGGAGTGGGAAGGAAAAGGGAGGACGGGATGACAAGAGGACAGAACGACCAAATTGCCGGGTTCAGCAAGGACGTATTAGGGGCGATATATGCGGGTAATAATGGAAGCGAAGGTGTACTAACTAACATGCAGATCGTCACATACCTTCCTCTCTCAAATTCAAGCTCAGTGACCCTCCCTCTCCCCCCCCCTTTCATTCTCTCCCTGCTTCTCCTTCACCAGTTCATTAACGACTTCAAGGGCGCCCAAGCGATCGCACAGGGCAACCTCCACACCTTGCTTCCATCCCGCGAGGCTTCCGGTGTAAGTCTTAGTCGGGGGGGAGGGAGGGAAGGAGGCAGGCAGGCGAGAAGCAGAAGAGGGCGGGCTTAGGAAGAGCCCGAACGGCATCACAGGCCGCTGAAGAGGACGAGGTGGGTAGGTAGGTACAAGAGGAGGCAAAAACCTAATAAAAACGGAACTGGTGAAATAGAGAGTTTTAGCAGTACAGGGTGTCTACCGTGACTGCATTCCTTTTCCCCCCTCCCCATCCGCCCCTTGCCCTTCCCCTCCCTCTCCCCCCTCCTTCCTTCCTTCCTCTCACACAGGTGGTTTTCGCCGCTCCCCCCCTCCTCCGCCCGTCCCTCCAGCGCCAGATCCTTTCCTGCCTGGGCCCTCACTTGACCAGCAGCAGCAGCAGCTCGGTCGGGCGGTACTACGTCATGTGTGGGGAGGAGGGGACGGGGAAGAGCAGTTTGGCCAAGGCAGCGGCACGAGAGGTGGGGAAAGGAATAATTTACGTGGATGTCAGTCAATCGCCGCGGGTGTCGTGCCCCAGTCCTCGTGGAGCTTTAATCCAATCGCCCCGGCTTCCACCAGAGCCTCCAGCCCTTGCGGCACGCTCGCGTTTCCCTTCCCTGTCAACCCAATGTTCAGCGGGATGTAGTCTGTGCTCTGCAGCATCAGGCCGACCTGCGAGGGGCCAGGCGTGCAAGTGGTGGCCTCGGTGCCGGTAGATGGGCCGGTCCCGCCCCCCACAAAGGTCGTCACGCCCGACGCCACAGCATCCTCCGCCTGCTGCGGACAAATGAAGTGTATGTGTGTGTCCACCCCCCCAGCCGTCACAATCATGCCCTCCGCGGCAATGACATCCGTGCTGACCCCCACCACCATACCCGGAGTGACGTTCGCCATCACGTCGGGATTGCCCGCTTTCCCAATGCCTGCTATTTTGTGGTCCTTCAGGCCAATGTCCGCCTTGTACACCCCCGTCCAATCCACCACCAATGCATTTGTTAACACCGTATCCAAGCACTCCTTTACGCCTTCCTCCGTCGCCTGCCCCATGCCCTCCCTTATCACCTTTCCCCCTCCAAATATGCACTCGTCCCCCACCGGGCCCGTCAGATCTTTCTCCACGCGCACATACAGAGAGGTATCGCCCAATCGCACCACATCTCCCAGGCTCGGGCCATATATATGCGCGTAGTGCGCCCGGCTCACCGTCAAGGGAGCCAAGGCATTGCCCTTGCTCTTCTTTTTCGCACTGCCACCTCCACCACCTTGCTGCTCCTCCTCTTCCTCCCCCTCCTCTTTTCCCTCCTGCGGCAGGTGCTCAAAGCCCTTCTCAATCAACCGTGCTACAATCCCTTCGATCTTTGTCGGATCTACAGGCCCGTCACACAAGGCATTCCCTCCCCTCACCACGCGCTTTCCCGCTATGTCCACGAGCGCCACGGTCTTGGTCTCACCCGGCTCAAACCTCACCGCCATCCCTGCCAACACGTTCAACCGCTTGCCATAAGCTCTCTTGCGATCGAAGCGCAGGTATGGATTCGTTTCTATAAAGTGGTAGTGGCTGCCAACCTGGATAGGTCTATCGGCCATGTTGGTGACGCGGAGGGCTGTGATAGTGCGGCCTTCGTTCACGTGCAGCGTCCCGTCGGGCGGGGTCATTATATGCCCAAGCAGCTCCTCTTCCTCTTCCTCGCCCTCCTTCTGCGACGGGGAGACAAAACAGTCAAGGCTCGGAACGGGCAAGAAACTGCCGTACAACGCCAAGGCCAGGTCTCCGTCAATGCGCGCGATTGGGTCATGTACGGTGACGAGCTTTGTCCCATCAGGGAAGGTGGCTTCTAACTGCACCACATCCACCAAGCACCCTACACCCGGAAGCACTTGACGGAATCCCAAAATGCAGCGACCTATGTCCATGAGCTCGGCGCAAGATTTCTTGCCGTCCCGGATGAGTTCCATCAGCACTGTAGCTATCAAGGCCCTAGTCTCAGGGTGGTTGAGACGTTGGCCCCGCGCCAGCCTCTTCTGTGCCAGAGTCCCTGCTTGGTGCAGACGGAGCTTGTCCAGCTCTCGCGGAAGTAGACGCATGCTATTTACCTTCGTCTAATAGTGCTAGTTACTGGACTTGCTATGTGTAGCGCGGTGAGAGGCGGCGGGTATATGAAGTCGGAGCCGGCGCGGGAGGAAAGGAAGAAATTGTCGCCCCACGTAGAAACAAATAACTCAAGATCATGCCCTCATTGAGATCATCAAGGTCTCTAACGTTGTCTCCAAGACGGTGCCTTACCTGAAGGGCGTAACGGTGAGGGGCAGATGGGTTGAGTATGATATGAGAGCGCAACAGAGTAATTGTTAGGAGCAGTAAAATGTAAACGACAACAAATGCCTTCGATTATGCTCATACAGATGCACACTCACTCCTCACATACGCAGACACAAGGTATGGCGGTACTTTAAGCACGGCGGGAATTTCCATCAAGCGTGGAAGCGCGATGATTTGCGATCCAGATATTGTCGCCGCGCTATGGAGCAAATACCTGAGGTCTTGCCCACGTCGTGTTCAGCAAGGCCTGGACGTATATCTTCCTGACAATGTCTTACCTGAAGGGCGTAAGGGTGTTGAGCAGAAGGTGTAAGGTGAGTGTATTGGAGGCGAGAGACGGGCGAAAGAGAAGCAGCAGTTGGGAGCAGTTGAAAATTAAACGATGACGAATGCCTTCGGTTGTGCCCACACAAAAACAAATATACACAGACACAGAGTATGGCTGCACATTAAGCATGGCGGGGAATTTATATGAAACGTGGAAGCTTGGCGACCTCATCCGGCCCCACTTTGCTTTCCCTTTGCGCCGTCTTGGCATGCCCTCCTAGTCCTCGGTCCCAAGGATAAACATTGGCTGCCGCTGCTGTCCCATCACGACGAACTCACTCGAGTGCACACACTTCTATCCCAGACGTACGCTGAAGCCGTTAAGAATCAAAAGGCTCCATCAAGATGCTGCATCTTGCGACCACCCGTCCCCTCCGTAGCCCCGGAAAGGTCCAGCAGCAGCAGCGCCTTCTTGCACGCTTTTCCTCCTCGACGGTAACCGCCAATGTGTTTGATGTATTTGATGTATATGCCTTGCTTTGGATGGGTAAGAGGGATTGGTGCCGAATTGTTACTAGTCCCCCTTGCCGGATCATCTCCGACTTGCCCACGGCACATTCACACACGTACACGTCTTTCTTCTTCTAGGCGGCGCAGGACAGGAGCAGCAGAGGAGGCAACGGTTCCTCCTCTTCCTCTTCCTCGTGGTGGCACCAGCATCTGGGACTCCTGACCATCGCAGGGCTGGCCATTGCTGACCTGGTCGTGCTACCAACTACCATCGAGGTGAGGGAGTGGGAAGGAAAAGGGAGGACGGGATGACAAGAGGACAGAACGACCAAATTGCCGGGTTCAGCAAGGACGTATTAGGGGCGATATATGCGGGTAATAATGGAAGCGAAGGTGTACTAACTAACATGCAGATCGTCACATACCTTCCTCTCTCAAATTCAAGCTCAGTGACCCTCCCTCTCCCCCCCCCTTTCATTCTCTCCCTGCTTCTCCTTCACCAGTTCATTAACGACTTCAAGGGCGCCCAAGCGATCGCACAGGGCAACCTCCACACCTTGCTTCCATCCCGCGAGGCTTCCGGTGTAAGTCTTAGTCGGGGGGGAGGGAGGGAAGGAGGCAGGCAGGCGAGAAGCAGAAGAGGGCGGGCTTAGGAAGAGCCCGAACGGCATCACAGGCCGCTGAAGAGGACGAGGTGGGTAGGTAGGTACAAGAGGAGGCAAAAACCTAATAAAAACGGAACTGGTGAAATAGAGAGTTTTAGCAGTACAGGGTGTCTACCGTGACTGCATTCCTTTTCCCCCCTCCCCATCCGCCCCTTGC
Source organism: Nannochloropsis oceanica (assembly GCA_004519485.1). Classification (NCBI taxonomy): domain Eukaryota; class Eustigmatophyceae; order Eustigmatales; family Monodopsidaceae; genus Nannochloropsis; species Nannochloropsis oceanica. The sequence continues at coordinate 1,633,478 of CP038106.1, forward strand.
CCTTCCCCTCCCTCTCCCCCCTCCTTCCTTCCTTCCTCTCACACAGGTGGTTTTCGCCGCTCCCCCCCTCCTCCGCCCGTCCCTCCAGCGCCAGATCCTTTCCTGCCTGGGCCCTCACTTGACCAGCAGCAGCAGCAGCTCGGTCGGGCGGTACTACGTCATGTGTGGGGAGGAGGGGACGGGGAAGAGCAGTTTGGCCAAGGCAGCGGCACGAGAGGTGGGGAAAGGAATAATTTACGTGGATGTCAGTAGCTCTCAGGGAGACCTTCCCGCCGCCATTCGTCGGGCCTTGGGGGGACAGCACCGCCCATACCACTCCCGCCTCCTCGCCCTCCGTGATCGCCTCCTCGCCCTCCCGCCCTCTCCCCCTGTGCCCACCCCTCTGGAGGAAGCCGTAACTGCCTTGAACCGCGCCGCACGCCGCACCTCCTTCTCTCCTTCTTCCTCCCCTTCCTCTTCCCCCTCCTTGGCCAGCACGCCCGTCACGGTCATTTTCGACGGCCTCCACAGCCTCAAGCCCTCCCCCTCCTCCCTCCTCGAGCTCCAATCCCTCCTCAGCGGACCGCACTCCCCCCCCTCCTTCCTTTCCCTCCTCGTTCTCCCTCCCGGCCCCCTCCTCGGGCAGTTGCGGCAGCACCCTGCCTGGTCCTCGAGTGGGGGGATGGTAAGAGTCAACGACCTGGACAAACGCGAGGCCATCGCCTTGCTAAGCGGGGAGGGAGGGCGGGAGGGAGGGCGGGAGGGAGGGCGGGAGGGAGGGCGGGTCTCCAAGGCGGTGGCTGCGGAGGTGTATGCGTTAGTGGGGGGAAGGGTGGCACACGTGGTTAGGGCTGCGGAGATGATGAAGGTGGAGGGCAGGGGATTGGAAGGTACGAGGGGAGGTGGGGGGGAGGAGGGGAGGGAGGGAAGGAAAGGGGCTGGTTGCATTGTTGGAGGAATAGAGAAATGACTCCTCCATCCCTCCCTCCCCATATCCCTCCTTCCTTTATTCTCCGACAGAGATCGCCCTCGACGCTTATCAGAGCATGCGTGCCGGCTTTGACCGCCTTGTCTCCCTCAACCCGCCTCCCTTCCCTCCCTCCTCCTCGCCCTTCTCCACCTTTTCCTCCTTCTCCACCTCCTCCTCAGTCGCGCCTTCCCCCTCCTCTCCTCCCGGCCAGCGGCTTCTGGAGGCCCTCCTTCTATCTCCGAGCAGACAGCTGTCTGTGCAGGCAGCCTCCGCCTTGCTGAACCTGGACGTGACCCGTTTGGTGGAGAGCCACAGGTGGGGAGCCTGCTGTGTGCTCGCCCTTTTTCTCCTTTCCCGATCCCTCTCTCCTTTCCCTCTTGTCTCCTATTGTCGTATGCTATCGCACGTCAACTGTCACCCGTCTCCTTTCCCCCCTTCCCCACTTCCCCCCCCGCTTTCAGTCCCATCCTGGCCCTGGACTACAGCTTGCCCAATTCCTCCTACGTACGTTTTCGCTCTCCTCTCGCCGAGCGCTGTGCACACATCTATCTGATGGTGAGGGAGGGAGGGAGGGAGGAGGAGGTGCTTCAATGGTTCGTGTCAGTCTTGCAAAGGGCTGCGGGGATAGGAAGGGACGGAAAGAGCGGGGACGGAATGGGCTGCAGCAGCAGCGGAGGGAGGATAAAGGAGCTGGCCAGGAGGATGAAGTCTGAGGGAAGGGGGCAAGGGGGGGAGGAAGGAGAGGGAGGGAAAACGGGGGTCAAGAGAAATGCAACCTTGGTCTTAGTGGCCTCGGCCCTCGCCCTCTTGTACGTGGCAGTAGGAGGTGGTGGAGGAGGAAGGGAGTTTGGGGGGAACTTTGCTTTTCCATTACCACCGAGGGCGGACGTAGCACGCGCGAATTTGAAGAAGGCGAGTGAGGGGGCTTGGAGGGCTTTGAAAGAGGGAATGGGGATAGCCAGGGAGTCCGTCGGAATGGCAGTAGAGTATGCGGAGCAATGGCGGGCGCGTAGAGGAGGAAGGGGAGGAGGAGGGAGGGGATGAGGACGGATGTAATCTAGTGTGTTATACAAGAGGTCCCAAAACGACAAATGAAGAAAGAAAAATTCTCGTGTGGGAACGTCTCCAAATGGTGCGATCAAAATTGCTTAGAAAGACTGCGGAATCGAGGCGAGGCTATCGGCGAATTTGTTGCGGCGATGCAGTTGAGGTTCTTCTCTCCGATCAACCTCCTGAGGAGATATACATGCCCTGAAGCTTTCGTCTTTACCATGGGTGGTGATGAAGTCTTTTGCCAGCCAGCTCATTTTGGTGGGAGGGGGGTCATATTATTGTCTGCCAATGTCGCCGCCTCCTCCGTCCATCCCACTTCTTCTCACAGCTCCAATTCACCATCACGGTGCCCCACCAAACACCCAGTAAGACACCTGTCACTTACATCTAAGTATCCCTTTACCCCCCTTCAGGGACGCACAGAGCGTCCACGCACAATGGCGACCCAAAAAATCGAGTCGGAGGCGCCGCTGGAGCAGCAGTTGCAGCGTGCGCAGGACGTGCCCTCCTCGACCGAAGCGACAGCAACCTCCACGTTTGAATGCCAGCCAAAACTACTACTGGTCAGACCGCCAAGGCCTTTTCGCTTCTGCGAAGAATGCAATTTGAACAGATACTTTGAAGACTCAGATTACGAAAGGGAGGCTGAATTAGCGCGCACCCGACCTTGGGGAACACGGCCGCCCTCTGAAACATCCTGGGCTCGACTGTCGGAAGCGACTGACCTGCTCTCCACCATTTTCCGCTTTTTGCAGCTGCGGGAGTTGATGGCCATGTAAGTTCTGGTCCACGCTCTCCTCTTCCCCTTTTCGAGTGTCTCATGCCTGGTTCTACCCCTCCTATCTCATGTCGACCTTCCAGCCTCGTACACCATCCCATCCCTCATTCCTTGCTTCCTCATTCGCTCTCTCCCCTCACAGCTCTCGATGCGGTTCCCATGCTTGCTTGCAAGCATCTCGCAAAGATGGCATGTGGAAGGAGATAGCCTTGAGGATGTGGGCCACCCTGATGGATGCTACCCTAGGAGAGGGGACGCAGGACGAGGCGTCTAAATTGGTACGGACGGAGGGAGGAAGGGAGAGAGGGAGGTACGGAATAGAGGCGAGGCCCTCGTGTGATACATTTACATCAAGTGAAAATAGCTTGCTCACACAGCAGCAAATGTTCCGAGCTATCTACCTTGTTCATTCCGTTTATCCTTCCTTCTTTTCATCTTCTTTTGGTTTATAGGGCGTGTCCCACCACGAAGCCTCCATCGGTAGCGCCCTATCCCCCTCCCTCCTGAGCTACAAGGACGTAGTGCGCACCATGGCCTACTCCTGGCCCACCGAGTTCGACCCCATCTCGATAGATCTCAGCGGCTTGCACAAGGTCGGTACTCCCTCCCTCCCTCCCTCCCTCCCTCCCTCCCTCCCTCCCTCCCTCCCTCCCTCCCTCCCTCCCTCCCTCCCTCCCTCCCTCCCTCCCTCCCTCCCGCCTTCCCTCCCCCCTCCCGACCTCTTTCCCTCGATCGCTCCACTCGTGCTTACCTTGTCTCCACACAGCTTATCGTCCTTCCCTCTCCCTTCCTCCCTCCCTCCTCTTTCAGATCTCTGTCCTCCCCTCCTCTGCCCCCTCCTCCTGGCTGTTTCCCCGTAAAATAACTCGTGTCGTTTATTCCGGACCGAGGCTGGGCGGTGACCGTGCACTGCGCGCGGACAGACCCTTTCCCCTGCGTGTGGCTCGGCCCCGAGTGGCGGACAGGGAGTGGCAGGGAGGGGAGGGAAAGGAGGCGACGGCGGAGAGGGGGGGAAATGCAGGTCCGGGTGAGAAGGAGGAAGCGAGGGAGGGAGAGGGGGAGGGAGTGGGGGAGGGCGAGGGGGAGGAGAAGGGGAAAGGGAAGAAGAAAGCGAAGTTGGTGCACCCTTGTAGCGCGGCGAAAGAGAGAGAAGAGAGAGATCAGGCAGGTGGAGAGAGGGCGGTGCCAGGAAAAGGAGGAGGGGGAGGAGGAGACCCTGTTCGCTTCAAGGTTGCAGTTGAGGACGAGAGGCAGGAGAAGGCCACTGAAGCACGAGGGGGAAAGGGAAGCAGAACAAAAGTGCAGGAAAAGGAGGGAGGGGGGAGGGGGGGAGGGAAAGTATCGGCGTCTCCCCAACCATCTTACCCGTCCAGTGAGGCTGTCGTGCGCGTAGCTCCCTTCACGGTCTTTGCTGCCATCTCCTCCTCCTCCTCCTCCTCCTCCTCCTCCTCCTCCTCCTCCTCCTCCTCCTCCTCCTCCTCCTCCCATCAACCTTCCCCCTCTGCTGCCGCCATAAATGAAACCTCCCCAAACGTCTCTGCTGGCTCCTCCACTGCTCCACCGCCTACGGGCCCTTCCTCCTCCTCGCCCTCCTCCACGTCCTCCTCCCCTACCTACGCCTTCCTCCCCTCCACCATGGCCTACTTCGAGGTTACCATCGAGGGTCAGTGCCCTCCCTCCCTCCCTCCCTCCCTCCTTGCCTCCCTTCATCCCTCCATCCCTCCTTCCATCCCTCCCTCCATCCCTCCCTCCTGCCTCCCCTCCTCCCTTCCTCCCTACCCCCCGCCTCCCTCCCTCGCTCCCTTCATTTTCTTTAACCTGATTTTTCTCTCTCCCTTCTTCCAGGCCGGGGCCTGCACTGACACCTACATGTCAAATCATCCTCCCCCCTCCCTCCCTCCCCTTTCCTCCCTCCCACCCAGGGGCCATGCTTCCCGACTTCCCAGAGACCGAGCGCATGGACCACGAGAGGACGTATAGCAGCTGCATCTCCATTGGGGTGGGCACCAAGAACTTTCCCTTGAAGGGTAAGGAGGGACGGAGGGAGGGACAGAATAGGAGAGGGAAAGAGGGAAGGGTCGATGGACGCGGCATGTCAAGGAAGGCTCCGACTCCTCCCCTCCCTCCCCCCTGTCCTCCCTCCCTCCCTCCCTTCCCAGGCAAGCAACCGGGTTGGACCTCAAACTCGTGGGGCTACCACGGCGACGACGGTCACATTTTCCACGGGAGTGGGCAGGGACGGCCGTATGGGCCCACCTTCGGTAGGACGGACCGGGGCCGGGGGGGAGGGAGGGAGGGGATCTACGCTCTAGTCCGGTGAGTGGTTCCCATCCTTCCTCACCATTCGCTCCTCTTTCCCTCCTCCCCTCTCACCCTCCGCCCTCGTCAGGGGAAGGCGATACAGTCGGCTGTGGCATGGCCTACTTCTCCGAGGACGAAAGACTGCAACTGAAAACGCAGTTCCGGGCCTTGGCGCGGGCAGGGAGGGAGGGATGGAGGGAGGCGTGGCCGGAGGGGGAGGAAGCAAAGGAAAAGACAGAGGAGACATCGGAGGCAGAAAACCGAAATTGCCGTGAGTTGTGGGATAGGAGTTGTGAGGTGTGGGATACGATGGATGAGTGAAGAGCAAGAGCAGATGCCAGGTCCGAAAAAACGTGTGCCCTTCCTCTCTCCCGCCTTCCCTCCCGCCTTCCCTCCCGCCCTGCATCGGCTCCTTCCTCCTTGGCCTTTGAATGATCCGAGTGACCATGACGTACAACTCTCCTTCCCCCCCATCCTCCCCCCCTCCCTCAGGCGACCCCGGGGGCCGCATTTTCTTCACCAAGAACGGCCGTTTTCTCGGATGGACGTTCGATTTTGTCCCTCTCTCTGTCCGAGCCCTCTACCCCCTCGTGGGCCTGGACAGCTACCACGCCATCCGCGTCAACTTCGGGGGAGGTACCTCCATCCCTCCCTCCCTCCCTCCCTCCCTCCCTCCCTCTCTTAACTGTACCTCACCACTTCCAATCCCCTCTCCATCTTTCCCTCCCTCCCTCCCTCTTTCCTAGGTGGTGGCCGCAGTAATGCCCCCATGCCGTTCGTCTTCGATTTGTGGGGATTCCAGCAAGAGCAGCTGGGCGGAAGGAAGACGGTGAGTGGGAGGGAGGGAAGAAAGGAGGGGGCGAGGGAAGGAGGGAGGGAGGGGACGATGGGTGGGTGGTTGTTGGAGGATTTCCCCCTTTTCTTATCTGCGCACGTTCACCAATCCTCCCTCCCTCCCTCCCTCCCCTCCTCCCTTCCTCAGGCGGACGGCGCCTTGGCAGCAGGAGTGCGTTTCGGCTATTACAAGACCCACCTTTTGCACGTACACATGGACGACGACATCAGTGGCAGGGCATTGCGGGCGGAGGAGGGCCGCCGAGTGGTAAGAAGGATGCGTGGGAGGGAGGGAGGGAGGGAAGCGCAAAGGGAGTGGAGGGCGGTAGGAGACAGAATGTCTTCCTTGACGAAAATTGGCTCCTCCCTCTTTGACTCCCTTTCTCCCTTCCTCTTCCCGCCCTCCCCCTCCCTTCCTCCCTCCCTGCCCCCAGAACCACCTGAGGCGGCTGGGCTTGGAGACGTCTTACTCCGACAGCGACTTCGATGAGGGTGACTACGATGATGATGACGACTACGATGATGATGATGGTGACGACGTTGTAAGTCTCCTTTCTCCCTCCCTCCCTCCTCCCATTGCCTCTCCATCTCACGGCTCTCTTCCTCCGATCCCCTCTTTTTTCGCCAGGAGGATGAGGATGACGACGAGGGTGAAGATGAGGGTGAGGATTTCGTAGAGTATGAGTACGGAGACGAGGAGGGTTTCGTAGAGTATGAGTACGGAGACGATGCGGATTAGGATGACAACGGCGACTTGGTTGAGTAAGAGGCTGTCGAGGAGGGAGGGTGGGAGGGAGGGAGGTGGGCGGGGCAGGGTCTTGAGGGCGACGGGGATATGTGAGACGAGAGGATAATTCGTTTTGTGAGTACGACGATGGTGGCATCTTAGCGGCAGAGAGGGAGGGAGGGAGGGAGGGAGGTATAGCTTCACAAGGACGAGGAGGACGAAAACGATGTACTAAGGAAGAAAGAAGAGGAGAGAGAGACGAGACAATCCCAGACTCGCAGCATGTAAATACCTCCGTTACCCTTCTACTGCACACGTGCACGCCGAGACTCATCACAGGCCCAAAGAAAATCTCAAACAAAAGGCGACGACGGTGGGAGGAGGGCCACAACGACATGTATGCTGCTGTTCGGTTGGCCACTCACTCGGGGGTCATTCCTTCTTGCCTCTTTTCTGTCGACGTCTCAACTGCTGCCCCTTTGCGTGTTCTTTCTCCTCTTATGCCCCCCACGGCCGTCCTGCCTCCTAGGAGCATGAGTGATGAGGGTTCGATGGGTTGGAAAGTCTCTTTATGCGTGTGCTGGCTGCGCACATTTCTCTCCGGTTCGCCCCGCCCCCGCGTTCTCTCTCTTGCTATTCCCTTCTTTCGTCCTTTCTTCTCTTCTTCTCTTCGCTTTCCGTCTCTTTCGAATGCTCAGACTTGCACCTCTCTTGGTTCTTTTCTAACTGCCTTACTTGACATCCTTCTTCTCCCGACGACGACGTGGATGACAACACAAATCCCACGTATGCCTTGATACCAATGGACCGATAACTCGTCGTAAGGGGTACTTATTATAACTAATTACTACTGTTTATTATCATTACCCCCCCGGACGCTTCATGTTTACTTGAAAGTGGCAGCACAAATTTGAGTTCCGTGTGAATGAGGGTGGTGGGGTTTCCCCCTTCCCATCCCCTATCCTTCTCCGTGTCTCTTATCACTCTCTCCGTCCTCTCCGACACAGGCACTATTCATCTCTTCCCGGCCTTCATTCGACCCCAATAAAGGCCCCGCCCTGGCGTCACCGTGCTTCCTCACTGGCGTCAGCTGACTTCATCTCCCTCTCCTGATCTCCCTCTCGGCCACTTTTCAAGAGAGCATCGCCTAGGGTTCTCCTCCCATCACGCATCTTCCTCCTCCACCTCCTCTTACTTCAAATTCATGTTCTCTCAGTCTCATTCCTTATGCTTCCGATTTCGTCACGCACGCACGTCGCTTTCCCCACTTTCCCCTACCTCCGCACGTCCTCCCTCTCTTAGAGTGTCCCCGTACGTGAGGACGCCGAGGAGGAAGAGGACGAGAGGGAGGAGGACGACAACGATCTTCCTCCTGTCCTCCCGCCCCTCCCTCCTTCTCCTCCTTCCCCACCACCAGCCGCACTGGCCGTCACAGGCGGAGCCGCTGAAGACGACAGAGGCCGAGACTTCTTCAGCAGGGGCAACGAGGACTCTTCCTCCTCCCCCTCTCTCCCTTCCTCTCTCCCCTCCTGCGCTGAACTGTCGTCCCCTCTTTTATTGCTTTTCCTCTTCTTTCCCTTCCTCCTTCCCTGCACCTCCCTTTCCCCCTTTGGCTCCTCCTCCTCCTGCTCCTCCTCCTTACTCTCCTTCGCCTGCGACATTGTCACTACCTTCTTTCCCTCTCTTTCCCCTCCCTCCTTCCCCCCTTCCCCCTCCCCCCCCCCCTGTTGCTCCCCCTCCACAGGCTGCAGCTGGTCCAGCGTCTTGGGCGCCTGTGAAGGCGAGTTTTTAAGTCCTGTCAATAAAATCATCGTCATGGCACTCTCCCTCTCTGCCTCATTCCTCCACCCCTCCTTCCCTTCCTCCTTCCCTCCCTCCCCCTCCTCCTTCCCTGTCACACTCGTTGTCGTCCCGGCAGTCAAGGTCAAAGTCGAGGTCGAGGTCGAGGTCGAGGTTGAGGGAGGGAGGGAGGGAGGGAGGGAGGGAGGGAGGGAGGGAGTCTGGGGCTGTGGCTGGGCCAGCGGCCGCTTCTTCTTGGGAAGGGCACTGGTATGTTCGCTGCTTCCCTTTCCCTCCGTCCCGCCTTCCCTCCCTCCCTCCCTTGCGCCTCCACCATACCGAGCACTGGTGCCTCCTCTTCCTCCTCCTCCTGCTGCTGCTGCCGTTGCTGCTGCTGCTGCAGAGGCTGGCGAAGGCGGCCCGGCCCCTCCTGCGACGGAGGAGCCAGGGGCCGAGGAAGGGGAGGAAGGGGAGGAGGAAGACAGGCTGGCCAATGGGGGCGGGGGATAGAGGTAGGAATGCGACGGCAGGCCGTGCGTGGGAGGGGGCGGGCGAGGCAGGGTGGGAGGGCCGTTGAGGGACATGGGCACACCGGCATGAGGGAGGACGACGGGCCCTGGGTGTGGCAGGCCGCTGGACGGAGGACCGTGGTGCGGGGGGTGATGGGGGTAGGAGGAGGCAGGATAGGAGGTTGGCACGCCGGAGGAGGAGGTTATGTACGAGACGTCACCGCGGTTCTTCCGGTCGACTTGGGCCCAAAAGATGGAGGCCACCTCGTCGCGGCGGCGAGTGCGGGAGGAGAGGTAGGCGGGTGTGTGGAGGTCTTCCCGGGGGGTATACTTGAGCAGGCCGATCTTCTGGTCGTGCGAAAAGCGCTTCGAAACACGCATGGGGTCGCACTGGAGAATATCGCTCGCGTAGAGCCGGAAGGTGGTGCCCTCCTCGAGGCCATTATCCAGCACGCCTAGAGGAGGTGGAAGAAGGGAGGAAGTGGGTGCGTGACTTCAAGCGCGCGTATGGGTTAAGGGGAAGGAGGGAGAAGGAAAGAGTGGGAGGAAAGAAACAGAGGGCTAGTGGGACAAGACTGGGGATAAACCCGAGGGCAGGAGACGCCTTCGGGTCGGTCGACAAACAGACGAGGTCAGAAAACAGGAAAAGAGAGGGGGGGAGAGAGGGGGAGGGGAGGAAAGGAGAAGGCATTCCAACCTCCACACAAGCGATGGATACCTACCGTCCTCGAAATCCTGCTTCAAGACGTCCAAGTACCGCAGCTCCTGGTCTGACCACCTGCCATTTCTCCACCACCCCTTCTGCCGCCTCTCCTTCATGATCGCCGGACTCGCACACGCCGTCGTCCGGTGCCCGTTCTGGCTGTCGGGGCCGGGCATTCCTCCACCTCCTATCCCCGCCCCTCCTTCACCACCACCACCGCCTGGGCCATACATCATCATCATGGCACCAGGGATGGCAGGGTTTGGAGGGGGAAGGTAGTGGGGGTGGTAGGATGGGGGGTGGTGGAGAGGAGGCTGATGGGTCGGAGGGTGGGTCGAAAGCTGTGAGGGATGCTGCGGAGGACTCTGCTGCTGCTGCTGCTGCTGCTGCTGCTGCTGCTGCTGCTGCGGGTAATTGGAGTTGGAGGCTGCATGGTACGAAATGAGCGGGCCGGAATGGGAGGACGCAGAAGAGGGGTGAGAAGGATGGGGGGAGGGAGCGGTGGAAGAAGGAGAACTTCTGGGATTTGTAGGAGGACAGTTGCGGTAGATTGCCTGCAAGGAAGTTGAAGAAGAAGAAGAAGAAGGAGGAGAAGAAGAAGAAGAAGAAGGTAGAGAAGCAGGACCAGAAGAGATGCTGGGTGCACAGTACCCGCGGGGAGGGGGTAGACCACCTGCTCTGCTGCCACCGCTCCCATCCCCTCGTCCTGGATGATTCGGGTGGTAGCGAGATTGTCGCGGGGGATAGGGCGTTGGTTGTTGTGGATGTTGTTGCTCTTGTACGGCGGCGCTTGGATCTCCCCGTGGCCAAGGAGACGGTCGATGCTGCTGCTGTTGTTGCGTTTGGTAGTGCTGCGGGTGATGGTGATGCAATTGCTGCTGCTGGTGCTGTGGCGCTGGTGGTGATGGTGATGGTGGTGATGGTTGTTGTCGTGGATTTTGTTGTTGTGGTTGTTGTTGGGGCGGCGGCTGCTGCTTCTGCTTCTGCTGCTGCTGCTGCTGGTTCTGGTGGTGGGGATAGTTCATGCTACTGTTAGCAATGCCGCCCTGGCAATCGCTGGTGGTGCTGCTCGACATGCTTACTGTGCCAGCGGGTCTACGTGGCGTTGTGCGCGTGTGTCTGAAAGTGCTTTTCTACGCGAGCTACACCGGCGTGCCTTGAAGTTTGGATGGAGGCAAGAATGAACAAGAGTGGTGGGTGGCCAGGCGGATGAGGAGGGGGATAGCTGCGGCACCGGATTCGTTCCCGTCAAGATCTACGTGTGCGTTTCGGTGCCCTTCTTCGTTTCCTGTGTTTGTGGAAGGGTTAGGGCGAGAGTGTTGGAGTCCTGTTGTGAGGCAACGCGAGAGCTTCAAATTGAAGGGAGAGAAAAGTGAAGCACCATCACGAGATGGAGGACATGGATATCTGCAAATTTCCTCGGTTGTAGACCCTCCCTTTCCCCCGATGATGCTACAGTGTGACATGAAAAAGGTATGGAATCATACCAGCGATCGGGGGAAGATGCTGAGGAGGAAGGAAGTCTCAATTATTGGACAGAAGCCAGCCCAAATGCAAGGGAGATGCGTGGTTGAAGTCTCAGTTCGCGCCTCGCCAGACCTCCCGGTGCCTCGCTTCCGCGCATAACCACGCCCAATAGCACGGTAAAATGTGCGGGAAGGCCGCAGAAGCGCACGGAACTGATAATAAATCGCATAGATGGTGGACTTATCTGGCGCGTATGGATTCTGTTATTTGTCTCTTTGCGGGCTGCAGCTCGTGGTTCTTTTTTGGGGGAAAGAGGAGGTATGCGGTATAGATTCATTGGACATGTCTTTTCGTTCTCATTTTTCTCTTACCGACACGCCACCGGTGGACAGAAAAGATCACATGGTGTTACTGAGAACAGAACATGAACTAAATCTAACGAAACATACCATAAGGAGAAAAAACGATCGAGACATACGCCACTCCTTAGCAAGTGTCCATAATGGGAAAAAACAAGCAGAATAATAATTTACTATACCGTCTATTTCTATTTTATGTGTTATAAATTCAAAATTGTTGGAAGTCTTCAACTCTCTGTCTTTGTCTTCCATTCTGTTCCTTTCGCCTCGAAAGGGAACGCAGACGGGCACTTCCTTGCTTCTACGCTTTCTCCTAGTCTTGTACCCTCTTTGTATACATCCACACGCCTGCAAAAAAAGCAAGACATACTCACACGCGTACACACGCGCATATTCAATTTCTTCGTTCACAAATAATTATATGTATATATATATATATACACACATACATACACACACACACACACACATACACACACACGCACACACACACACACACATACACACACACACACACACACACACACACACACACACACACACACACACACACACACACACACACACACACACACACACACACACACACACACACACACACACACACACACACACACACACACACACAAAAACAGAACAAGACCGCTGGAAGAAGGACCTGCTGCTTTGTCACGACGCTCGGTTGGATGATGATGATCAAAGACAGTAAGTCGAAACCAATCATGCATCTTTTGCTTTGTTGGTAGCGGATGTGGGATGGATTTAAAAGGTTGATGGATGGATGGGTGTGCTACTTCACATAATGTTCCTCTGATGCTTTTCCAGTATATTTACATTTTTTTACATCTACCTACTCGTCTCAATTTCGGCTCCCTCCCTCTCCTTCCTATTCAATCTAACTTAATCTTTCCCGTTCAATCTAATTTAATCCTTCCCATCCAATCTTATTTAATCAGTGGTGTTCTCTTGCGCATCCTCCATTGCCAGCTCACACCCTCCGGCACTCCATATACCTCTTATTGCACACAACGACAACCAAGGGCCTCTACTTGAACATGCAGGCCTGCTCTTGCGCACACGCACTGCGCCATCTTGTTCGCGGGCATTCCGCTTTAAGAATGGATGCAATAACGCCCAATAAAGCCCCTGGTTTGCTTCCCTTCTCTTATGGCTGCGACTCCGCTTCCTAAGGGTCTTTTGACGCTCGAATTATCTGCTCACATTGGCGGACCTCCCTTCTCCCATCCCTCGCTCCCTCCCTCCTCTGTAGGTCGGGAAGAGAGGACAAATGGGAGGAGACGGAGGAGTCTTCGTCCAGAAGGGAGGCCATGGATGGAGGGGACGAGGAGGCCACGCCTAGCCGCTGTAGGCACAGAGGGAGAGGACCACGAGAAAGAACAGGCCCATGAGGTTGGTGGCCAGAGGTCGGAACTTCCGGGGAACGAAGAGGAAGTTAAGTGGGTAAAAAAAGCTCCACATCTGAGGGGGAGAAGGGAAGGGGGGAGAGAGGATGGGAGGCAGAGGTGAGTGAAGGGACGCCGGTGTGGGTGTACTTTCCGTCGTGACGGCCCTTGTAGAACGGTCCGCGCACGGTTGAGATTGACACTCCCTCCCTCCCTCCCTCCCTCTCTCCTCACCTGGACGTCGCGGGTGGTGGCGTATGCGAGCTGCTTCTTCCACACGGCCAGGTTGAAGCCAGAGAGCGCGCCCGCTGACAGGACAGGGACGCCGGCGAGGAAGGTGCTGGGAAGGGATGGAGCGAGGGAGGGCCCGAGGGAGAGGGGGTAAGCGAGGAAAATCTCTGAGGTGGAGTTAGGAAGTCGACCGGGGGCGGAGGGAGGAGAGAAGGGAAGGAGGGAAGGAGGGAAAGAGGGAAAGAGGGAAGGAGAGAAGGAGGGAAGGAGGGAAGCAGGGCGCGCAACAAGAAGAATCGACGTCAAACATACGCGACTGACAGGTGGAAGAACGGAGACAAATGGGGAAAGGGAGGGAGGGAGGGAAGGAGGAAGGGAGGGAGGGAAAAACCTACCCGTTGGCAAGAGGCCCGAAAATACAGATGCCCACCAGCAGCTTCTGCATGATGACCTTGACGCTCTTCTTCTCGGAGAACCACCGCTCCATCCACACGTAGTATTGGGGGGTAAGCAGGCCGTCTGGCGGGTAAAACGGGGAGGAATTACGAGAAATATCAGTGACATATACTGCTTAGACAAAGCATGGGCAACACCAACGAGGCCCAAGACCCACAGGTGCCCTCCCTCCCTCCCCCCCTCCCTCACTCTCTCCTTCCCTCCTCCGCCCACCTATCGCGGTCGTCAACACAGCCACGTTCCTCGTCCTGACCCAGTCCGGCTTAAATCCCTGCAGCAACCTCTGCACCCCCGCCACTATTCCTCCCTCCAGCCCTCCTGCCCTCAGGAGCCCGCCCCGGACAAGAACCTCTACGTTCTGGGCCGCAATGTCTCCGCATATCCCCAGGACGGTGGCTTGCACCAGGGAGGTGAGGAAGAAATGCGTTTCCAATAAGTTACTGTAGCCCGCGAACAGCTTGGAGAGGAGGTGGGAGGGGGCACGGAGGAGGGCGAGGAGGAGGGACTTAGCGTGGGTAAGGAATGGCTGGAGGGAGGGCAGGGGGGAGGCGGGAGAGGATGGAAGGAAGAGATCTCGGTAGATGGGGGAGAAGGAGAAGGAGGAGGTGGAGGGGGAGGATGAGGTTATTCTTAACCGGCGGTTAGCTCGAGCTCGACGCTCACGTTCATAGCGGCGGGAGGAAGAGGAGGACAAGGAGGAGGAAAAGAAGGAGGAGGAGGGGGAGAAGAAGGGGGAGGAGCGGAGAGTGGAGGAGGAGGAGTCGGTAGTGGGGGCAGCGGTGACGGCGTGTGAGGAAAAGGTAGCAAGGGAGGAGAGGGTGGAGGGAGTCAGGTAGTAAGGGTCTTGGAAGTCTTGGTAGTGTTCGTAGCTCTCGGGAGGAGCGTACAGAAAGCGCCATCCCTCGTTCTCCTCTTCCGCCTCCGCTTCGAAGGTCTCTCTTGTGGGTCGGGGACGGACTAACACGCTGCTGAAGCTCCGGATGTAGTTAGAGGGAACGGTGAAGGGTGATAGTAAGGTAAGGGGGGAGGTGGGAGAGACCGATCGAGAGGAGGCGGACGAGATGGAAGGGGAGGCAGAAGCATGGAGAGAGGAGAGGGCTCCAGGTGCGCCCGCAGAAGGAGGGGAGGAGGCTGCCGCCACCGCAGCCGCGGCAGCGGTGGAAGGGGAATTTAAAGACCGGCTAAAGGGACGAAGAGTGGGCGAAGGCATGAACCCGCCTGAGACCGTGCTGAGGAGGCAGGAGGAGGAGGGCGCATGCGTCGGCTCGACGCTGGTGCTGCAGCTCTTTACCTTGGTCGGGCTAAGGGAGGTGCTCTCACGCACAGCAGGAAGGGACGTTGATTCGCAGGGAGCGGACATGGTGGATATTGATGCAGATTGGGAACAGTGCTGGAAATTGCTGCCACAAGTGCTTGCTTGATCGGCATGAGCGACGGCTGCGTTGGCTGCGCTGCTGCTGACAAGGATGAGGGAGAGGAGGCTGGGCAAGAAGACTGCGGCTGAAGCCCCCCTCTTCGGCCGCGTAATCGTTGGAGTACGCATCGTGCTATTTTTGCGTTTGTGTCTGTTTGTTTGGGTGTTTAGGGCGTGGTAGTCAGCGAGGGCGGGGTTGCACATGAGTGTTCCTGGGACAGCGCTACGTTGCGGGATGGATGATGGTGACGAGACGATGCATGTGGTTGGTTGGCTGGCAGCTATGTGATTTAAGTTTTGAGGGCCTTATGGTTGCTTGCAAGCTGCTAGCACATTTAATAAGCATGCATTTCTTAATCCATGTGGTATGTCCTGGGGGCGTCCCTCAAGGCCTGAGGGATGAATCGTGAACATGCGAGCTTGCTGCCACAGGAAAAAGGGCGGCCACATGCGCATTATCAGGGGAGGGTTTGTTGATATATCAATGCACGTAAAACTGAGACACAATCCTGAAAGAGTGAACGCGGCAAGCGCTTAAGTTTACTCGGGGGGGACGCAGTCAGTAAGTAATGACACAACCACGTAAGTCCCGGGGGAAGAACAGAAGTATTCGAGTTCGAACATGGTCCGTTCGCACAATTCGGCCAGCAAGAAGTAGAATTGTTGGAAAGCACTATTATGTAACCAAAGGCGTGGTTGGCAGGAGACGAATGCTTGGTAAATGAACTTCTCTTACTTTCAACAAGAGTCATGGTCAAATTCTTATCGGTGCAGCGCTGTGGTTTCAGAATACTCCCAGCAATATAAAAATGCTCAGAGGAAGACATATGAAGACATACGACACACATTAACAACGCTTCCAAGACAAGAGCTCAGACAGACCACGAGCGAGTCAAGTGCCGCACGCTCTCATCTTCTTCATCCGACATTTCTTTATATGTGAGTTCTATAAACACCCCAAAACCAAAAATTTATCTCGCTCTCAACCCTTCCCTCCTCCAGGTCCTCCTGATGCTGCCGCTTTACGTGGCCCTCTCAATCTCCCTCTCCCACCACCTATCCCCCCCTTTGAGAAAATGCCAGTTAGTGCGGCCTTGAAGCCCCTCGCTGCCCCTGCCCCTGCCCCTTCACCTCCCCTCCCTCCATCGCTTCCACGTGCAATGACGACCCGTTGTCTTTTGTGCCTTCCTTCAACCCCTGTTGCTTCGACTTCTGCTGCTGCTGCTGCTGCAGTTGGTATTACACTTGTTGTTCCTGATGATGGTGATGCTGCTGTTTCTACTCCTGCAAACGGTGGTGCTACTGCTGCTGCTTCTATTTTTACATGTCTAACATGCTTTTCTCTACTCCCCTCTGATGCTCCTCCTCCTCCTCCTCCTCCTCCTCCTCCTCCTCCTCCTCCTCCTCCTCCTCCTCCTCTCTCTTCCCTTCCTCCAAGGGCTGCCGCAAAAGCCCGGCCGAATAATTTGCTGCCTCCTTCTCCTCCCGTACTACTACCACCAGTCATTTTCTCCTCCTTCCTCTTCGGCTCCCTCTCGATTACCCCTTCCGGCAGTTGCACCGCCCTCCCTCCCATCCTCTCTCCCTCCTTCTCCTCGTTTGTGACCTCGGGACCCAGCATCCTGCCAAGGACAGGAAACGGTGTACCATTACTTCCCTTCGCCCTCCTCCCCTCCTTCTCGCCCACCCTTCCTTCCTCAGCCAAGGCCTGCGCAGCCGCTGCCCCCAAAGAGGTGTCCGAGAACAAGATGCCGATGTCGTAAGAGCGTGCCAGGCGGAGAATCTCCTTTGCGCCGTTCAAGGCCACTAATTGGTGAAGGGAAGGGAGGGAGGAAGGGGGGAGGAAGGGAGGGAATGAGGGAGGATGAATGTTTGTGTAAAAAAGACGCGGAAGCCGTTGGAGAATTCAAGGCCAGGGTGACATGCCTCTTTCCAACATGAACTCCTTATAATAAAAGGATAGCCTAGTCTCCCATCTTTCGTTCTTTCTCCTCCCACTTCTTCCCTTCCTCCCTCCCTCCCTCCCTCACCTAATCGCTCCACAGTCCCGTCCTGGCTTCGTTCGACAGCATCGGCCAGAACCCTCTGGTTGTGCCCTTCTACTCTCCCTATGATTCGTTTCAGAGCGTCCGCATTGGGTTTTAATCGCCTGGTGGGGTGTTTGAGCCGTGGCAGGAAGAGTAGGGCAGTATCGAGCCGCATGCGTCTGTATATACATGTAAGACTCATTTAGCGTACCTGTCCACGTCGTTTCCAGTATCGAAAGCTTGTTCTTGTTCTCTTTCTTGTTGTTGTTGGTGTTGCTGCTGTTGACGAGGGCGCTTCTTGGAGAGTGCCTTGTCCGGTTGCTGCTGCTGCTGCTGCTGGTGCTGCTGCTGCTGCTGGAGGGGAGGAGGTAGCGGCGCATCGTGACCATGCCCAAAGACTATCAACCCGCCTTTATTCTTGTCTAATCCAAGTCCTGTCGCCTGCTTCACGCTTCGAAAATCCGTGACATGTGTTTTGGCGGCCGTGGTGGTATTCGGAGCAAGAGACTTGACCCCGCCAACGAGATGGATTCTCGGTAGCAGCGGCTCTGGTTGTGCGTCCATTAAACTCTGTCGCAGCATGTGGTGGCAGAAAATTTCCTGATATTGGTTGAAGCTTCCCCTACGCATGCGGATTGCGTGGTGTTGTGGAGGATTAAGAGGAGGATGGGTTAGGGTGATCTAGAGAGCTCGATCCATACGGGATCATCGCTGCTCTTCGCGCGCTTGCACTCCTCGGGCGAGTCCTCGCCCACTCTGTGTTCTGGCCTGATTGACGTCTGCGTGACTTGCACTCGTGAGGCAGCTTTCAGTAGCCACTCGCTCGTGAAGCCTGGTGCACGCTCGTGATGGTGGACGGTAGATGCCCGTGGCAAGGTACGAAGGCTGCAACGACCCCAACACCCGTAACAAAGCAAGCAAATGAGGAGCGAAGAAGAAGGGGTCATCTTGTCTCGTTTTCATCAAGGCACAAATACTAGCGCCGCTCCTGACCCGAGGCATCTTCAAGCCTTTGCGGCAGGTTGCATTGAGGTCGCGCTACACCTGCAATCTGACAGAACGGTTCAGTGGGTCCTGTGGCGGTGGATGGCAATATAATGCAACCAACAATCAAAGACACAGATGCACGACCCCCCCAACTCGACGGAACGCGCCGCCCATATTCTATAGTAAACTCAATTACCCCGCGCACGCGCACGCGGCCAAAAAGCGGGCTGACACTTCACACTCACGCATCATTTTGTTCACCTATACCCGCAGGAGAGCATCGTTGTCGCTACTCCGCCGTCTCGAGCCGGGTGGTCGTCGTCGTTGCCTCTGCACCTTGAAAAAAACAACCGACACCAAACGGACCACCTTCCTTCCCCGCTTCGACTTCCGCGCCTGAATACGCCTTCCCTGTCATCCAGGACCCAGCCAACACGCCGGAATCATGCCACGTTCTTGCGCCACGACAGGTGCAAGGCTGACCCGAGCCACCACCACGCTCGTGATATCTTTCATTCTCGTCATCCTCCTTTGTCCATGCCTCATCCTCCTCACCGCCGCGGCCTCGGCCTCCTCCACGGCGCCTCCGCTGGATGCGACCTGCACCGGCAGTACTGCATCCCGAACGGCGGGAATACCCTTGGCCCCGGTGATTGCCGGGTGGTTCCAGTCTTCGGCCTCCTCCAAGCACCACAAGACGGAGAAGAAGCGGCAGCTCCTCCAGCAGCAGCTCGAGCAACAGCAGCGACAAGAAGGAGACGGCAAGAGTGCCGAGTCGGTGACCGTGGCCTTTGTTCAAAGTGGGAAAGACAGAGGGCTAGGAGTGGTGCGTGTGTTTGCCTCCACGCTGCGAGCATCTTTCGTCCCGTTGGTCCAGGGTGTCATCACTCTTTTCAGTGTGGTGGCCCGGACAGTGGAATGGGGGCTGGTCAAGGCTCCCAGGGCGGCCACAGGGAAGATTGGAAAGAGTATTGGCCAGGTGAGCATGAGGGGCGAGAGGGAGGGAGGGAAGATTGGGAGTTTAGAAGAGAAGGAGGGGATGTGTATGCTACCTCCCCGACCTATCGGTTGGTTTCCTCTTTTGACTGAGGAAGTCTGTGTTTGCTGGTCCGATGCAAGGGAGAAGAGGAAAGAAAAACTCAAAAAATAAATGAGGGAGGAGGAAAGAGGGACAGTAAGTATCTTTTTCTGCATCGTGGCTCTCTACCAGCTGCCGCACACAATTTATGTAGCTGACGTCTCCCTCCCTCCCTCCCTCCCTCCCTCCCTCCCTCCCTCCCTCCTTCTCCTCGCTCAGGCCTGGGCATCGATCCTATCCCTTGCTCAAGCAGAAATTCGCGCTGAGGGCGGCGTCCGCGCCTACAACCTACCCAAGGCACGTGACCTTCTGCGTCCTCCTCCCCTCCCCTCCTTTACCCCATCCCTCCTTCATTTTTTGTTTCTCCGGGCGAGTAGGCTCACTCACTTACTCCCTCTCCCCCTCTCCATGCAGGAGACTGGCGTCTTTCTCACCCACACGGCCAAACGGATCGGTCATGGCGTGGTTGGGGCTGCTGCTACCGCTGGCCAGCGCGTCCATTATGGCGCGAAACACGTGCATGGCCACCTCAAGTGAGTGGCGGGAGGGAGGGAGGGAGGGAGGGAAGGCGAGAGCTCGATGTTGTTCTCATGTGTACGGTGTAGTCTAATACTCACGTTTAAAATTCATCCTTTTCCCCCTTCTCCGCCTGCTGTTGCTGTCGTTGTCGCTCCTACAGAACCCGCGTGGCCCCACCAGCCGCTCGATTTGGCAAGGCGGTGGATGCGGTCGCCTCCGGTCTTTCGGAGCTTGCCCGGAAGGTTAGAGATTGTCCGCCCTCCCTCCCTCCTTCCCTCCCTTCATTCCGACTGTTCTCCCCCCCTCCCTCCCTTTCCCTCCTTTCGTTCTGCCTGTTTCCCCACCTTGTGCGATATCCTCTTCCCCCCCCCCCCCCCCCCTTTCCCTCCCTTCCAAAGGTCTCGGCCAAGGGTGAGTCTCCCTCCCAGGCTGCCGAGAAGGTGCTGGAGGAGGCTTCCCTCAGGGCTGCTGCCTCCTTTCTCCTGCGGAAGAAGGGAGGGAGGGACGGAGCGAGGGAGGGAGGGGAGGAAAGTAGGTGGTGTGCGCCCACCCCGTCGAGGAGTCAGTCCAAGGTGGGCCTCGCACGAGCGAGGGAAGGAAGGGAGGGAAGGGAAGATGAAAATATGGTCATTTGAATATTTCTGATGCGTCTCAATGAGTACCAACATCTGTTGAACCTCCTTCCTCCCTCTCTCCTTTCCTCCCTCCCTCCATCCCTCCCTCCCTCCCTCCCTCCCTCCCTGCTACTCAGACTCCCAAGAAGGGGAAGGCGGCGACTGCGTCCACCATGTCCCTCTCCAAGAAGATCAGCGAGAAGAAGAAGAAAGAGAAAGAGACGCAGCAGCAGTACGACAAACACCAGCAGCAGCAGCAGTCGAGTGAGGAGGAGGACGACTGGGCCGCGCAAGGAAAGCAGGTACGTGCCACATCTGAGCCCTCCCTCCCTCCCTCCCTCCCTCATCCACTCCCCCTCTTCTCCGCCGCCCCCTCGCCCTGATCCCCCCCTCCCCTCCCTCCCTTCCTCCGGCAGCCTAAGAGACGCCGTTTCCTCCCGTGGGCCCTCGCGGCCGTGGCTGTCTCCCTGACCGGTGGGGGTGCTGTGATGGTGGCGGCGCAGGGGGGGGGGGCAGCGGCGGCGGCTGCTGCTGCTCATGCGGTAAGAAAGGGGCTTACGAGAAGGAAGGAGGGAGGGGGGGAGGGAAGGGAGGGAGGGAGGGAGGGACGAAGAAGCTTTCTTGATGATCTCGTGGTAGTCTCTCCACGCACTGTCACTGACCCCTCCCTCCCTCCCTCCCTCAGGTCCCCGCGTGTCTCTTCCCCCTCCTCCACGCCGCGGGGAGTCGTGTGGTCGCTTTCGCCAGGACCGGGGGATTGCACCTCGTCTGGCAGCGTCTGCAAACCTGCGTGCAGGGGCGAGAGGTACTTGCTCCCTCCCTCCCCCCTCCCTCCCTTCCTCTCTCCCGTTCTGAGCTTTCAGCTTCACATCCTCCCTCCCGTCTACCTCTCTTTCTCAATTCCAGGTGGGGGAAGGTCCCACGGGCTGTAGCATGGCCTCGCTCCTCTCTGTCTTCCTGGCCAAGCAGGAGGGAGGAGGGAGGGAGGGAGGGAGGGAGGGCGGGTGGGGTTCCTTTGGGAGGCAGTTGCTGTCGGTGCTGGCGGCGGTGGTGTCGTTGTGGGCCTGGGCGCGGGGGAAATGGGAAAAGATGAAGGACTGGATGACGGCCAAGGCGATGAGTCTGCAGGTGGAGGGGTGGAAAGGTACGAGGGGGGGAGGGAGGGAGGGAGGGAGGGATGGAGGAGAAGGCCATGAGTGGAGAGATGAAGAGGCGGAAAGCTTTGACGGAGAGAGGAAAGCAGGGAAGGAAGATATTTGTGTTCATCGGCTCTCAGGGCGTCGCTCATCCCTCTCCCCCTCCCTCGCCCCTTCTTCCCCTCCCTCCTACCGTCAGACCACGGCAAAGCACTCCTCCTTCGGCTGCGGTGGGGGGCGGCTCGGTCAGGCAGCAGTCTCAGCACCACCCTCAGGCTCAGCCTGGACGAGCTCAAGAGCCAGGGGAAAGGTGGGAGTGGAGGGCGGGAGGGAGGGCGGAAGGGAGGAGGAGGGCGATCCAAATAGTGAGTGTGCTCGCGAGCACACGAGAGGTCCTTTTTCGTTGCTTACTCTGTGTTGCCTCCTTCCTTTCCTTCTTCCCACCCTCCCTCCTTATAACAGACACCTTCCTCCCTCTCCTCCTCGAGGGCTGGGCGGCATGCACGGCCCTCCTCTCATCTCTCGCCGCCCGCCTGGCCTCTCTCTACAACCACTACGTGCCTCGCAAGGAGGGAACGAAGGAGGAAGGGAAGGAGGGCGGGGGAGCAAGCACGCCGATCGTCCCAGTCTCTCCGACCGCTGCCGTCCAGCAGCCGCAGGAAGAAAACCACCAGCAGCAGCAGCAGCTTTTGCCGGAGGAACAGAGAGGAGAGGCGAGCAAGTACGTGGAAGCTGTGTAGACGTGCTCCCTGCTCCTTCTCCTTGTCCTCTCTCTTCTCCCTCCCTCCCCCCCTCCCTCCCTCTCTCCCTTCTTCTCATATCTGAAACCAACTCTCACTGCTTGTCCCCTCCCTCTCCACCTCTCACTGTCGCTCCTACCCATCAGTAGCCCTTTCCCCACCCCGACTGCTTCCACCCCCCTGCCCTCCCTCCTGGCCTCCCTGCACAAGAGCGTCTTGGGCACGGTGGTGGAGGAGGTTGGGGAGGCAGGGCGGAAGGAAGGGAGGGAGGAACATCGGGAGGAGAGCGATGACGACGAGTTCGAGATGGTCCACAGTCGGGGGTACGTTGCCTGCCCTCCTTTTTTCCCACCCTCCCTCCCCCCCACCCTATATCTAATTATCTCCTTTTTGATGATGCATGTCCCTAATTCTTTCGTTTTCTCCTCAGACTTTCTGCCTCCCTCACGTCATCCATTTCCCCCAGGCCTTCCTCCCGCGGAAGCACGCCGTCGGAGGCCGGCCATGACGACGGCGACGACGGCGACGACGGCGACGGCGACGACGACATGCTCTCCCTGGCCGTGGGTCACGCCCTGGCCCTGCAGCAGAAGGAAGAGGAGGCGGAGAAGGCGGAGAAGACGGAGAAAAGCGGGAAGGAGGACGGACGAGAGGGAGGGAGCCCTGCGAATGTCCTGGGGGAAGTTTTTGGGCAGGTCTTGAAGTGGGGAGGCTTTGGTAAGTACTGGAGGTAGTAGGGAGGGAGGAAGGGTGTGGGTGGCTGGTCACAGTGTACTGACGCAAAATTTTGCATCATTGTCACCGAATTTATAGCTGGCGGCGAGTCGTTCGTGGTGGTGGAGAGCGAGGACACCAAATTTACATCCAAGGCCGAGGAGGTGCAGAGGATCTAGACGCCTGCCCTTCTTCCCCCTCTCCTGCCTTTCCTGCCTCTACGGGGCAGGGTGTGAGTATCGTTTGTAACTGTCGGTATACAGGTGCACAGGTTTAGTTGATTAATGATGTAGGTGCTCGGACAGAAGAGGGGGCTAAAAGAGAGTCGGCCGATTCCGTTATTTTCATCGTTTTTATTTTGTCTTATGTTCATTGAGGGAGGGAGTATAGGAGAGAGACGCGAGAGAGGAGGGGAGACACATGTACATAGCAAAAGACAGAGAGAATGGGTGGACGGAGGGAGAAAAAATATTGAGGGGGAAATGTGAAGGCACTCGTCGTTTTAGGCGGGGCCAGGCTGACCCCCTTTCCCTCTCGAGACCTCTCCCGCACCCATTCACGGTTGATTTGTTATTTTTTTTTACGACATTGCAAAAACGCTCTGAAGCAGCGGAACAGACAGAGAGACCGAAGCAGATGGGAAGGGATTGCTGAAGCGCCATTCGCGCGTCTTGTCTCTCAATGCGATGTGCTTGCAGGCAGGTGAATGTGCAGGCAGGAAGTGTGGACCAACCGGTGCGCATGGGGATGCCAGCTAGCCAAGATGAATGTGGGAAAACAACGAAGAGGAACGGGTAGGGCGGTAGCGAAAACTTTTCTCTTTGTTCAGTAAGATTTTGTCCCACTTCTTTTCCATCGCATGACCCTTTGCTCGTTCTCTGGCCTGAGGGGATGAAAAGGAGAATGGTAGGAACGCGCGTGCACCAATATTATCGGCAACAAGCCCGATCAGAAGGGATGTAAGAGAGCAAATGAAATACAGAAAGAAGAGGAACTGTGAATGTGTGTGTACATCTATCGTGTCCAGTAAAAGGTCGGGGAGCGGCGGAAGAAGGAGAAGAACCGCTGGCTGTACCCACATCAACCACGCCCTCCACTCACTCCCTTTCGTATGTTTTGAAGGGATAGAGGGAGAGAAAGGGAGAGTTCAAGGAAAGGAGGAAATAAATAAAAAGCCGTCAGAGAGGGAGAAACGCAGCAACGAAGAGAAGACCGAAATGAGGAGTAGGAGGGAGATAGGGAGAAGAAAGCCCAAAAAAGCATACATAGTCTGTTGATGAATCTGCATCTATCGAATATCAATCGAGTACCAAGGCCTGCAACTGAAGACCCGAGAGCGATCTGGAGTTGGTCGTACTACGTCTTCATTTGATTTTGTGGCTTGCCCTGCCTTTCATCTTTTCCTTTTTTCCCGCCATGCAGGGAACTAGTCGCATGGATACGTATTTTCTGTACTCCCTCCACAAGGGCCTTCATTGCCACTGTCACCAGGCACCTAATTTCACTATAATTGTTATGCATGTCATTTCTCCTCTAACTCCATGTCTTTGTGTCTTTCAATACCTCCTAACTCCATGTCTTTGTGTCTTTCAATACCTCCTTTCAATCCCCCGCGAAAAACTCACACCAAACATCTTCCAAGTTTCTTCATGTCGACCCCCGACCCGAACCCCCTCATATCCTGTTTTGTTTAACAAACCCCCTTCGTCGCCTTCCCTTCCGCGCGGTGCGCGTCGTCGTGGAAGATGTTGCGGGCCCGCCTCGCTCTCCCCCTGAGCGTCTCCACTATGTCCGCCATGTGGTGGGCCTGGCTTGCCCCCATCTCCCGCGCCTTTGTGATGAGGTCCTGGTTGATGGAGAAGAGAGTAGAGGGTAGAGGGTGTACAGAGTGTGCAACATGGTGTGAATAAATCGAACGGAGTGTTGAGATCGCGATAGACCTTCCCCCCTCGTTTTATCTCTCCAACCTGCTGTGCCTTGTGATCCTTGTCCAAGTAGGCCATCGCCTTCTGAAAGTCGTCCACCAACAGCTCGGCCAGATCTCGGGAGAAGTTCTCCTTCACCACCTATGAGGAACAATCATGTATGAAAGGTGGCGATGTGTGAGCAACTCACACATACTTTCCTCTCTGCTTCCCTCCCTCGCACCGGCACCTTACCACGCGCATGATGCACAGCTTCTCGGCACCCTTGGAGCAGCGGTAGGCGGGAATAATCCAGCTGGTGTATAGATGAATGTACATACATATGTAAATGAATGAGTGAATATATATGTGTGTATGTGTGTGAGTAAATGTGTACATGGATAAATATGTAGAGCACCTGTAGGCGTGAATTCTCAAAATATGTATGAATGTGTGTATTTGTGTGTGAATTTCCGTTTTCACTTTCATTCCTTTATCGTTGTCCTCTTCCAATCCCTCGCTCCCTCTATTCCTTCCTACCCGCGCTCCCGCAGCTTGTCCTGGATCTCGAAGACCGTGTAGAGGATGTCCAGGTTAGGCTTGAGCGCGAAGGCGACCAGAGGCATGTGCTCCTTGTCCACGATCTCCACCTGCGGTGTGTAGTGCAGTGGGATAACCAGCCTTATTGGTTGCTTGCACCCTTGATTCATATGCCATCTTTTCAACACGCAGCCTTCTCTCCTGTCTCCCTTCCGCCCTCCTCCCTCCCTTACCTTGCCCGTCGCCAAGAGCGCCTCTCGGAGGTAGCGAGCGTTCTCCATGGCATTGGTCATCACCTCGCGATAGCCCTCCTTGCCGAGCCTCAGGAAGTTGCTGAGAGAGGGTGTGAGGGAGGAAAGGAGGACGGAATCAAGATAAAGTGGGGAAGGGGGAAGGAAGGAATGTGTTGATTGTGGCTCGGAACGAAAAGAAGAAAGTGGAAGATCTCGTCTTCCTTTTTGTCTCTGTCCCTCCCCGCCACTTACTAGTACTGGCCCACCAGCTGCGATGCCCCCCGGGAGAAATTAAGCGTCCTGTCAATGCGCGCCAAGCCATGG
The DNA here is from genome assembly GCA_004519485.1 of Nannochloropsis oceanica. Classification (NCBI taxonomy): domain Eukaryota; class Eustigmatophyceae; order Eustigmatales; family Monodopsidaceae; genus Nannochloropsis; species Nannochloropsis oceanica. The sequence continues at coordinate 1,659,257 of CP038106.1, forward strand.
CGAATGCGACATTAAAAGATCGAATGACTTGGTACCGGCTAATGTCCCTGCTGAGGCGGAGGCAGAAACAGCCCCGAACCTCACCGGCCTGCCTCCCTTTCTTGACACACAGCCCATGCCCCCATCCATCTACCCTTTCCCTTTTCCTCACTGTCCATCCTTTACTGCCCATCCCTCACCACCCGTCCCTCACTCCCTATTCCCTTACATGGACGACTGGGACCCTCCCAGGTAGTCGACGGTAAAAGTCAGCTCCTGCTGCAGGGCCGGTTTCTCCCGAAAGCACAGCCAGCCCACGCCGGCATACACGAGCCTGACGAAGGCGGGATGGGAATAAGATGGACACATGAGGCCTCCCTGACATCACACAATCTTCTTCACTCTTCCCCCCTTCCTTCCCGCCCCCCCTTCCCTCTCTCCCCCGCTACGCACCCAAATTTGTGCCCCGAGGCGTTGATGCTCTTGACCAGCGGCAGCCGGAAGTCCCACACCAAGTCCGGATTGATGAACGGCGCTGTACGTGTGAGTGTCAGGGCGGGTCAGGGAAGGGCGCTGTGTGTGTAGGCCATCAATGCCAGAGTCAGCACCAGTGGCCTGAGGCGACTGACTGCCTCCCTGCTCCTCCTCTACAACCCTCCCTCCTCTACATCCCCGCCTGATCGACTCACAACAGACTCCCCACAGACTCTCCACAGACTTTCCACATACTCCCTACGGGTCACCTACCAATGAAGCCCCCACTCGCCGCGTCCACATGGATGGGCACGTCCCACCCCGTCTCCGCATTCAGCGCCTCCAGCATGTCATGGATCGCTGTAAAGTGAGGTTTTATAGATAAAATTACATTCATGAGTGCAAAAATGGCGCCAAACTTGTTGGTCTTTTCCGTCCCCTCCCCCCTATCCCTCCCCCTCGCCCTCCGTCGCCCTACCCTGCACGTCTTCGAACTCTCCATTGAAGGTGCTGCCAAGTATGGGACACACGCCGATTGTGTTTTCGTCAATCAGCGGCTTGGCTCTTTCTGCCGTCAGCACCAGGCAGTCCGGCGAGACGTCGGCCAGTCGCTCCTCGACCTCGAAGTAACGCATGGCTATAGGGAGGGAGGAAGGAGGGAGGAAGGGAGGGGAGAGGGAAAGAAGATGAGTCAAACCAAGATGCCTTAAAGGGCCAGATGTACATCCCAATCCTCTCGCTCCTTACCTTTCTCCCAGCAGACTTGGACATTGGAGCCGCAGACCTTGTGGAAAGGAGGACGTTGACGGAGAAGACCATGGGTGAGACGATGAAGCTTAATCCTATCCTCCCTCCATTCCTCTTTCCCCTTTCCCTCCTCCTCACCAAATTCGGCTTGTCATGGGGCTTGCCTTGGGCGATGCGCTTCTTCCGCCAGGCCCACTTCATGTTCAAAACGGCCAGCATGATGGCCTCCGACGACCCCACGGTGGACGTGCCGGTTGCATCTGGTGGGGTGAAAGTAAGGAGAAAAAGAAGATGGTGGTTCATGATGAGAGAGTTACCCAGAGTACAAGGAGGTGCTTGGCCAGTAGCCTAGGACTCTAGCAGGATTTGACATTTCTCTTGGCCCTCAACCCCTCTCTCTTTATGTCTCTCGCCTCTCGTCTCCCGTCCCTGCCCTCCCTCCTTACCTTCCTCCGGCTCCAAGGGGGCGTGCCAGAGACGCGAAAGCATGTTCACGCAGCGCTTCTGGATCTCGTATGTCTGCGGGTACTCGTCGATATCTGCGGCGTCATCAACCATAGTGTGAAGGGTCCCGTCAATCACAGGGAGCATGTAGGCTTATGTCTGGTTCGCCACTTCCCCATCTTTACCCTCGTCATTTCCTTTCTTCCCTCCCTTCCATTTCACTGCCTCCCGTGGTACCCACCAATATAATTTTTCCTGGCTGCGTCCATCATCAGCTCCTCGCACTCCTTCTCCATGTAGGTCGTGACAAACGTAGCGAGGTTCATCCTGGGCGTGCCATCCAGGATCATTTCATCGTCGATCAAAGTCTATACGGAGTAAGGTGGCAAGAAGAGGTGGGGATGGGGAGAAACAAACAAACAAGTGAGCAAACGAATGACGTGAAGAAAACCCGCCAATGGTTGGGTCAGCGTCTTATGGCTGTGCCTCCTGCTCGTCCTCCTTACCTTCACTACATTGGCAGGCAAGGGCGTGTCGGGCAACTCATGCTTAGGGATACTCTTACGCATGGTGCGCGCGCAGTAGGCATAGCCGTAGCTATCAGTAGGCAAGAAGAGTGGGAGATATGGTCAATTTCCCGACATCATTCATCTAACCCACTTACCTCCTCCAAGTACTCCTCCCTCTGTTCTTCCTACCTGTAGCCATAGGTCACCTCTGAAGGTTGGGAAATTGTAGACTGGCGATTTAAGGGGTGAGGCGGCGTTTGTGAGGAGGAGGAGTCGACCAGACGCTCGTCGAGGGAAGCCATAATGCTGTAGAGTCGGGAAGAGGCTGATGATGGCTTGGCTTATTATGTTGTCCGCTCGGCTATTGACAGCGTTGTGTGTCGACTCTGAGGGTGGGTTTGGATGGGTAAAAATTGAATGGGGTAGACAATAAGCTCTTGGTACAGGCAGAGGTAAACAAAGTTAAACCCCAGTTACGAAGCCTGCAATGCGTGTCCTTGTCCACAAGGCACCGAATCTTGTGTGTCGGCTTTTTGTTGCGTCCCCCATCCATCTGGCACTCGCTCTTTTGCTCTCGAGGAACATCGCTGTCAAGTCCATACATGACAACAACACATTTTCACACCTTATCCAGCCACTACACCTCACCACGTACAGCCGTTCAACGCCAAAGAAGTCACGAAGCAAAATGGGTATTAGTACTTGAAATGAGAGATGATTTCTTTTGCTATTGCTCCCTGTTCTCGTGTTCTCCTTCCACCCTACCTTCCCCTTTGTCCCCAGAATGAAGGAGGAGGCAACGAAAAGTCAGTAGGGTATACTGTTTGGGTTGAAGATCAAAATGATTTTACGCCCTCTTTCATTGAATCTCCCGACGATCGGCAGCTATATTTATCAAAAAGGGAAAAGGAGTGGATGCAGTAGCAGGTTTCTCTGTTGACGAGGGTCCTCGGCCGATGCCAGCTCGATGGGCTCGAAGAGGGCATGCTCTTACCGATTTCTTCTGGGACGTTGGCCACGGCGCTGTTCAAAGCACAAGGAGGGATGGCAGGTGTGCCCAGGTCAGGGCAATCAAGATCGCCTCGGTCACGAGGCAAACAGCAAAAAGACTCTTTGAGTACACAATAAAACAACGGGAGGGAGAGAAAGAATTGGAGAGAAGGGAAAAAGGAAATAACGTTATTTAGATAAACGTAGAATGAAACTAATTCAATGTACCCGCCACGTCCCCTCCCGCCCCTCCTTCCCTCCCTCCCTCCCCCCGCTTTCTCCATCAGGCCTGCTTTTCCTCCCCATCTCGGACGTCGATCGAAGCCGATACCGTTGCGGCCGGAAAATGTGTCTTTCCTCCCTGCCTCTTTCGACTCACTTTCTCTCACTGTCTTTTCTTGCTCCTACCGATAAATGATTATTAGTACGTGTGGAAGGTCGGCCTTTCTTTGTGGCCTCTGCAAGCTCGCGGACGTCTTCGTTAAGCACTTGCCTAGCAATGCCAGCTCCATGAAACCCTATAATTGCTCGATCGGAAGATGGTGGGTGGCTTCATTACGACTGTAATCTTCGCTTGTGTGATAATCTGCCTGGACGGGACAATTATGTGGTGCATGGAGACCTTTTTCTTTCTCCTTTCGTCTTTTCTCCTGGACTGGTGGGGTGTGCCTTTCTCGTGTTTGTGCTCCTGGCCTTCTTTCCGGCAGTTTGCCTGGGTATGATCCATATGGTGAGAACGTGGACTCAATTCACTAGCAGGAAGAGAGATTGAGTAAGGCTATGGCCGAATAATATTTCTATTAGTCGTAAGGAAGCTGAGGAGTGAACACAACCTTCTCTGTGCTAACACTTTTCTGGAGTATATCTACTATTTGGAGGGTGAAAGAATGGGCAGAGAGATGATGAAAAATCGGTATTAGATATCGTTGCACAAGCAAAAACTTAGTGGCAATGTGTATTAGAAGGCAATCGGTCAAATGGGAAAAGTGGCTGACATCAAATAGTACAAAAAAAAAGCAGGGAGGTACAGCAACCAGATATTTTTTGAATTTCCTATTGTCATATTCTTTTATTATTTGCATTCGATACCAACAAGAAATGACCGAAATTGAACTCACTTACAATGCTTTCCATTGTCGTACAAGATGTTTTTCTGAACTACAGCAGTCTAAAAAAGGCTGCAGAGAAAAGTGGAGAAAGGCTCAACGGCAGATGGTCAGTTTTTCCCAGCCGTTGCGGCGGAACAAAAGGAAGAAGCAGAGGATAGAAGCTCCAAAAAATGGCGCGCAATTTGATAGCACGAGAGCAAGTAGACTTCCAAAACAGGATATCACCGTCTCTACCTGCTTGCACATGAAAGACGCCACTTTCCCGTCGGGTAGTCATACTACTGTTGTGTTTCAACTGTCCTGTCCTGTCCGTGGCCCATCTCATCTCAACCCTCTGTTCGAAGAAATGATTAGATGACGAATTTGGCTCTCACACGCGCAAATTTCAATCCATTCCCCCCTTCTTCCCTAATTTGACCAAAGGCTGTGTTCTCGTGGGGGCTGGCTGCATGGAGGAGGCAGAGAGCATGACCAACCCGTCTCCAGCACGGGAGGAGACCAGCCACGGCTTGCCCACTACACCCCGTCGAGGTCTGCACTCCAATTCCCTCAAATTGAAAGGGATGCTATCGGACCTGCTCCAGCAAGCCAAATTAGAGTGCAGTAGTTATCGGAGTGGGAGTAGGCGGGACGGACATGACGAGGAAGAGGGAGTGGAGGAAGAGGACGACGATGACCTGGGTGGGGTGACAGAAGAGACAATTGAGCGGCTGTGCACATCTGAGTACGCCGATGACGTTTTGAGAATTTGCCAAAAAATCAATGGCAGTGGTGGACACTATGCTGGTGGTGCCGGTGGAAGTGGCAGGAGCAGCTTCGACATGTCATCAACACCGGGCATGGGGAAGGGCACGACCCTCTTTTCTTCGTGTGGTGGTAGAGACGGCCGCAGCAGGCGGAGCAGCACCATGACCTCCAGCGGCGGCTACAGTAGAAGCAACAGAAGCAGCAGCCTAGCCAAGGACAGTGCTAAGGGCGATAAAGACTTCAGCACGGAAGGTGCGACTGCCATAGCAGATAGGGACCGGAGCAGTAGCAACGGCGTCACCAAGGCCTCCCTCTCGGATTCCTCCCCCTCATTAGTCCCATCCTCCCCTCACTCTACTCCCTCCTCCTTCTCCTCAAGCCCTGTCCTTGAGCCTTTTTCAGCCGCCCGCATGATCCAGGCCATAGAAGAAGGCGACGTGGACCGGGTACGCCTCTTCCTATTGCAATACCATCGCCTCTCCAAGCCCACCGTGGCCGTCAATGCCCTTACCCGCCGTCCAACCCCCAACTTCTTCCACTTGGCTCTCATAAATCGGCAGGAGGAAGTGGCTCTTTTCCTCCTACGGCATGAGGGGCCCACCTCCGCCATGATAGAAGCGAAGGACGCCCAAGGCAGGACGAGCCTGATGCTCGCCGTCATTCACAATCTCCTCGACGTCGTCAAGGCCCTCGTCCTTCCACCGTCCTCTCTCCCGTCCCCCCCCTCCTCCTCCTCCTCCTCCTCCTCCTCTTTCACCCCCTCCCCTTCATTCTCTCTCTCCTCCAAGCCTTTCTCCCTCCTCGCCCGCACGCGACAACGCCGCCGCTCCCTCACCCCTATCGACCTCCGGGCTGTCTCCGCCCATGGGCACCGGGCCACGTGCTACGCGGCCATCCACGGCCACATCGATATCCTGGACTTCCTCCTCACGCATATGAGCGGCGGTGACAGTAAGGTCAACTTTGTCGCATGCGTGCAGTCCCAGTCGGCCCCCTGTGGGCATGCCTTGCTACATCATGCAGTGCTTGGTAAGTGTCCTCTCTTCTTTCCTCCCTCCCTCCCACATTCCCCCCCCTTTTCACTCTCTCCGTTATCGAACTCTTGCGCGAGTCAGTCGGGGATTACGTTTTCACACTCTTGGTGTCATTCTTTCCTCCCCTTCCCTCCCTCCCTCTCCCTGCGGAATCGGAACAAGATCGTCGAATGACTCACCGAAAAGAGAGCAAGTGCCATCCACACTCACCCTCCCCCCGTCCCTTCATCCCTCCCGTCCTTCAGGTAATCACTACCGAATGATCAAGTGGCTGGTGCAAAAGGGGGCGGGCGTCAACGTGCTGACGAAGGGGGGAGCCTACGAGGACGGCAATCGCAAATGGACTCCCCTCCACTGTGCCATCCACGCGTTTCTGACCCTCAGGCTCGAGCGCGCGAGCCAGGAAGGAGGAGGAGGAGGGGCCGGAGGCGGGGCTGGGGGGCGGGCGGCCGCGTTATTCCAATCCCCGCTTGCCCCTTCCATGTCTTGCAGCTCGATGCTGTCGCCCTCTGCCCTTCCGGCGCGCTCTCCCTCCCTCCTTGCTTCCTTCTCCTTCTCCTCCCCTCTCTCCACCACCTCCCCCTCCACCCCGACCCGCACGTCCACTCGCGCAAAAGAAGGTGGGAGGGAGGAGCGGGAGGGGAAAGCCCTCAAGATCATTCGGTGGCTAGTGGAGGAAGGGAAGGCGGACATGACGCTTCGTGACGCCCTTGGTCGAACCCCGCTGGACCTCTTTTTGGGCAGCGGGCTCTACCAGCGGGAGGTCGCTGGTGGGTGCAGCAGCGCCGAGAACAGCCCGGGACGGCCGGGGCGAGGGCGGGAGGGAGGGCGGGAGGGAGGGAGGGAGGCGACGTCGATGAAGAAAGTAGGGAAGTACCTGACCCTGATGCAGAAGAAGCAGCGAGCCGTGGACGCTGCTATGGAGGAGCTCTTCGACGGGGAAAACTGGAAAGTGGGCTAGGGAGAGGGGGCGGGGGGGGAGGAGGGGGGAGAGCCAGTGATGGGGGAGAGAGGGAGGAGGCAATTTTGAGGAGGAACAACAGCAGTCGAGGTGTGCGTGGGGTTTGAAGGTTTAAAGGAGAGAGGCCAGCAAGGCATGGCCACGGATTGGCCGAATGGAGCAAAGCAAATAAGCCATAACGTTTTTTCGAGTAGTTGTTTATTGACATGCTGCTGCCTGCATTTATCCTCGTCTTCTCGTCGGACTCCAAGGCCACCGTGCAGCAGCGCCTTTGCTTTTACTCCATTCTCCTTATTAATGTGTACAGAAGATATCCACCTGTCCTCCCTCCTTCCCTCCCTTCCTTCCTCCCTCCCTCCCTCTCTTTGCCACCCTCTATTCCGCTCCTCGGCCCGCGCCCACTTACTTAACAGTCTTTCGCGCTTCCCTCATGTCCTCCCTCTTTCTCTCACTCCCTCCCTCCCTCCCTCCTTTCCCTCTCTGGAAATGCAGGCGGCTGCTCCCTCTCCTTCAAGGCCAGGAAGAGGGTGAAGAGGGCGTGGAGGGACTCGAGCAGGCTGAGAGGGAGGAAGCGAGGGAGGAGGAAGGGAGCGAGGGAGGGGGAGACATAAATCGGTCTAAGACGAGCCGGCTGACGAAGACGGAGGAGGCAGGCAACGAGGGAACAAACGTTGCACCGACAGTTGTAAAAGTGAAAAATGCCTTCCCAGGGGGAGGTACGAGAATGGGAGGGAGGGACCGAGGGAGGGAGGGAGGGAGGGAAGGAGAGAGGGAGGGAGGTGACCTACCCGTTCTCGTTCTCGTATACGGGGATGCCGAAGAGAGCGCAGGCTGTCTTGGCGTACTCGTGGAGGGAGAGGTCCAGGGAGGGAGGGAGGAGCTGAGGGAGGAAGGTGTCGGCACCAGCGACGCTCGACTGCGCATGAGAGATGAGCCTGTGAGTGTTCGTTCGGACCCCCCCTACCTCCCTCCCTCCGTCCCTCCGTCCCTCCGTCCCTCCGTCCCCACCTTCTCCTTGGCCCCCGCCACGGCGGCGTGGACGGGCGCGGGCCACGCCTGCATCAGCCGGTCCAAATCGGGCATGGGCTTGGAGTAGGTGGCCTGGAGGAGGGGAGGGAGGGAGGGAGGGAGGGGGGCATGGCGAATGAGCAGACGTGACAAGCTCCCAGACCCGATGACTCTCCTCCCTCCCTTCTTTCCTCCCCCCTCTCTCCTTCCTTCCTCCCGTCACTCCCTCCCTCCCTTCCTACCAGCGTCGGGGGCAGACTCCTGTGCAGGCTCGAGACGCTCTCGATCCAACGGTCCACCTCCCGGGGGCGCTTGGCCGCATCATCAATGCCGCGGACCTGAAGGAAATGGGCGAAAGAGCGAGAAGGAGGGAGGGGGGGTAGGAGGGAGGAAAGGAGAGAGGGATGGAGGGATCCTGAGGGGGGTGGTCAAGGTCGCTCCGACCTGCTTGTCCCTGCCTTCTCTCTCTTTCTCTCTCTCTCTCTCTCTCTCTCTCTCTCTCATCATTGCACCCACTCCCTCCCGCCCGTCCTCCCTCGCGCCTGCCCTCCTTACCTGCACGAGCTCCTCTGCCTTGCCGCCCCTGATCTTGGACAAGGCCACCAGCTGGAGTTCTGGCGGAGGGGGAGTAGGAGGGGGGGGCGACGAGCGGAGGTAAGCAAGCAGAAAAGGACGGGTGTGGGAGGTGGGAGAGAGGGAGGGAGAAAGGACGGAAGGGAAAGAAGAGAGGAAGGAGGGAGAGAGGGGCCGTACCGAGGATGGTGGGATCGCTCTGCCGCGGCGCTGGCTCGTCGACCACCTGGAAGAGGAGGGGGGGAAGGAGGGAGGGAAGGAGAGAGGGAGAGAGCAGGTGAGGGAGAAGGCAGGGAGGGAGGCACGGAGGCTCTGCATTGGATTGGGTTGCGCTTACCTTTCGCCCGAGCTCGTCGGCCACCCCGTCCGGCCGCGGCATCTGTCACAAGAAAATGCAAAGGGAAATGTTGGTGTGATGACACCTGCACCAGCCCCCCCGCCCTCCCGCCCTCCCTCTCACTCGCCTTGAGGAAGGGGTCGATGTCGCCCACAGCCGGCTGGAAGTCGGGGATGAAGCATTTGAGGGGCGTCTCGAGCTCGCAGTCGTGAGGGCGGTAGCTAGGAAGCGAGGAGGGGGAGGAAGGGGGGCAGGGGGGGAAGGAGACGAAGGGTTTTCGAAAATGGTGTGAGACGCGAGAGTTTTTTTTCTCGCCTCATCCCCTTCCTCCCTCTCTCCCTCCCTCCCTCACTACTCCCTCCCTCCCTCCCTCCCTCCTTCACCGAGTCACAAAGGCGAGCACCTCCCGGACGTCCAGGGGCAGAGAGGGGAGCATGTAGGTGTATTCCTCTGGGTCGTAGGCCCTGACGGAGGGAGGGAGCGAGACAAGGAGGGAGGGAGGGGTGAGATTGATGCCATGATGAAATGAGCCCCAGGCCGGGCAGGAGCCGGGTGTTTCTACACACGGCAGCAGCCTAATGTCTCCACCGTCCCTCAAGTGGGTCCTATCCCAGCCTGCCCATCCCCTACCCCCTTCCTTCCCTCCCTCCCTCCTGCTCGCACCCTTCCACATGCCCTCCCGCCCCCGTGCTGGTCGGAGCCCTCTCCCCGATGCCGGAGGCTGGATGCGGCTGCAGCTTCTGCTGCTGCTGCTGCTCCTCCTCCTCCTCCTCCTGCTGCTGCTGCTGCTGCTGCTGCTGCTGCTGGAGAGTAGACAGCTCCTCCCCCCTTTCCCCGATACCTTCCCCTCCGGCCTTTCGCAGGCCTTCCCTCTCTCCATCTATCTCGACCACCTCTCCAGCTCTGTAAAGGTCCTCTTCTTCCCTCCCTCCCTCCATCCTTCCATCCTCCGCCCTCTCCTCCTCCTCCTCCTCCTCCTCCTCCTCCCCCCTTCCCTCCACCGATGGCTCTGCCTCCATCAGCCTCTTTTCTCTTCCGTATAATATGTCCGGTCCCCTCTTTTCTCCTTCCTCTCCTCCACTTCTACCTTCTCCTCCGCCCCCTCCACCATCGCACATCCCTCCCGCCCGTCCTCCAGCCCTCCCCTCCTGCTCCCCATACAGCGCACAAGGAGGAGGAGGAGGAGATGCTGATGCTAATGCCGGTCCTGCTGCTTTCGTATTCAGGCGGGCACTCGACCGGCCGTCTTTCCTTTCAGGCGTCAGCGACAGGGACGAACCCAGAAGAGGACGAGGAATAGGAGGGGAATGAGGAGGAGGGGGAGAGGGCGGGAAGAAATAGTCTCGTCCTCCTCCTCCCCCATCCCCTGCCTCGTGATCCCCGTCTGTATATTCTTTCGGCTCCTGCTGGTGATGACGATGATGGTCAGTGTTGTTGGTGGTGGTGGCAGCACCCTGCGACCTGGATAGGAACCCAAAGGAGGAAGAGGAAGAGAGCGGATGCTGCTGTCGTTGCACTTGCTGGAGTGAAGAAGGAGGAGGGAGGGGGGGCACTTCTCCACCTTCCTCGTCCAGTCCCCGTGCAATTAATCCTGGCGCCGCTCCTTCATCTCCTTCCTCCTCCTCTACTGGGTCATCATAGCGAGCCCGGGGCGGAGGGGGTAACACCACAGGTCTTCGTCTCTCCGCTTCCCAACTCTCCTTTCCCCTCCTCGCCCCCTCTCTTCCTCCCTCGACGGAAAACTCCGTGCTAAGTTCCAACGGGTCGGCGGACTCGCCGGACGAGGAGGAGACGCGGCGGTTGCTAGAGGAAGAGAAGGATGTGATGGAGGCAGCAGTGGGGCGTGCATGGGTGCCCTTCTTTTGGCTGATGCTCCCAGCAACCTCCTGTCATGGAACAAGGGAATGGGCATTAGGTTGGGAGGAGGGAATGAGGAGTCGAGCGTATAGGTGGGAGAGAGGAGAATGAAGAAGAAAAGGAGAGGAGAATGAGGAAGGGGATGAAGAGGAAGAGGATGGGGTGATTGAAAAGGAGGAAGAGGAGGAGGAGGAGGAGGATGTGGGCGACAAGGAAGTCGAGAGGAGAAACAGCTTACCATGATGTGACCGCAGGATTGCGGGTTTGGAGAACGGACAACGGGCTAGGGTTAGGGTTAGGGTTAGGGTTAGGGTTAGGGTTAGGGTTAGGGTTAGGGTTAGGGTTAGGGTTAGGGTTAGGTTAGTGTTAGGTTTAAGGGTTAGGGTTATGGTTAGGGTTAGGGTTAGGTTAGGTAGTGTTAGGGTTAGGGTTAGGTTAGGGTTATGGTAGGGTTAGGGTTAGGGTTAGGTTTAGGGTTAGGGTTAGGGGGGGTTAGGGTTAGGGTAGGGGTAGGTTAGGGTTAGGGTTTAGGGTTAGGGTTAGGGTTAGGGTTAGGGTTAGGTTAGGGTTAGGGTTAGGTTAGGGTTAGGGTTAGGGTTAGTGTTAGTGTTAGGGTT
>CP038117.1:600000-767500 GCA_004519485.1 Nannochloropsis oceanica
ATGGCGACCGCCAGTGGTGAGTGATAAATCGCGAGGTATAGGGCTCGGGCACGCGTTACATGTATATCACATCCTCCACCCGATGTCTCTATAATCAGGTCCATTAGCCGAAGAACAGATGTACGGCGTGGCTTTCGTGGTGGAGGAAGTAGCGTTGCTCCTGAAGCGCGAGGAGTTTTGTGCAGCAGAAGAAGTAGGAAAAGACAAAGCACCAAAAGGGGAACGAAAACAAGAAGGACAAGAGCGAGAACAAGGACAAGATCAAGGAGGCAAATTTGCAATTCCACCTTTGACTTGTGAGGATCTCAACATATGGCTGACTGCACGGCTGGGTAGCATCACCGGACAGGTGATGTCCTCATGCAAGGTCAGTGGGTTGGTCAGAATGCAATATTCTCTACAGATGCATTCGTCGAGCTCTCTTGTCACAAGTTAGGCACAAGATTGTTGCCCTTATGAGCAGACGCACATCCTCACCGCTTATTTCCACGCCCGAAATTGCAGAGCGCCTGTCGGGCTGCTTTTCTCTCTTCGCCAGTTCGCCTGGTGGAAGCGCTTTTTGAGTGTGATCTCCAATGCGACCGGGTAAGTAAAACATTCAGGAAACCTTTGACTCTACATGTCTGCACGCGAATCAAACTCTCTACTACTTTTCATGGTGACCATTACACGCGCGCGCAATAAAATTGCGAACAAACAGATGCAACTGGGTAAATTGTACGGCGTGCTATCGCGGCGGCGAGGGCGGGTTGTTGAAGAAGACATTATCGAAGGTACCGATCTTTTCATCATCAAGGCCCTTCTACCTGTTGCAGAGAGCTTTGGATTCGCCACGGAACTTCTTAAGAAGACGTCTGGTGCAGCGACTTCGCCCCAGCTGGCCTTTTCTCATTGGGAACGTATGGAGATGAACCCATTTTGGCGTCCGCAGAATGAAGAGGACCGGGAGGAGTTTGGGGAGACGATGACCAGCGAAAGTAACGTGGCACGCAAGTATATTGATGATACTCGCCGCCGCAAGGGCTTGCAGATCGGGGACAAGATAGTTGTACATGCCGAGAAGCAACGCACTTTGAGTCGCAAAAAGTAGATTTGGGAGATGGATTCGATGACGCCCCCCTCCCCCCCCCACTAAAAAGTACCAGCGATCTGTGAGGAAGCACGTGACACAAATCGATTTTTATTTGGTCTTGCAGTGTGCGATACCGGAACAGGAAAAGATGCAGTTTCTAATGTTACATACATGAGTTGCGCCTGCCGCCCCGATTTCTCCGTCTGACATCCTTTCATCTTGCGTTAACATGCCTGACTCCGTACACAAACTCCCACAAGAGATTGCTCCCAACCCTCACTTCCCACCCCCCATAATTGCCGTCGACAGCCAATCAAAGCCTTCGAACAACCCCTTTCCTTTGGTCGCAGAGGTCTCTTGAATCGACCATTGCCTGTTTCTGAGGTTGGGTAGGCCCAGGGCCTCGGAAATCTGCAAGACCGGAACATGATAAGATCGGCGTTGATGAAAAGGAAAGCGTTAATTTGTAGTAATAAGAAGAGAGGGATGGAAGAGGGTGGGAAGGAGCGGGTTTAAATCGGTAAGTAAAGGGATGCATATGCTGCCACGTTACCTGGCTTGCGTTGAGGGCGCCTTTCTGGTCCTGCTTGTTGGCAAAGACGAGTAGGATGGAGTCACGAAGTTCTTCTTCTTCCAGCATGGCACACAGCTCCTGCTTTGCGATGGCAAGCCTCTCCACATCCGCACTGTCCACCACGAAGATGATGGCGTCAGTGTTGGGGAAATAGCACCGCCAGTAAGGGCGGATGCTGGTCTGGCCACCCAGGTCCCACACCTGCGATTGTGCGTGCATGATACTATGTCAAGGGGCAGTCGTAACAAGAGAGGAAGTGGGCAGAATAGCGAGCTCGGGCAAGTGGAGAGCGCATACACGAGATCAGAAGCCCGGCACCCTGATCATTGCTCCTTACGCGCATAGACACGACGTACCTGGAACTTGATGTTCTTGTATTGCAGTGTCTCCACATTGAAGCTAGATGGAGGAAGAAAAAAAGACGAGAAATCAGATAGCTCTTCGTGGTGTCAAACAACAGATGGGAGTACAAGGGTAAAGAAAGAGTAGCTACGGGACATAAGGAGGTCTATAATGGCCAATCGCTCACCCAATCGTCGGCACAGTCTGCATCACCTCGTCCGAGTCATTTTGCAGCCTGTTCAATATTGTGGTCTTCCCGGCATTGTCTAGTCCAAGGATCAAAATTCTGCACTCCTTGGAGCCGAACATGGTAGAAAGAGACTGCATGATCTTAGAAATAAGCAAACCCCTATGATTTGGTGTGTTTAGTGCCCATCGACATTAGTTGATGCGTCGTCGGGAAACTCCCATCCACCCCTACGACCCCCCCTCCCCCGCCGAAGCGCCAGGCTGCTTTATCTTTATCTTGAGATCTTGGAAATATGCAAGTCCACACATCCAGAGCCAAGTCCAAAGCCAAATGAAAATGATCCGCTAGTTGGCCACGGACTTGCGAGAAAAAGCTCATGTCCTGACTATTTTGACATGTAGACGACGATGACGCGGGGCCTGAACGACATCAGGTCGAAGAAATCGCACCAGCGCCATGAAGCCTGGCACTTCATTCATTCATGTCTCGAACTTTTCTCATCATACTTACATCGTTCAAAGAGTAGCTCCTGTACTGAGATGCCCTGTGAAAAAGAAGGCGGCGCAGCGAGGAAGGGGAGTTTCTTGTTGGCGCTCCTGTAGAGGGAGAGTAGGAAAGGTAAAGTGGAATTAGAATCAATAGGGACGACGACTTCTTGCTGCTGCCTTCAGAAGATGTCCATTCACTTATTTGTCGCAATGGAGTCGCAATTGTAGCTGGAATTCGACCGGTTCGGGAACGGGAGACAGGCGCTGGTAGGCCACCGCCCCCCCGCCTTTCCATCTCTCTCGCTACCCTTTCTTTAATGCATCATCGTCATATTTTGTCATCATACAAGCAGCATCTTGACGCCGCCATACTCCATCGGTACCCTGGACTCGATTCCTATTCTTACACGCCCCCCACCGTGACGCTAAACATTACCAAACACAGTAGTCTTGCACGGGTATCCTCTGCCGCGTCCGCCCGGGCAGGGGTCAATCTTGCTTGCCTTGGCTTGGGGTGCCAAAAGCTTTTCGTGAGCACACACGCCGCGGAGGGCAACAGACCAAAACAGTTCTTGCGAGGTCAATGGACCTAAAGAAGAAGAGGGGGGAAGACGCGCCATCCACCTCCTCCAGCAGCATCAGGTAGGAAAGGAGGAGACGAAGCCGGAGGACGAGACTCTCATCGGATGATGGTGGTGGAGAGGGGGAGAGGGTTGTTGTGGTTCAGCGCGAGACCCCCGTTATCACATCCGCACCATTATCATCCACGCCAATTCCGAGCAGCACATCAAACCGCGAGCCAAGCAGCAGCACTCATGCATATTCCAATCACTCCCCTCCGCCCTCCCTTGCAACTCCACAGGAATGTCTGTCATACCGGCTACATGAGCCAAGTAAGCGGCAGCAGCGGTGGCGGCGCCAATGACAGGGGCCGCTTTCATAGGGGTGGGAAGTCCATCATGATGCGAGACAATGGCCGAGGTCCCCCTTTGTCCAAGGATTACCGGCAGCTACTAAGCCCCGGGGATCAATGGGAGGAAAGTCGGGTGGTGGAAAGCGGGGGTGGGAGTGGGGGCAGCAGGTCCCATAAGAATAGAAGTTATAGGCGGGAAGGGGAGGCGGAGGAGCGGGAATCGCGAGGGTGTGCATTCATGGACTACAAAGGTCAGTGGGGAAATTCGAGTCTGGTCTGGAGGCTCTCCTTGGCTCGCGTATTTTTGTGCTCGTGCTTTCCTCACCATCCATTTTTATGATGCACACGACAGGCCGCGATCGGGGACGGAGCTCAAGCAGGGAAGATGCTCGCTTCAGCGCCACTCGGACTGCCTGGTCATCTGCAGTTCCACCTCCCCCGTCCCGGTTGAGCCTGAGGCTTGAGGATGCCGGAGACCGCTCGTCGTCCTCCTCCTCAGTCTCCTCATCTAATTATCCCAATCCCCAGGCAGCGCGGCGCTTCTCGATGTACGTTGTGTATGTTTCTTTCCATCTTTGCACCATCTGCCCTTATTCCCTCGACTCTGACGAATGACCTTGCCCATCAACTCACAGGGGAAGCGAGGGCCCATCGTGGCATCGGGACGACTCTCCTTTACGCAATCCTCGGAGTCGCACCAGCGAAGACCCTTTCTTTGGTGGGTCGGCAGAGGCAGACCGCATGCAGCGGATGAAGGTCGATAGACGGAGGATGAACGAGGCGGAAGCGGAGGGGGAGAGACACAGCTCTTTGGCCCAACGTGATGGAGGGAAGGACAGGTGGAGACCTCCTGAGTCGTGGGAATCGGAGCCACAAAACCATGCGTCGTCCTCGTCAGCCCACCCGTCCTTGTTGCAAGGCATGGGCCGCTCCTCTTTGCCTTCCCGGACAACCAATGTCTCTGCGGCGGCTGAGAGCTGGTTGAGGTCTGACTCCACGAGTAGTGGCAGCCACCAGCATCCACACCCGCACCAACACCAACATCAGCACCACGAGCGGAAGCTGCAGCAGCCGCAGCAGCAGGTTAAGGAAGTCTTCATCCAGCCTTTGCTCTGTCGGCCATTGGACGCCGGAAGTGGCACCCGACAGGCCCCCTGGAGCTTCAACGACGTGGCCTCGTCCCTCTCATTGCTCGCCCTTCCAGCCGGGGGTGCGGCTTCGGCGACAGCCTCCAGCATCCTTACCTTTGGCCAGATTGTGGACAGTGCGACGAGCTTCCATCATCGCCGCTTACTCACAGAGGAGATGAAGGTCTCCCAGTCCTCTGTGTTCCAGGCTCAGAGAGAAGCGCGCAGGGAGGCAGCTAGTGGCGCCGCGCTGTCCATCTCCGCCTCACACGAGGGGATGAACGGAGGGGTTTCTGACGAGCACCTGCTTCCGCGAGCGACCTCGTTCCAATCCCTCTTCCGTGGTTATGGCGTGACTGGGGGGGAGGGCCTTTTATCGGCCTCGACTTCAGGGTCTGTGCAGCCCTTAGAGCCCCGCCTCCAGCGCAGCCTCTCGGAGGCGCCTAGTGGCCGCCTTCGGCTTGGGTGGGGCCAAGGGCTGGCACGGCGCGCGATTAGCACTCAAGAGCAGCCATCGCCGAGGGTTGTCCCGCCGAATCTTTCCAAGGTAGGCGACAGACTTGACAGACTTGACAGCAGCGGCAAAAGCATCGACAATACCTTGCCCATGGAAAGGGCAAGAGAGGAGGTCGTCGTCGAGCCGACAGAGGATGTAGCTGGAGCCGTTGATTTAACAAACGGTAAATCCAGCGTTCTCAAGCAACGAGTAGTGTCATCGGAGAAACGACAGCGAAGACAGGAGAGGTCTTGCGATGACAAGAGGAGCGAGCAGCGGGCTGGAATGAGGCGCCGCTTGCGACGAATGCTGTTAGCCTTTGTTAGGCATCTGTGGCGAGAGAGTGCAACCAGGGGAGTCGAGCGGGCTTCCACCGCCGCGTCCGCCTTTGCTTCAGTCACTCCGACTGCCAAAACCCCTACCGCAGCCACTGGCACAAGCAGTGCTCCCATGTCTGGCAAGAAGGACCCGTTGACAGAGAGGGAGCGCGGCGCTGGAGAGGCTGTGGCGTCGCCCAAGATGCGTCGAGAACGTTCTTCTGAGGCCACATGGCAGGGTGAGGAAGGTACGCGGACTTTGAAGCGGCAGAAGAGCGCATTATCGGTGCACCAGGAGGCAGCAGCTGCTGCGAAGCTAGCCGAGAAGAAGGCGGCGCGAGCCAAGCTGGAAAAGTATCGGACTCTGTCATGTTCATCGGGATTCCCCTTGTGCGGACTGCTCCCGATGGAATCGATGAGACGTGCAGTGAAGGCGACCGCCTGCGTACGCGAGAAACAGCCGGGCACGGAAGCCGAGACCACGGGGATGGGGACGGAGGTCGAGGCCGAACTGGTGCGGTTGCCGAGTCGAGAGGACATCTTAGCTGTGCTTGAGAGCCTTAACTCGAAGGTAGAGCACCTGCAGGAGGAGGTCGCCACCGTGGAGGAGGAAGTTTCAAACGCCACAGTTGCCGCTGCCTCTTACCGGGCGCCCTGGTGGAGCAATACCTACGCAAGCGTTATCCGCCTGCGGCGCGAGGCAGCAGAGCAGCTTGATCGACGAAAGGTGGAAGAAGACCAGCGACAGGAACAACAGCAGCAGCTGTTGATACGTGAAGGCGCGCATATGCTCTGTCCCGTAAGTGGAGATGATGCAGCTGTTACTGCTCTTGCCGCTCTTAACGCTCCTGTGTCAATAGCTGACGCGGTACAAGGAGGATCTGTGGAAGCAGATGGGAATAAGAGGAGCGAAAGGGAGGCACTGACAAAGCGGGAGCTCATAAAAAGCGCAGTTCAGGAGAAGAAGGCACAAATCCGGCGATACATCGAGCAGTTGGCAGACAAGTACTTAGATATCAATGAGACCTGGAAGCGGAAGCAGCCAGGGGCAGACGACGACGAAGAACACGGGCACTTCCTGCAGGATTCCATGCGCACGACCCGGACCTTCGCGGCATCGCAGCGCTCCTCCTACCCGAGCGGCGGGGGTGGGGATCGGACGTCTTCGCGCTCTGGTGGACTGTCCTCATCCCGCGGCGGAGACTTTGCCGCCAGCGAGTATGATGTGGCTCTGATGGCGCGAGGTATCGAGGAGAAAGAGAAGATGAAGCTACGGATGGATCTGGGTGGCGCCACGGTGCCCGCCATGTTGCTGGTGCCCGAACTTCGCGGCCGGTTCGAATTCCTGGACACGTCGAATGCCCTCCTTACCACAGATGGAGAGCCTATGCGCTGCGCGGGCCGAGGCTTGCGGGAGAAGTGTTCGGGTGCATGCAATTGCCCATTGGGCGTGGAGCGGCAGAGCCGGTACGTTAACCCCTGGTCGGACATGGAGAAGTGCATCTTCTTGGACAAGTTCCTACAGTACCCTAAGAATTTTCGCAAGATCGCTTCCTTCCTGCGTCGCAAGAGCACGCACGACGCCATCGAGTTCTACTACGACTCCAAACAGTGCATCAACTACAAGGCACTGCTCAAGGAGAACGAGGCGCGCCGCCGTGGTACTGAACACGAGCTGGTATGGCTCAAGCAGGCCGCTCGACAGGTCGGGGCCACGGTCGACCTACGCTACGACAGCAACGACCGTGAGATTGTGCGTTTGTACCCGCCCGCCAACGACTACCTCTACACCACCTTCCACAAGCACCCCGGCAGTCGTCCTTTTCACCACACGGCCTCCCAGCGCCTGCAGCATGGGCAGAGTCGAGGGGGCAGGGTTAGGGCCACATCCCCGTCTTCGTCCTCCTACGCCTTTTCTGCCCAATCCCAGGCCCAGGTTTTTGGCGGGGAGGCTACATCATCGACCGAATCTAGCTCGACAGCCTACGGCACGGCATCCGCAACGAAATCTTCATTCGGCTTCGACGTAGAGATGACCAGCGCCGTCAGTAGAACCAGCAGCACCAATAGCAGCCATGCCAAAGACTTGGCGTCTTGCTTCCCAGCAGGCCCACGACGAGGAGGGGAGATTATGGGGTTACCGGCATCCTCGCCACGCGCAGGCGGGTCGCGACAGATGGAGGAGGAGGATTCCGAGGGGAAAAAAGTGATGACGAAATGGACGGAAGAGGAGAAGCAGAAGGCAATCCAATTGCTGGAGGTGTACGGCAAGCAGTGGGCTCTCATTTCCGGCGAGATGGGTGGGACCAAGAAGCCGGAACAGATCAAGAATTTTTTTAGTGTGAGTCTTGTATGGTTTGCATCGACAGTGTACTGTAGGAATGATCTCGTTTTCGCCATTGTAATACGTTTGCATGTACACGCATGCCTCAGTTTGTCACTCACTAATGCTTTTACACTCACAGAATTACAAGAAGAAGTACCGCCTGGACGAACGCCTGCCACCGTCTTTACCGGGGCAGCGACGGAGGGAACCCAAGCGCGCCAAGTCTCCGCCGCCTCCGACGATGCCCATGCCCCCCCTTCTCTCTCAACAGGAGGCTGTTCCCGTACGATCAAGTGCGATGCACTCGCAAGTGATGGCCATGCTTGGCGCTCCTGGAGAGGCCATATCGCTCCCGCGCTACGTCGTGCATGTGGCTCCAGGCGACGATGCCCAGGCGGCGATCATGGTACATTTGGGCTCTCACCAGCACCAGCGGCCATATCAGTCGCAGCAGCAGCAGTGGGAACAGCAGCACTTTCAGTCGCAGCAAGTTGCCCAGCAACAGGAGCAACAGCAGACATACCACTTACAGCACAGCAGCACCAGCATCACCGCTCAGCTGCCAGAGCAGCAGCAGCAGCAGCAGCAGCAGCAGTATCTCAACCACTACCATCATGACATCCCCACTGATGGAGTGCCCCAGCAGCAGCAGCAACAACAACAGTCATTGCCACCGGGCACCGTCCAAGAGATACAACAGGAGCAAGCAAGGGGGCAGTTTGTCAACGTGGAGTACCCGCAGGGGATTCATGAAGCAGTAACGGCTGTTATGGACGTCGCGGCAGCCCAGCACGCGGGCAACGGAGGGAATGGAGGAGGAAAGGACAAGACATCATGAGAGGGAAGGGTGCGAAAGAGAGCAGGGGGAAGTGTAGCTATGACATGTACAAATCCATCCTGTGTCCGACGTCTGTATATAGAGCACCCTGCAAAGGAAAGAAAGCAACACTAAGCACGCAGCGTCTCACCGTAGAAGGCAGAGCTCGCGGGATGGCGTTTGTATTTTTTTTCTTCTTGTCTTGTGTCTTGTTTTGATTGACTGATTCTTTCATGAGTTCAATGTAGACCATGATTGAGCCTCTTAAATTATCGAAATATTTAAACGGGTCATCAGCAACCACTTGCAAGATATGTGGGGGAGACTGTGCCACAATGGTTAGGGTAGGGGCCGCGTGTATATCTTGGTTGAAAAGACCGCAGCAGGTCTTCAAACGAGTTTTGTTTTGACGGACATAGCCGAGCATCGATCGCTTGGCGCTAACCCAGCGTTCGCTCGTCCTCAACTCCTTCCTTAACCTCCTCCGGGCGAAGCCTGGTGAACGTCACCCCGTTCACCGATGCTTTTTTGGGCAAAGGCCAAAGCCCGCAGTTGTGTTGAGTGTCAGCAACTCATTCTCTTTCTTTCCTTCACAGGCAAAATTAAGCGGGCACTGTCTCCAGTGGCCTTAGCTAAGGTTCGCTGGCCTGCTGTAGGATGATGGTCAAGCTTGCGGACCTCCTCCACCGGGTGCTCGACCGGGCACATGAAGAGCTGCATGCCCTGGTCACGCGGACGGTATGGAGAAGAGACACTCTAAGTGCACTTGGTGGGGGGAAAAGCTCTTTTCGTTGACCGTTCCACTTCTCCGTTCCTCCACGCCTCCCTCCTCACCACAATTTCTACAGCTCCCTGGCCAAGACTACGAGGACCGACGCACAGAAATAACCAAGTATGTGCACTACACACGGCGTGCCTTGGTTCAGCTCTTCGTCCTATTGGAATGGCTTTCGAAGCAGAATGATGCCATGGATACGGTCATGGACGGCGCAATTTTCCTCCAGTCTGAGGCACAACAGGTGTGTCCCACCAACGAGAGAGAAATATGGTTTCGCTGCCACAGTGGCCAAGTTGGCGCATTTTAATTGCTCCATTTTTTTTCGTCTCATATCCCCTCGTTCAGGCCCAGATCGCTTTGGACCGTCTTTTCTACATGCATCGGGACCTTTTTCGCAAGCAGGTGGCGACCCGGCCCTATGATTTAGCCACTGCCATTGACGTCTTGGCCCTTGGCACGACGTTTGGCCGCTTTCCCAGGTAAGGGGCCATTTGAAGTACTCTTGTTTTCGAGTTAAGGGCCTTACATAGTAATCAAAATATGAAATGCTGATCTACTCTTCTTTTTAATCGCGATACACAGAGAGTTGAACTTGTCGCGATCGACGGCTGTGGACAAGGATGGAATTTCGGAACTTGAGGTGCGTGTGCGTTGTACTTATCCAAGAGGGACTGAGAGTACAGCTGGTGGTTGCACTCATCGATCATTCTTCCTTTTTTACGTCCCGATTAGTTGAATCATGCCATCCACTCCAGCCTCATAATTCGCGAGAAAGTTCCTGCGCAGTATGCGTATGCGCGCGTAGAGGAGGGCACGTTGCAATTGGTCGACGCTGACAACTTTGCTCTCTCGCTGATGTTGGAGTACCCCGAACCAGCATCGGCACCCTGGCGTCTCTTGGACATCCAGATACTCCTTTCGCCCCAGGTAACACAAGCCGAGATATCTCATTTACAGGATTTGCCTTTGTCTTACCTCCCCGTTCCTGTGTCTAATACTTCGTTTCTATCTGTGATCCAGGGAGGAAATGATAGGCATGGCAACAATTTCCACTCTTTGAAGCCGGACCTAGAGCAGATGAAGCAGCTTTTTTCCCTGGTGATACCCATCCTGGTAAGTCAGACATTTATAGGGGGAAGGACATTACCTACTCCTGTGGTTATTCCCTCGTCGATCTCACGACAGTATTAACTCAACTTAATGAGAGGGAAGAAGATTGTTAACTCAGATATGACGTTTCCGACTTCATGAAAGGAAAATGACTCCGTGCCGCTTCTCAGTACTTACAAGCTCTGCCGCTCGTTCTGCAACGCCCTGAGGCTAGAGATGCTGGCGCTTCAGGCCAAAGAGCTCGCCAAAGGTAGGCGGGGAGGGGAGATCAATACGCGGCGGATAACGTGTGAGCTTCGTATTATTTCAATCCTTATCCTTTCTTGTCCTTGTCCTATCTCTTACTTGCAGGCACCTGGCAAGGCCATTTACATGTGGACGATTCATCTTTGGGCCGGCTGGAGATAACCATGTGGAAAGGTGTCTATTTGCATGCGGAGCAAGAATTCGATGGAGCAGCAATAGCAGAAGTGGATGCGAATAAAAATGAGGATAAGAAAGTGGGAGTGAAGGCTGTTGCTGAGATATGTGGTTGTATTCTCCGACTTTGGCTTGACGAAGAGAACGGAATGCGCCATTTGCGCGCTACTTGCTCGTATTGCCCAGCCTCTGAAGGTATAACTTCAACCTATCTGAGCGCTCAAGTGTCGAACTCGCTTTCTCACGGATTTTTTGGTTTCCTTATTCAAATGTCCTATCTCTCTTAGGTCTACTGAAGAAAGCCGAAGAGGTGACTTTTCACCTGAGTGTCAAGAGATCTCATATTTCTGCGTCTTCTTTGCTGCTGCAGGCCTTCCGCCTCCTGGTGCCTCATCGTTTACAGGTGGTGCAGGACTTATTGAAGCAAGATGCAGTCCTGCGAAGCCTGGCTCAGAGGGGCAGTATACAAATTATTCGCCTTAGTTCGAGCTTGCAGCTGAAGGTCTGGGGAAGTCACCTGGGCCTCGATGTCGATCGCAAGTCGGGCCGTTTCATCGTGTGCGCGCCTTCATGCAGGTACCAAAACTCGCATTTCTTTGTCCGCGCCGTGTTGTCTGAGGGCAACATTAATGCTATTTCATGCTTTCCCCTCATAAATTCCCTCAGCGGTGCCTACCCTGCAGGAGAGCTTGGGGACCTCTTGCGGGAATGGCAGGCCTCCCTTGGGGACTGTAGCACCGATGCATCTTTCGGCTTTGCCATTGGGCTTTTCCACGGCATTGTTCGGCACCTTTTCCTCCGACACCTCGAAGTTTTGGCATGCACCCACTATGACTTGGCATGCGATCGGCGATGGAATAAGTTGTGGTCCTCCAACCTTAAGGTAAGGGATGTAATTGGGGTTCTGGGTGTATTTGAGGGTGTTTGGACTTGGGTGTTCCCTCGATTCTTATGTTTCCATCAATTTTTGATCCCCATCTCGCCCCTCTCCTCCAATTGAAGAGCAACGATAAAGACAAAGAGCAGACCGGTTTGGCATTGCGGGCCAAGGCCTCGACTTTCTTCGTTCTGAATGCTAGGAGCGGATTGCTGAAGGGCGAAAGACACACAGGTTTGGGCGCGCTTGGAGAGGAGTGGGATTTCTTGGAGATTGAGTTGGGTGACCTGGGGGTAGGAGACCCGGTCCCATGCGCATACCTGGTGATGGCCTCATTGTCTAGACGGTCAGCTCGAGTATCGCCCATCCGCGCACGCCTCCTGCTGGATGTTCCGATCATCGATGGGGCTACTTATGAGTCGTGGCTTGGCCAGGTGTTGGCGAAGGCAAGAGAGTCCATGAAAGCTCGGTTGGTGCTTGATGCAGCTACCACGGTACGTTAAGTAAAGGACGAAATGGAGGAGATGACTGTAATCTCACTATTTCTCTTCCTCTATCCAGGCGTTGGACCTTCCTAGGGTAAGAGGCGGTTGCATACAGCATGTATTGAAGCGCGAATGGGTGATGTTGGAATTGGGCGAGTCACAGGGAAGTAAAAGCACTAAAGAAGGCAGGCTGACGAGTCTCTCAGTAGTACGCAGTACCGAGCACGAATGGATATGGAATGTTGGTCTTTCTGCGTTGGAGCTTTCGGGCCTCCTCCCACGGAGTGACGATACGACCTTCACAAATAATGATAAAGTTCTGCGGATAATGCACCGATGTGGCGGCGTTGCCGGCGTCCTCGAAGTCACCTTTGCAGGAGGTTGGGATCCACTCGTCCACGCCCTGAAGCTCGCTGAAGTCGTGACCACCGTGGCTCAGCTTTCCTGGATGGTCGCCTCGTTTCCCTCTGACACGCGCCTCGGGATCGTGTTGGGTGGCAGGGAAAGCAACATGCCTCTACCTCTTCACAAAATTCCTTTCCGACACACAAGCGGTCTTGCAGGCACCCTGTGCCACAGGGCATTTCAACAGACCTCAGAGACAATACAGGTGGGCCTCAACGAGGCCGGGCGCTTCTTCCTCTCCTTCGCAGACCCTCTTTTGAACCAGGTGCACGGAGCATGGGGCCTCGTGGAAGATGAATTTTGCCGTTCATTGAATTTCGGGCAGCTCCTGCAGCGAATTGAAATGTGGGCAAATCCATTGCAGACCCTGGCGAGGGCCTTGCAGGACTATTTTCCTCTCCACAATTTCGACGTGGTGCCTTGGTCTGTGGCTAGCCTGGCAGTCACGTGCAGGGGGTCTCCAACCGAAGGCTTGCTTTTGCTCACGGTTGCTTCCCCTGGCTTGGAACACAGCCAATCGGGAGTGGTAAGACTGACGTTCCAGGACATGGGAGGGGTGGTGCGAGGGGGGGGGGGCACGCGGGAGTGGGCGGCGCACGAATTCAATGCGGACGAAGTGGTCGGGATTGTAAGATTATGCTTTGGCATCTCGCCTCTGGAAAAATAAAAAATGTACAGACTGGGCGAAAGTGTGACGAAACACTCAATACATTAAGAACTATGGCACTGAATAAAAAGGAATGTACATATCTATGGAGATTTCTTTTTCACCCGTTATTCGGCTCCTCCGAGCCGCATTCTGGACAGAGAATGAATGGAGGGAGATGTTTGATGTGATTTGTCTCTCATTCAACAAATCACGCACTGTTTCTTGCTCCCATTTCCCAGTGGACCTCCGCCCGCGGCCATCGCTGCCGCCGCCGCTGCCTCGGTCTGAGCCTCTTCGATACGGCGCACAATGTCCATGGCCAGCGCATTGAAGGCCTCATGCACGTTGGCTCCCGTCTTGGCCGAGGTCTCATAGAAATGTACGAAGCCAAATTCCTTGGCCATGGCGGCGCCCTGTTCGTAGGGAATTGCGCGATCGGCGAGGTCAGCCTTGTTGCCGATCAAAACTTTCACCACCTTGTCACCCGCATGCTGCTGGATATTAGCCATCCAGTAGTTTACGTTCTTGAATGAGTCCGGGTCCGCCAGGTTGTAGATTAGCGCTATGCCGTGGCTGCCCTTGTAGTATGTGCGTGTAATGACGTGCATGCGCTCCTGTCCCGCCGTGTCCCAGATCTGCACCTTCACCTTCTTCTTGCTCTCCTCCAGCGCCAGATGCCGCACCTTGAAGTCCACTCCCGCCGTACTCAATAAACAGGGTGCAAACTCGTCCTCCGAGTACCGCATCATCAGACTTGTCTTGCCCACGCCTGTGAGAAATCAAAAAAGAGGCGAGAAGGACTTGAATTTTCAACAGTAGGACATTCGTCAGCATATTAATTTTCAAGACCGGTACCTGAATCGCCCAGCAAAAGGATGCGTATACTCATAAATTCTGTGTACTCCGCCGCGGACGCAGAGGATAACGAGCAGGACTCTTTGGCTGCCGCCTGCCTCCTCTTCTCCTCTAATGCCAGTAATCGCTCTTCTTCCTCGTCTTCCCTCTCTTTTAAATGCTGTAAAATAAATTGTTTACGCCAAGAATGAGAATATGAACAACATCACTGTGAAGGGGGCAGGCAACCGTGGAATGGAAGAGTGCCCGATATACATACCACAGAGGAGGGCTGCAAGTTGTTGACAATATTTAGTGTCTTTTGGGACAAGCCGGCCTGGCGCTTGCTGCTGGACTTGCTCCGTGATCTACCGCTGCTGCGTGGCGACGGTGCAGGCGAGGGGTGAAGCGATGAGCCTTCCCTGGGACCGGCAGTCGAAGAAGCGCGCGTGCTTGTATTAGGATGATGGGAGGCAAATTTGAGCCTGGTAGGCAAGCCCAAGCGGCCCCCACTGATCAAATATAGACATTCTTACTGTCCTCAGCACTTACCTCGCGTTCAGAGAGGCAGTCTCCATCCCTGCTGGTGGGCGTATGTGCTTGGGAGACGGGCGGAAAACCAGGTTGTATCTTTGGAAAATGGTACACCTAAGCGGTATTGGTCTGGCAGATAAATGAAGGAGCAAGGCAACACGGGAGGGGAGACTAGCTTGAGATGACCAGCCATTGGTCTCATGACTGCCGGAACGCAAGCAATAACTTTTGAGTCAAGCATGCGATTCATCCGGGTGACATCATTATCCGAGTCCGAGTCGTTAGTTCGTTCGTTGTCGGAGATAATTTCGCCGTTCCTACATCCCTCTAGAACTATCGCATGCAACCTGCATCCTCTGCATACGAAGGGGAGCCTTCCAACAATCAATAGTTGCACATTCATCCCTTAATTTGGTCCGAGTTTTACTAGCGACTTTGACAGGTTTTTTGATCTGTAAGTAGTTTGGTATGCGGTGAAGATAATTAGGTTTAAAACATTTTGAGACTTTCTTACAGAAAGTATCTTACAATCCTAAAATTGCCGCGTGCGACCTATCCGCGGACGAATTCAAACACAAGGGTTTACACAAGCATGCCTCCTCTCAGGATTACACACGAGGGAAAGCCTTCAAACAAAAAAAATCTGCATATTCTTCCAAGCAAAGTCCTCGAATGGCCCGTACAGGGCTAGGAGAAGGGGGGGAAAGGAGGAGGTCAGAGGGGAGGCAACTTCTCCAGCGTCCGCATCACCTGTCGCGGTTGACCAAACTGGAGCTCATGGGGACGACCTTCTCCACGGACCATACTCCTATACACCCGCAGGATGTTGCGTGCATTGCCATCTCGAGATGCGAAGTGTTAACAGGTTTCACACCGACAGATTTCTCGGATGGATGGCATGTGAAATCCCATTCCCACTCCTCTTTCCTCCTCCTTCTCTTTCTCCTTCTCCTCCTGCTACTGCTGCTTCCCCTCCCACCCATCCTCTACCTCTCATCCGCTCTTCCCTCCCTCCCACTCCTGCTCCTGCTCCCACACTTCCCCTCCAGCTCCTGCTCCTCTCCCTCCCCCTCCCCATCCTGCTGCTGCTCGTGCTAGTACTGCTCGCACTCCTCTTCGAACCCCTCCAGCATTTCTTCTTTCTCCCCCTCCTCTCCTTCCCCTCCTCTCCTTCCTTCTCCTGCTGCTTCTGCTCGTGCTCGTGCTGGTGCTGCCTTTGCTGCTTCTGCTGCCGTGGTCCATTTTCTTTCTTCCCCTTCTCCCCCTCCTTCTCCTCCCCCACCCTACTGCTTCTGCTGCTGCTGCTGCTGCTGCTCTTGCTCCCGCATAACCCCTCCCTCAATCCGGTCGCTTGACTTTAACAGAGGGCAATTCTGTGTTTTTGGACGGAAAATAAAGGGAGGGACACATAGAACCGCGAAAATCTGGTTATGAGGGTTGATAGTCCTACTCAAAGGATCACGACTCCACAGACCAAGGCATACAAACAAAGACGATGTCCGCATAGAAGTTCGTCGCCCCTAGGAAGGCGTGCTAAGATAAAAGTGGGTAGGATGGGGCTACGAAAAGTGGGCGCCCATGATTCATCCTGGTGGTGAACAGATGTGTAAAGGGCAAGCAAGGTGCCCCCTCTGGTCCAATGACTGTTCTTATGAAGCGCACAGTGTGGTCCGCGGCACAAGGGGAAAAGTAGGTTGTCGCGCGGAGCTGGACAGGGAAACGATGGTAGGAGGCCGGTGTGGCGCAGGAAGGAAATGCTGTGCAAGGGAGGCGGCGCCACGCACGCTTGTCTCGGCGCCCACTGTCACTCTGGTGTTGCCACTGTGTTATTGTTCGCTTCCAGGCTGGCGTAGGGGGCCATCTGTGGGAGTGTGGGTGTGGGGGATGTGGCGGTGGGTTGGTGTCGGTGGTGGATATGGTGGCGGCGGCAGTAAAAAAAGCAGCGAGCCAAATGCTTTGCAGCGGAGGCGGTGCCATGCACGCTCGTCTCGGCTCTTGGGAGGAGGGAAGGTATTCTACTGCACCTTGTAAACCACTGTGCTGATAGTGGCAGCTGTTGCTCAATATACAACAAATAACCTGGAGTAGCATGTAGCCAACACCCTTGTACGCATGCCTCGTCCCGGACTGTCCAAAAAGCTCATCAATATATATTTTTTAAGTAGGGAGAAGAAGTCAACGTCTTCACTTTCCGTGAGGGGAACTCAGCGAATTGTTCGGATTTGGGGCGGGATGTGCTCACAGTATCTAACGTGATGTGCTGGCCAGATTCCACACCATGCTTTGTTTCTGCTTGACTTACATCCAAGTCCTTATACATTATTTGTTGACCTTTAAGACAACGGGACTTTCCAGCGGGTAGCGCCTGCTTTGTCGAGGGCGCAAATACAACCCATGGAAAAAGAACCGCACGCACGCGCACGCTAGAATCCCCGAAAGATTCAAAACAATTAGTCTAGCTTTCCCGTTTTCCCCTCGGGTTCGTGAAAATGTGCGGCCTGAAAGGCAAGATATAATATGGCGTCCACCTACATCGTCGCTGTCACGCACAAATGATATCCTAGTAGTTGATGATTGCCAGTACTTTAATTTTGGCATTCTTTCAATACAAGGTACGTGCCCTGTGGCCCATATTACGTGCCCAATGGCCCATCGTGCCTTTACGACTGCAGCCGCCCTCCATATTTTCTCCTCGTTTTTGTCGGTTCGAGGGAAGCAGTGGGCGAAAACAAATGCCACGCAAAGGAAGCGGCATATACGCCTTTTCTTGCCGAGTCTCAGGCCGCGAGAGTCTCCAAGAATTGAATTTCGAGTCATCGAAGACCGGAAGCCAGTTGCACTTCCACGTGGCGAACGTTGTCCCCAAATTCCTCGCCGCCATATACAGAGCAGCACATGCACTCAGTGCCGCGCGGTACCGCACGCAGCAGTCAAGCCTCAAACTATCGTTCAAATAATTCCAGGCCTTCTGAGCAAGCTCCGGGAACCCCCCCAAGATTTTGTTGTAACAGAGGACAAAGTTGTGTTGGTGGTCCATCACATTACAAAACCCGAAGCCGAGTTCTTTCAGGACGTACTCTCCGAATGTCAGGAGGGCTTCGCGCAAGTCATGGTACCGAGAAGATGTGACTTCCAGCAAGGAGGGAGGGAGGGATCGACGCCGCCGACGTATGTGATGGAAGACGAACATGACGTCGCGGGGGACCAGGGGATTCTCCTCGAGTTTGGAGGTGAGGAGGACGCAGCCCACTGCGGCGGTGAAGGCATCAAAAAGGTATGCATGGGGGGCTTTCCAAGGAGGGAGGACGGGGGGGGTTTGTGCTGTTTCGGAGATGAATACACGGCGGTAGAGAAATTGATGGAAAAGCGTTTGAACTGTGGCCATGACAACTTGGGGTGGTCAGAAAAGGATGCCGGCCTCCTGGATGAGTTCACAGTCAAAAATGCGGTGGCGACGTTCCACCGCCTCAGGCACGCCCAAGCGTTGGCTCGGAGACTCAAACAAAATATCCCGGGGCAGCAACATCACTTCGTGCCATTCTCTGTCAGCGCTGTCGTCGTCTTCCTCCTCTTCGTGCTGCCGCTGCTGCTGCTACATGCCTTTCTCCTCCGCGGCTGCGGCGGCGGCTGATGCCGATGGCATCGCGGGCAATGTGCTAGGTGCCTCTATCATGCCGCTGCAGATTATTATTATAAGGCGCCCGCGGTGAGGCAAGTCGGCGCTCCTGTTCCTTCCTGCTGGTCTGGTCTGTCCTGTGCCCTGGTGGGGCAGGAAGAGAGGGGAAGAGGGGAGAGGTCGAAAGGGAGATTTTGGATAAGATTTTAAGATGACCACCCGGGAGAAAAAATGGCACAAATCGCTGTCTAGATGAGTGGAAGTGCCTGTGTGATGTGATACTTAGGTACAGGGAGGCAGGAGGCAGGACAAGAGACTCTATCTATTGGAGCGCTTGCGATGCATGGAAGCCTTCGCTCGTCGTTGTCTGTCATGATGCCTCCTGCCTCTCCTCGCACCAGACCAAAAAACAATTCAGGTCAAACACACATCCTGAAGGTCCTTGAGGACAATCTTGGTTATCTTGGGGACCTGCAGCAGGATTTTGGTGGTGGTCATTTTATGGCATTAGGGTACAATTCGAGCGTAGCGTTCGTTCATTCTTCGCTTCAAGTTGCTCTTCCGCGTATCGATCAATGGTTTAGTTGATCACCGCTCGCTCACGCTTTCGTTCTCTCTAGCTACAGCCACACTAGTGATAGGAAAGAGGCATGGCGGACAAAGCGGGAGAGGACCAAAGGCTCTTGCCACGGGAAGCTCAACAACGCGCCCAGGATCCAGACTGCCTTGGGTAAGTAAGAGAATCCTGAGAAGGCAGGGAAGTGCGTGACGCTTGAAGAAACTCTATTGACAGAACCATCCATGGCCATTTTCTCCTGCGATTTATTTTTATCCCTCCTCATGAAATTTTCCCTTGAGGTGTAAAATCGTCGGAAGTGGGACCCTCTTTGCCGTCTCTCTCTACACATGGAGTCAAGGGGCCTCCTTGCCCCCGCATCACGCAAATCGACGCTTCATGTTCATCTTCTCGGGCGTGTTTGCAACCGCGGGATTCGTGCGGGCGGCAATGTGATGAAGGCAGAAGACGTGGTGCACGTAAAATCATGGCGCCGGCAGGGAGCATTCGACACAAGCAAAGTAAAGAAGATATGACTCATCATAATTACTTATGGTGGATTGGTTTTTTGGTGCATTGATCACTGCATCCTCCTACAAGATTTGTTGGCTCGCATGTCTGTTGCTACACAGTGTCATTCCTTGACACCAAATCCGCAAAATAGGGGTGCTCCTTGGCTTCCCTGCATGTGATGCGGGCCGTCGGCTCGTACGTCAGAAGCCGCTGTTTTTGGGAGGGAGAGGGAGAATGTGTGGGCGATTTATAGAAGAGACGCGCCAGATGATTTCTAACGATCTGTTTGAAGGTATTCGTATGGGCCCTTGCCCCCTCTTTTCAATCAATCTGAATCACGCACCGAAAGGAGATCTATTCCAGTGGAGCAGAGGCGGGCCACGCTCATGCCGAGCGGCTGCCGTCTCCATTTGGGGAATTGTGTCTTGTAGTTGGGTAGCTCCGAAACCTTGGGCCACATGTCGTCGTCCGGCGTGCCAAGCGTCCTAGGCGAGATAGAGAGAAGAATGGAGCAGAAAGTGAGTGCGTAGAGCCCGCCTCAAACCTGGGACCTACACGAACAGCCCCCCGCCTTCATCCACCTATTACCTGAAGATGCGAAAGAGCTCATCGATCTCCGAGTCCCCCGGAAAGAGAGGCTCCTTATTCAACATTTCCGCAAATATGCAGCCGATGGACCACGTGTCCACAGGGGTGGAGTAGTGCTCGGCCCCAAGCAGAATCTCGGGCGCCCGGTACCACAACGTCACCACCTTACATGTGTGGGGGGGAAGGGGGCAAAAAGAAACAGAAAGGATGAAAGACGCTTAAAGTATATTCCTTAATCCTGCAGTATTTTCCCTCTCAAAACCGCAACCACCCCTCTCTGTCCCAAATTCCTACGGCTTCCTCACAGGGCTTACACTCTTCCTGTGCCACTTTCTCACCTCCCTCGTATACTGCCGCAGTGGCACATTAAACGCCCGAGCAAGACCAAAGTCAGCGAGCTTAAGGCATCCATGGCGGTCGATGAGCAGATTCTGGGGCTTGAGATCTCGGTGCAGCACCCGGTGCGAATGGCAGAAGGCAACCCCCTGGATCATCTGGTGTAAGTACGACTGTAGAAGAGGTAGAGGGGGGGACGTGCAGGAGATGCATTGATACATAAAATAGTCAACGCGGAAAAACGAAGATCAAACACAGCCTTTATCTATGCGAAAGCCATAGCCACTCCCCATAGCCCGCAACCCGAAACGCACCTTGACTAAGGCGGGGTCCAAGCCCGTTTTGCATCCATCCATGTAGCGCTTCAGATCCTGGTCCAGGTATTCAAAAACTAAGTACAGCCGATTATCCGCGTAAATCACATCCTTAAGCGTGACCACGTTTGGGTGCGACAGCTCTTTAAGAAGGGAGATTTCCCGAATGGCGGTGGAGGGCACCCCTTCATCTTCGTCGGCCAACCGGATCTGTTTCAGGGCGATAAGCTCCCCACTGGATGAGCCCCCCGAGCCCTTCATGTAGCCCTTATAAACAACCCCATATGTACCCTCCCCAATTTGCTGGATGTTGGCGAACCGGTCCATGGCAGCAGGAAACGCGCAAGACCGAACAAGTTAGAGGATAAGTAGTAGGGGGAGGGGAGGTCTCGGCTGGAGGAAGGAATGAAAGGAGCGCGTACGGTGCTCGTTTACTCTTTGTCCCTGTTCACAGCCAGGCCCGCGGAAGCGGTCGTAGGAGAAAGTGTGGCTGGGCCTGCTGTCTAATACGACGCTTCAGATCGGGAGTGTGAGGAAATGGTACCATGAGAATGTTGTACAGAGGCATGCAGCCGTTGACAATTTCGGAGAGAGGACTCCTTTCAAGGAAGAATCGCTCGCCCATCGACGGGAGAGACAGTAAGAAATTGACCGCCTTGATTGACCCCTGAAAGTCACATCGACCACAACAGAGCGTACATGGTGAGCGAAGGGAGTGGCTAGGAAGGGGCGAAAGCGACGGGATTTTGGTCGGAGGTGTGGCGTCTCTTTTGTGCATGGGGCCTCATGACCTGCTTCTGAACCTGTCGCTCAGTGTTCCAGCTTGAGCTTGCCTTGTCCCCCGCATAGCAACTGGGAAGCCACATGCTCATCCATGCTGACATCCCTCCTCTCCCTCTCCCTCACAACTGTCTGAAGGGGATAGGCAACGCAAGGCTAGCATCCAAAGCTCCTTGAGCCATACGTAAAGTAAGTATCAAGTATGATGCGCTCCGCTTTCCTGGGCAGCCGGGCGGCCGCTCGAGCATCCTCCTCGACGCTCTCTTCGCTACCTCTGCTGGTGACAACTCGCTCTTGTAAGTAAAACGTTTGCATTGTAAGCCGGCATCGCATGTCATGGCCGTGGCTGCGGTCTTATCCGCTGTACGCCTCTCGCTGTCCTCTTCCCCTCCCTATATCCTGGCTGTTCGAATCTCCAGCTTCCTTCCTCTTGCCGCTTGTGTGTGTGTTGAACTCGGCTTCCAGCTCTGTGTGATTGCGTGTATGAGGGTGCCTAGTCGCTCATTTTCCCTTGTCGCCATTTCTTTTCCCATTCTTGTACCCCCCGGAAAACAGTCACGCGGACGGCTATGGTGGCGGCCAAGATCAAGGTGGAAAACCCCGTGGTGGACCTTGACGGTGATGAGATGACGCGCGTGATCTGGAAGCAGATCAAAGACAAACTCATCCTGCCCTACCTGGATCTGAAGATCGAATACTACGACCTTGGCCTGCCTAACCGCGATAAGACTAACGACCAGGTGACGGTAGACGCGGCAAACGCCATCAAGAAGTACAACGTGGGCATCAAGTGCGCTACCATCACGCCAGATGAGCAGCGGGTGGAGGAGTTCAAGCTCAAAGAGATGTGGCGCTCGCCCAACGGGACCATCCGTAACATTTTGAACGGAACGGTCTTCCGTGAGCCCATCGTAATCTCCAACATTCCGCGAATCATTCCGGGCTGGGTCAAGCCCATCGTTGTCGGCCGCCACGCCTTCGGAGACCAGTATCGCGCCACGGATTTCATAGTAGACAAGCCTGGCAAATTTGAGATGACGTTTACTTCCACAGACGGCACGGAGAAGAAGAGCTGGAACGTGTACGACTTCAAGGGCGCCGGCGTGGGTATGGCCATGTACAACACCGAGGAGGTGGGTGGGTGTGGTTGATTTCTCAATTTAGATTGTATCTTTGGTTGATTTCTCGATATATAGTTTAAGGGGAGAAGTTTACATGTCTTGTTGTGTGTGTTGTCTGTACCTTAATCCTCCAGTTGAGCTTCCTCGCTTGTATACTATCCGTTCCTAATTGGTTACTGACTCATCAAACATCTCACATCAACACCCCACCGCTTCTTTTTTTTTCTATCACACATCAACCCCACATTCAGTCCATCCGTGGCTTCGCGCACTCGTGCTTTGCTTACGCTTTGATGAAGGGGTGGCCGCTGTTTTTGAGCACGAAGAACACGATCCTGAAGCGGTACGACGGCCGGTTTAAGGACATCTTCGAAGAGATCTACGTGAAGGACTACAAGGCCAAGTACGAGGCGCAGGGCATCAGCTACACGCACCGCTTGATCGACGACATGGTTGCGCAGGTACTCAAGGGCGAGGGCGGCGTTGTCTGGGCCTGCAAAAATTACGACGGCGACGTGCAGTCCGACATCGTCGCGCAGGGTTACGGGTCGCTGGGTCTCATGACCTCGGTCCTTATCACGCCCGACGGCAAGACGGTCGAGTCCGAGGCCGCGCATGGCACCGTCACCCGGCACTGGCGCGAGTATCAGAAGGGGAAGCCCACCAGCACCAATCCCATCGCGTCCATCTTTGCCTGGACTCGCGGGCTGCAGCACCGCGCCAAGCTGGACAACAACACGGACCTGTCCAAATTCGCGCTGGATATGGAGTTGGCCGTGATCAAGACAGTTGAGAAGGGCTTCATGACCAAGGATCTGGCCATCTGCGTGCATGGATGGACCGTCAGCCCCGACAAGTACCTTACCACGGACGCCTTCCTGGATAAGGTCAAGCTCACTTACGACAACCTTTACGACCACGTCACGTTGTAATCAACTGGCTTTTGGGGAATGGAGGGCCAAGTCGGAAAGAGAAGCGGTGGGGGTGTGCCGCAGGATGATTGTACGGGGAGGTGTACAAGGGAGAGGCACGTGCAAGACAAGGAGCCTGTACCTGTTACTTTAGTTCGTCGAGGAAGGGAAGGAGAGGGAGAGTATATTTTCCGAACATTTTGACCTTTTCACAGAAAAGCAGGCGCACAAGATCAGCTGTCTCTATAGCTGTTTCTTGTCGGGCTGAAAGAGGTAAAAGAAAGAGAGAAAGAGTAAAGAAGGAAATCGTATCCGTCAAATTTTCACCTCTCATACGCTACTTCCTTTCTCGTTGGACTAAAGTTTACTGTTCTTCGGGCTGCTTGGGTCTATCGACGCAAGGCTTTGACTAGATGCTTGCCGAGGTGTTGAGCCAGGACGCTGTCGTTGCATTTGATCAGGCAGTCTGCCGACCCGCTCTGGGCATGCAGCTTCGCGTGCACCAAAAGAGTGGTTCCTCCGTCCGGACCCAGCCGGCCCGCAGCGATGACCTCGGCCGTACGGGGAATCGACTCAACCACATGTAATCCTACTTCCTGTTGCAAAGCTGCCGCCAGCGCATCCAGGTCTCGGATAGAGGTTTGAGTGCCCTGCGCCGGCGCTTGAAAGCACATCTGCGTCCAGAGGGCGCCAAATTCTTGTGTATTGATGGCAAGTGGTTGCAGTCCGCGTCCATTGTGCGAAAAACGTGCTCCACTCGACAGGCTGGGCTGCGGGTCATGAGGTATAACACTGGACAAGGAAGCAAAAGGGTCCACTTGGGCAGGGGTGGAGGACAGGGAGGAGGACGAGGACGAGGACGTGGAAGCAGCGGAGAAAGTGGGAGTGGGTACCGAGGCAGGCGCTGATTTAGGTTTCGAGACGATCTTCTCGTCGCTGAAGTCGAGCAACGAAGGTGTGGCGGCTGTGCTGACTTTTGTTGATGCATGGGGAGACGAGGACAAAGGAAAAGCAGGGGCCGATGCGCGGGAGCCTTTTGTACTGCCGTTGATGGCTGTGCCGTCCATATCTAACAGGTCAACGCCGCCGTCAGCACAAGTGGAAGATAGCTGCTGCTTCCCGCTTTGTCCTGCAGATCTGGACGCTGTTGTCTCCGCAGCGCCGCCACCACCTCCAGACCCGTTCACACCCCAGGGTGCGCGTCCAACGCCTGTAGAAGATGATGCTCCCATGCCACCAAATAGTGCTTGAGCCATCTTCTCCTTCTCCGTCATCTCACGTGGAGTGGAAGCTTCCTGCCGGCTTCCACTGCCAGTCGACCTCTTTTTCTCCACGTTCGACGCTGCCTGGCCTTCGATCGCTTCCTGTGCTGGACCTGAGGACACAAGCGTTTGTGCAATAGGTGAAGGCGCCACTCCCGGAGGAGTACCGCTGGAGGCTGCCGAGACTTTGGACCCCACCATTGCTCCTTGTCGGCTCCAAACTTGGGCTACTGGCCGCAAGCCTTGTCGTGGACCTTGTCTTGGCCCAGCAGCAGGCTTCTGGAGCCCTACTCCTCCACCACCAGACGAGAGCGAAGCAGAATTAAGAGAAAGACCAGCAAGCAGGTTGCCACTGCCAGCGCCACCTGGTATGGCGGGGGCTGGGGATGGCATCTCAGGTTTGGCGTAGGGTGTCAGCTTCAAACCTGGCTCCTTCAATTCCCGCCCCTCCGCCAGGGCGAGGACGTCGGCGTGCTTTGGAGGAGGACAATATCTCGGCGCGCCTTGAGCGACGGCAGCCTCTACGTAGGAGTCCAAGAAATGGAGACTCTCGTCAACCCCCAGATCCTCGCAGCTAGCGTCCATGGGCAGTACATTTACCATGACCTCCGGCATCCGGAGCAGGGCGGAGAACTCCAGACAGCGCTGTTGCAGGTCCAGGTTCCAAGACTGGCCGTAAAGCTTGAGAAGGGAGGAGACGGCG
The DNA here is from genome assembly GCA_004519485.1 of Nannochloropsis oceanica. NCBI lineage: Eukaryota > Eustigmatophyceae > Eustigmatales > Monodopsidaceae > Nannochloropsis > Nannochloropsis oceanica. The sequence goes on from CP038117.1 coordinate 625,455, forward strand.
GCGGGGCAAGTGCCTGTCTGGGCCACAAGCTTGACGACGCTTGCCACCACAAAACCCCGAGTGCAGGGGTCATGGAAAGGCCGGTGGGCGATGTCAGCAGCCAGGCGTGTCATGATCTCGGTTTGCGGAAGGCGCTCGGAAAGGTAGCCGTACTCACCTAGAGTCCAGGACATGGTTTGCACCAGGATGTCGGGCAGAAGAGCACCGCCGCCAGTGGCGATGGAAGTGTCGTCCAGAAGGAGAGATACATAATTCTCCACAGCGTCCTTGCGGAGTTGCTCGTCGGCCACGTCGTCTTCCCCTGTGCCCTCGGCGATGAGCTGCATCAAGGTGTGGGCTGCTTCGGGTTTGACCAAATCGCCCGCCAGGAGAAATATCTGTAGGGAAAAGAGAACGAAGGAACGGGAAAATGGAGTATATATTACAAATGATGTGGTAAGGAGAAAATGTCAGGACAGGCAATCTGTCAGTGTTTCTTCCTTCGTAATGCACACAAAAAGCACTTCCATGCCCTCGTCGTACGCTCAGCGAGCACTTACCCGTGTCATGGTCTGTATGTACCAGGAGGTCGAGGGGGCGTAGCGCTCGGCGGAGTTGGAGATGCGGTGCACGAGGTCCGAGCGTAGAAAAGGATCGGTGGCCTTCTCCAGGAACTCAAGAAGCTTTGCCGTGATGAACTCGACATTCACGGGGTTGGTCATGCGGTGCAGCAGATCCAGCGTCTTGCGCTTGAGGGTCTCGTCCGGATCCTCCAGGCAGTCGATGACGGCCAGCTGATGCTGTGCTGCGTAGCGCGGATGGTCTTTGACGATGGCAGCCAGTCCCTTCACGCCAAGGTACTTCAGGTTGTGGTTGTCCGAGCCGATAAAGCGCGCAATGCTGCCCGCTGCTGCATCTAGCAACACCGTGTTGGGGTAAATGCTGGTCACCGTCCGCACGCACTCGTAGACTATGGCGTATCCTACGTTGATGCCTGTATCTGCGCGCCGCATCACGTCCACCAGCACCTCGTACATGCCCTCGCTGCTGCGCTGGTCCGAGGCCCCCAGCAAGGCCAAAATGCGGAGCAAATGCAATTGGATCCAAGGGGCGGGCACGCGGTGGTAGTCGTAGTCGCGTGGCAGCCTGTGGTCCGCAATCTGTTTGAGAATACTGACAAAACTCGGAACCAGGTCCCGGTATGGCGCAGGGGAGGCCCGGATCAGGTCGAGAAGGAGGCAGAGCACGGCGGCCATGACGGAGGGGTCCTTGTCGCAGAGGGCGCGGCGGATGCGATCGTCGAGGTGGGCGATGGAATTGGGTTGAAGGCTATGAAACTTTTGGAGAGCCATGACGGCCTTCTTGCGCACGGCTTCCTGCTCGTGCCGGAGCTTGTTGGTGACCTCGGGGAGCAGGGCGGGAATGGTGTCGACAGTGGCAAGGCGGCAGACGGCGTTGAGGGCGGCGCACACCTCCAGGTAGTTGATTGAGGCCATGTCACGCGTGAACTGGTTCACCAGCATGAAGCGAAACTCATGCTCGGGTGCCAGGCACAAGCTGGCCGTCAGGTAGCCCACGCGCTTCTGCAGGAGGTTGCTTGAGGCGCTGAGTTCCACGGCCTTGATGTAGCCGAAGGAGGCATCGTGGCCCAACATCTCGCAGTAGATGAGGCGCACCAGGTACTCCTTCATCTTCTTACTGAATGTGGCCTGCATCCCTATCTTCGACTTCAGGACAGCGATCTCGTCTAGAATGATTCTATCCTCTTCTTGCTTGGACCGACACTCCCCGATGGCCTTGACCAGCTCGAAGAAGTCTCCGCGCATACTGTGGGGTGGGCGGGGGCCGGAGATGATGAGAGAGTGGGTGATTTGTACACGAAAAGTTGAACGAGCTGAATGGGAGAAGGGGAGATCGAACACGAGATGGGTGAATTGAGTAGAACTAGAGACCAAGCTATCGTGCAGACAGCAGGTAATAATTCCGCCCTAACCCTAGAATTCCGAGCAACAAAAAGGCAGAGACGGGGGCATCATCAGCACAGGCGTTAAGACCCTTACCTACACATATAATCAGGTAGCATTTATCCTTCCCCATCTCTCTAACTTCTTCTGGTTGGGCAAGACTAGAAGAGACAGAGTCGGACAGACACGCGAGGAAGTGGAAGCCGAAGACCTAGGTCCTCGCCACTCGTTGCGATAGTAGAAGGATGGAAGATGAAGTGTACATACCACCCTTGAATATATTCTCACCTGCTACTCATGTTCATGATGCTGCTGGCTAAATCCGCCATAGCTCATGCGGGGTTGGAGCACTTCCAGTAGATAAGCGGGGCGGGAAGAGGGTGATGATGTGGGGGACGGGCCAAAGCAAGGGAGTCAAGTGGCCGGTCTTCGCTACTTGGCCCTACACGCCGAGCCTTAAGGACCAACACGGACGCGGCGACTGTCCTGTATTGTGTGTTGCGAGGAGGGTGGGCGTGGATTGGTGCGATTGAGTTGCTTGTGTTGTCCTTGAGACATTATGCAAGCTTCTCCTTTCCTTTAGCGAGGACTCCTTGAAGGCGTGTCATCCTGTCATCGTCCGCCCCCAAAACCCCTGTCGGCACAACAATACGCATGCGCAGCACAGTTGGGGGCTGTCTATCACGGAGTGGCTGGTGGTAGACAAAGAGGCAGAGGGGTGGCCGATTTCACAGAGGCAAACACATACTTTAGTAGTACTCATCCCAACTCATCCCCAGCCTCTCCCTAGCACGGCCTCTCGTTAGCAGCAGCAGCAGCAGCAGCAGCAGCAGCAGCAGCAGCAGCAGCAGCAGCAGCAGTTGTTGCCCCTCTCACAGCAGGAGCAGTATGGGGCGCTACTCAAGCGTGCAGGCATATGGCGATAACAATCCCAAGGTGGCCAGCGTGGCGTATGAGGGCGGTGGGGAGGAGGGTACGGCCCAGCGCATCAAGGTAATATGCATTGTGTCTCTCCTTCCCCCTTTGCCCCTCCACGCTCCCCAAACCCACATTATGACTGATCACGAGCTCCTTGTGCTAGCTTGTAACGCTTCTGTATGAGCAGTGTGCTTGTCCTAGCAGCGCTGCTCTGCTTAAGAATAAGTCCACCATTTCACCTGTCCGACCTTCCACTCATAACCCTCATTCCACTCCTTCACGCCCTTCCCTCACCTTCACCCCCTCTCGTCAGACCGAGAAGCTTGAAAATGTGACGGGCAGTACGGCAGGGGCGAGCAGCAGCAGCTTTCATATCTATCGGGCCCATCGACGCACAGAAATGAACAGATTGGAGGACCTTGACAGGAGGGAGACCGAGAAGCAAGAGCAGGAAGCGTTTGAGCGGTCGTTGGAGCAGAAGCGGGTTCAGAGCGAGGAGCGTACCCGGAGGCTAGCCGAGAAGCGCCGTCGCAAGAAGCAGGCCATGAAGGAGAGGAAAAAGCAGTCGCCACAGGGACAGGTCCACGAGCAAGACATGAGCAGCGACGAGGACGAGCGCGATGAGGAGAAGTGGCGAGATGGCAGCGCAAGCAAGAAGAGGAAGGGAGAGGCGGTTGACTGCCCCATGGTGATGCCCATCGTACAACTCAGGAACGACGGAAGTTTCTTGGAAACGATGCTGGCGCTGCAAAAAGAGAAGGCGGGGAAAGTGAGAAAGGAGGGCAACGGAAGCACTGCACCGTGACTGAGTGAACTCAGGGAAAAGTAACAAATATGTACAGAAGGATGAGACCATCGATCATATTGTTTAGACTTGAGATCTAACGTTCGTTTTATTTAAGTGAAGGAGGCCTTTCATTGGGCTGGTCCCTGCCCAAAAATTGCTCTGGTTCCTCCATGGACTGCGATAGATCGCGATCGCCAAGTCGTCACACCAGCGAGCCCACGAAGTCAAGGACTTAATGCAGCTGTTTGTTGGCAGCTGAAAGAGGTCGCGGCTGTTCGACGGCAAAGGGAGGTCTTCCTCAAATTGAAGAGTCAGCATCGAAGGCTTACTTGAAGATGCGCGACGGAGAGAGAGGGAGAGAAGAGGTAGGTGATCGCGAGGATACAAATGGATAAATTTGGATACGTCTTCATACCTCTCGAGAGTTTGACTCGAATATTACATCGGTGACATCAATAGGGTAAAAAAAGGCTTAGTCGTGAGCGACGCAGACAACTAATGACGACTTTCATGTCCAGGCCCCCGCGAAATCCCTTAAATTGTACCGCTTTTATCTAGAGACACACTCCAAAAATTTTATGGTTATACTTGAGAATATATTTTTGAATGCAACGGCCCGATTGACTAAGGATCACACGACTAGGGAGAGAGGGGTGCGTTTTCATTCTCTTGGTGGTGTCAAGAACCGCTTTTCTCCTCCCTTCCATCCTTCCTCCCGTCCTCCCCCTCCTCTCTTCTGCCGCGTGACGACATCGCGCTGGGAGAAAGCGTGGATCGATTTTTGGTGGAGACGTTGGACGGCTTCAACGGCGAAGACATTCTCTCTAAATAAAAGAACTTTGCGTACGGAAATGTTCACGGTTTTCAATTTTATGCTTTTCCCACACACCAACCCGCCACTTGCCCTGTAGTACGAGAGATGAAGGAAAGGCCAATGCACACACACCCCCAGTAGCAAAGATGTAGAAAATAAGAAGCTACAAGGTAACAACACTACCATATGATCACACCCCAAAATACAAAGAAAAACATAAAATTACCAACTGTCCACGTTTGCTTCTCCCTAATTTGACGGCGGTCTTCACGTGCACACAAAACATGAAGAAGAAGATCCTATACAACCGTCCTCATCAGGTTTTGTACCTCTCTTTACATTCCCTGTGATTTCAAGACTCGAGCCTTTGCAGAGTGGCGTTTCACCTTGCCGGTTTACGTTCCTCTGCCCTTCCTACCTCCCTACCCCCACACGACCACCATCCTCTCAACCCACACCAACAAACGTGCTCACACAAATACAGGGAAGCATGCGCAGGGCTCGGGAGGAGGATGACAGCCCAGACAGTTTCCAAGCCTCTCCCCTTCGACGTCGCCTTCACCACGACCACAACGACGGCCACAACGACGGCCAAGAGCAGGGACCCCCCCAGCACGGCCGGGGCCGCCGCGCCCGCCGGGCCACTTTCGCCCTTGGCAGCCAGTTCAACAACACACTGCCAGATGAAGACCAATCTCACCATCGCCCTGGTCGTCCGCGTGGGTCCACCAACGTTTTCCGCCGCCCCCGAGAACGACCTACATCTCAGCAGCACCGCCAGCAAGCCCACTGCCAAATAAAACAGCACCACAAAGCCGCATATCGACAAGGCATTCGCCTAGAACATGCAGCACATGCTGCCCAACAAATTTGCGCTGCTCTTAAAGCCGAAAACGCACCACAAGAAGACCCCCCCTTGCCCCATTCACACCAGCCCCCCGGCGCCGCATCGCGCGCACGCACCTGGACTTCCGCCAGCGTCCGAAACTCTTTTTGCTTGAGTGACCTCTGGCGGCACAAGCAGCTCCTCTACTTCGACGAGGACATGTGCATACAAGGAGCTCGCCTGGCCAAGCAGCTCGCCTGGCCGGCCAACCGTACCACTAGCTCGAGTGGTTCGTCGACTTCCTTCTCGCCATTAGGGAAGGGTGGCCCCCTGCCCTTCCAGACCCGCTACACTCCCCACATGCAACGCCATCGCCTCCTTCTCGCCACAACCATTTTTCCATACCGATCTTCGTGCTCCTCCTGCCCGAGTTGGCCAACGACCCGAAACACCTCATAAACCATATCTACGGCTCCTTCGACGACCCTGCGAACCGAGGCCACGACTACCTGTTTTCGCCCACGGCCAGCTCTACGTCGCTATGTTCAGGGTTGGAAACCCGAACAACATCACCATCATGGTCGCCCGTCATTCCACCGATGACCACCCACCTTTTGTTTCAACGCCCAATGTGGTGTACACTGAAATATTCCAACATGTCAACGCACCCCCCCCCGAGGGACAGCACCAGCCACAGCAACAACAAATCATCCAACTGTAAACGTCCCAACAATTTTGTAGGTATTGTAACACACTGTACATATTTAACAACAATCAAATGAAGAACAAATCAAAATAAGATCGTGATTGCATGTAAACAAAAAAATTCGTCTCCCTCTCCTTCTCTTTTCGCTTCTTCTTACCCGGACAACTCTCCTTCCCCAACCACTCTCATGCGCCCCAGCTTCCCCGGCGACAAATACACACACCTCCATCACAACATCCACATTCACTTCCACCAACGTCTCCCCGATTCTCACTTGTTCTACACTTCCTGTTAAAACTTCTCTCACTACTGGAACTTCTTTCGAACACACGCCCGCAAGCTAGTGGAAAGTAAAATTCGCGCAAAATAGGTAAGAAGGGGGGGGGGGAAGAGGGGGCGATATGATATGTGCTCGCCGCAAGGCTCGGTGTGTAAGACATGCGTGGCTTGACGTGTACCCTCCTCACATCATCGATGGAGGCCGCTGCATAGTATCGACTCCACCATCAAACACTCCTTTCGCGCACTCAACCCTGCCACCAATCGATCAACGTACACAATACAGGAGGACAAGCGGCCCACACGAAAAAAAGGCCAGGAGCACCGCTAGCTTGACACTAATCAGCACCCATCATAGCCATGAACAGCCACCAGCATGGGTCCAGGACGAGCAGCAACGCCCGCGCCACCCGATTCGGTAAGCAGATTTAAGCATGGGCGGGTTTGTTGCTGTATTGCCCACCGGCGGGACAGGACACCCGTCCTCGTGGGAACTCATGGGAAGCAACAATTAGTAGATGTAATGCTTGTGTTGGTGAATGGAGCACCATCCCTTCTCGTCTTCCGGCGCGTTTTCAACCCTGGGGAGGGGAAAGACCGATGGTCTGACCAGCTCCCCCTACCGTCATCGAACAGATGACACACCCTGATTACCCACCCGCCCACATTTCTATACACACGCGATTGACAGAGGATTGCTTCCGAATCTATCACGAGGTAGAGGACGTGGGCAAGACGGTCAAGGCTACCAAACGCCGAGCACGCTGGACATTCTCATTCGGTGAAAAAGGACAGGAGAGCGTAAGTGTCTAGAGAATAGCAGCTATGGTGCTCTCTCGCGTCCAGCACACAGAACACGCGCCACCTTCTTGAACAAATGCACTCACTAGCGATGTAAAGCAAATGTTTTTTTTAACTGAGCTTATAATTCTTGATTCTTTCCCATACGCCCTCCTAACCGCTCACAGGAGGTGGTTCTAGTGCACTCGGTCGTGTCGGGCAAAAAAGTTATCACCTACAATGGCCATCAAATCCACCACTCTGACGATATGAGTCGTTCCTTTAGCCATTCCTGGTTTGAGGGGAATCATGCTCTTCGCGTGGACATCACGGATATAGTGGAGGTGGGCCGCGGGCGGAGCGACAAGATGTATGAGCTAACGGTATGTTATTGTTTTCATCCCGTAAAGTGTGTGTATTGCGAGATTGCATCGTTTCAGATCATATAGTCATCCAAGTGACTCAAATCCCTTGTGTTTACTTGAAACAACAGTTGGACGGTGTTCCATTCGGCGTGCTTCCCTTGAAGCCCGTTCACCTGCCAAGTCGCCGCGCCGAGTTCGACCGTCGAGACCTCTCTTCATCTACCACCCGCCCTACGGGCTCTCTGCGTGAGAACGACAGCTTTGAGGCCTCCGATGATTTTAATCCTCGAGCAACCACCAGCTATAGCAACAGTAAGCCTCGAGCTGTCATGAAAGCGGGGATCACTACCTCCCTCCCATTTACCATGAATGCCGCGCCCGTGGTGGATCTGTTGGGAGTTGGAGGGGAGGATTTTACGGGCATCACCAGCAGGCACCAGCAGCAGCCGCCGCCGCAGCAGCAGCAGCAGCAGCAGGCTTTCGATCCATTTTCAGGACCGACATCAGGTGAACAATGCGCTGACTTCTCCGCGGGGTTCAACATGGCCAAGGGTCGAGCGAATCTGACTGCGCATGATTTGGCCAAGGAGTTTGGGAGCCTTTCGACTGCCAGCTTGCCTGAAGCATCGTCAGCACCTGCGGTTGTGATGCCGCCCTTGACATATGGTGAGAATTCTTTACCCGCGTTTCATTATAATCCTGGTTCTGTCACGAACGGCAACGGTGGCAGTAGCAGTAGCAGCGGCACCAGCCTGGCATTGATTAGCTTGGCTAAAAATGATGATTCGGGCGAAGTGGACGTGGACAAGGTGACGGCTTCACTGGTGAATCTGAATAACCTCTTGGATGATGGGACTCCCTCCGGCACCACTTCTCCTACCAAGCTATATTCCTCCGTCTACGCCGATAATCGTAGCCTCGAGGAAATGAAGGCCTCCCGCGCAGCTCGCCCCCCGCAAGTGCCCGCCCGACCCATCTTCATTGAGCGCACACTGCCCCCGCGACCGCCCATTTCACCCTACGCCATGCTAACCTCTCCGCTCCAGCAGCAGCAGTGGGGTCCGCCGCCCATGCACCAGGTCAGCCCACAGCCAAGAGGTTCTGCCATGATGGGGGGCGCCAAGTATGTGCAGCAGGAGCAGCAGCAGATGCAGCAACAACTGCAGCTGCAGCAGCGGCATTATCCGCTACAGCATAACCTCCAGCAGCAGCAACTGCTGGGAGGAATGGGTGGAGGGATGGGTGGAGGAGGGATGCAGCCGCCTTCAATATTGATGGGTGGTGGTGGTGGGGGGGGGATGATGGGAAGAGGCATGGCGGGAGGGATGGGAGGAGAACGGGGTTTAAACATGGGGTTGGCGATGCAAGTCCCTGTTCAAATGCAAATGCAGATGGCACAGCAACAGCACCAGCACCACCAGCGGTATCAACAGCAGGGCATTCCGCGGTCACCGAAAGATCCTTTTTTTGGCTTTTAAGGGATAAAAGGGAAGCGTTATAATGAGGAAAACAGAAGGGCAAAACGGGAAAGAGAGAAGCTGAGGAGTTCGTATATGTACAAAACGAAGGGATTGAAGATAGGAATGCAACGACGGACTAAACATGCGGTAGAGCCTAGTCACACAAATAAAAGCCAAGAGAAAGAAATAATATGATATATGGAATAAATTACACAATTCTCCTTTCGAAGGGATTTTTTTTGGCCTTTTTTCCTTTTCACAAGGATCTCGGTTTTTGTTGGCCGCGAGCACGTGTGACCTGTTTCTGCCGTGCACTGCATAAGGCAAAGGCACGGGCAAGCTGCTCGGAGGCCATGGATGCACCCCCGGCTTTCTGCGCCGAACACAAGTGCCCATTCTCCGCGTCGAGCACTAAAGTCATTTGTGTGGGCATGCGCTCTTCTTCTGTCAGGGAGAGGTCGCAGAGGAACTTGTCAGAGTGAAGGCCGATGGTGAGGGGAACGGGAAAGCGGGTCATCTCCAATGGCCGGGGTGGAGTGTCTGGAAGATTGAGGACGTGGAAAAATGAAGAGGTAGACTTGTTTTGGGTAAATATGAGAGGAAAATGCCTCACATCAAACAAAAGCGTAACTATAAAGGAGGTGTCCTTAAGGAACAACAACAACAACAACAACAACAACAACAACAACAACAACAACAACAACAACAACAACAACAACAACAACAACAACACCAACAACAACAACAACAACAACAAAGCTTCACCTGACAAAATGACGACCTCCTCGTCCTTGTCTAAGGCGGTGGCGGGCAACTGGACGTCCGCAAGCGCAGACGCCGCCGCCAGTATACAGGCGTCCCCCAAGCTCCCTTCATGGCTCAGGCACTGAATGTCCACATTAAGCTTCCAGACATGACGACCCTCCGAGATACGCAGGTCTTCGCGTCGCACGACGCCGCATTTGAGCAACACATTTTGCACGAACGTCTCGAGGGCCTTGCCTTCCTCTTGCTGGATCTGGATTGACGTGTATTTAGGATGACACATCGGCGGTAGATGTACCTCCACACCTGGCAAACAGATGGTATGAAGCAGTAATTAAACACATCCGATTCTCAAAGTGATGACATTTCCTAATCGTAGTCGCTCCCACGATTTGTCTGTCACAAGGCCTTTTCCATACCCTGAAACACAAAACTCATACACTTTCGACCTTGCCAAGTCGCCCCGCTGATAAATCAGTCACTTACCGATTTCTCCTTTGGACGGCGTGTCTTCAGCTGGCTGGCCTACAAGCAAGGTGACGCCTGCCACAACCTTGGTGCCCCCAATCTTGACCAAAGCGGAGCCCGCGGTGGTCCCCTGCAGGATGCCTTGTAGTAATGACAGCGGCCGCAAGCCCGTCAGACTCCGGCCATCTTGGCGCACACCAGCCTTGACCAGGTTGGCCAGATATGTCGCCGAGTCAAACTGTGCGTAGCTTAGGGCGTCCGTCTCGACCTGGTGTCTGCTAGTTTCCATGCTTGGACCTACGTGAGCGAGAGGAGTGGGAGGTAAGAGAGGTAGTCTTAAAATGAGGGACGGCTGAAATTGGATCTCCAGAGAAGCCATGCCGTGACTCTGTCCTCTCCTGTTCAGCATTTGCCACGGGTAAAAGGCTTGGGCTTGTAAGCACCGGGCGCGTAATTCCTCTTCTTCTTCTTTCGCCCTCCCTCCACACACTCCATCTTAACAGGCCACTGTGAGCGTACTTGACCTCCACCACACCGCTACACAAAGCCATAGGACCTTCCATTGTGATGTGAACATAGCTGTCTCTTGTCGGCGTGTCACGCAGATCACGACTCCCCAACACCCCCAGCCAACCTCCCCTTCTACCTTTCTCGCTCACAGGGTGAACGATCTGCCTACTCTGCCTGTCAAAAACGAAGAGACCAGCTTGCCGTAATCACGAGCTTTTGAGTCTCCTTATCGTCCAGCTCCTGCACCGCAGTATAATTTCCCCCATCCATCGGTGCCCACTAAGCCTGAAAGCCAAGCCGCATCCCGCGTAGTAGCACAGATGGAGCCTGAGGATGTCAAGGAGTACACGAAAATCGACTACTGGAATTCACGTTTTGCTCAAGAGGAGTCATACGATTGGCTTGTGACATTTGAAGACATCGAGGCCCTGTTGAGAGAGTACATACCAACCGACCGTCCAATCCGTGTGCTCCACCTTGGGTGCGGTAACTCTCCTCTCTCCACAAACCTGAAAACCATGCTGCAACCGGGAAGCTACCTCTGTAACCAGGACTACTCTCAAGTTCTGATAAGCAGCATGAAAAAACTACACGGAGAGATACCGGGTGAGTTTGAGTGGATGGTTGGGGACATGACTGATTTGGGCAGCGCCGGTTTCCTGCTCGCTTCCTTTGACGTTATCATCGAAAAGGCGTCTTTGGACGCATTAACTGTAAATGAAGGCGACCCCTGGAATCCGCGAGAGGAGGTCGTGGAGAATGTGGCGAAGGTAATGCGAGGCGTGACAGATTTGTTGAAGGGAGATGACGGGAGTATTTTTTTGAGCATTTCTTTCCACCAAAAGCATTTTCGGCAAAAGCTGTTGAAAGGGTTTGATATCCAGGTGAAGGATATCCCGACTACCAAGTCCTTGCCGCATTTTTTTTATGCTTGCAAACCAGTCAAGGCAAGCAAGTGACACAGAGGAAACACGAAGAACGAATGTGATGTTGTGCAGTTGCTTTTAAATCGTGTGTTTTTCCTTTTTCTTGTATTTATATACGCCGGGCATGTCCATTGCCTCAAAGGATCGGATGCCATGTTGGTCATGGTCGCATTGGACCTTATTCTCTTTGCACGTTCCATTTTTATTATTACAAGCGTTTGCTTTCTTATTATTATTGCGTTACCTTTTTCTCTCTCGGTCTCACCTGACTGTCGCCCTGTTACTAGTCGGTCACGTAGTGATATTTGCAGGCCCATCTTCTTCTCGCTTTATCCTCCTTCTCCCTCATCTCTCCCTTGTCCACCCATCGTCAGTCTTGTTCCACCCAAGGTCACAAATAGGACACACACACCCAGTCTGATGCCATCCTTCCCGTCCCACTCACTTCTTACTAGTGGAAGTCGCCAAACCCGTACGACCCAAGCCTGTCAAACCCGTCAAGCCCTCGCGAAACTCGTCAACGTCCCCGAACTCAACCACCTTCGTAAAATATGTGCGGGTTCGGCGGCTGATACGCGCCCCGGCATTTTGGACTAAGTCAGCTTCCTGCATCGCATGCAAGGAAGGGGCGTAGTCTAGATGCACGTCTCGACGGGTGGGATAGGGCAAGGAAAAGCTAGGAGCTAGCAGTGGCAGAACCTGTTTGGATTGACAAGGTGAAGAGAGGGAGAAGGAAAGGGAAACGCGGAGGGGAAACAAATGTATGGGTCTTTGTACGGGTTGAAATCTGCTCAAAGGCGGTACGCTACGCAGGGGAATGCACAGTTTTTGGAGCTACTGTCACTAAACCCGTGTCTCTTTTCCTTCCCTCCCCCCACCCTTTTCTTACTTACCACGCCCATGGCCTTCTCTTGTCGGAGCCCCACGGCCAAAGCGGCTTCATGCAGGAACGTTATACCTCGCCGCGGGCCACCTGCGGCCAGCAGCACGCCCACGGCTTGCTCCCGCTGTGCCAAAAATGCCTCCAGCACGTTGCCGACCTCGTCCCCCACACCCGGCACCTGCGGCCAGGGGCTGACTTCTCCATCTTGTTGCACCTATGATTGGATGTGTGAGAAGGGGTATCGAAGGAAGGAGAATGTGTGACGATAAATACAACAACGTCATTATTTTGAAAAAGTAGTGATATTTTGTTTTCCCCCTCTCAAACGCCCACCCTCCCAAGATCTTACCTGGGCCGTTACACCACGCCGCAACAAGGAAGAGCAAGGAGCCTGCACAAAATCGTCGCCGTCAAGGCCGGGGGCAAAGGTCCGGAGGAAGTCGCAGCACGACAGGGCCTCGGCATGCTCCTCTAACGTCGCCAGAACAGCCGTGTCAAATTGCCCCTGACCTTTGAAGGATGGTGGCTTGAGCACCTGGCGCCAGACCCGCTCCTGCGCCACAGACCTTGCGTCATTCCCCTCGTCCTGGTCCTCGACAGCAACAATAGCAGCAGTGGCAGTAGCACCATCAGCAACCTTCTCCTCCTCTGGCTGCCATACGTCCTCGGGGGCGGAGAGGGTCCCGTTGGTCGTGCCCACAACAATCTGGGTGCTGTCGGTGCCATCCGGCAGAACCATGTAGCGTGTCGCCATTGAGGTCGTCGTCAACGCTCCTCCTCCTTCTTCCTGTCCTTCTACTCTACTTCCATTATGCGAAATTAATATATCCCTCTGAGCTTTCGCCTCCTCTCCCTCGCTCCCTTCCCACTCTTCGTCCTCGTCTCTGTCATCATCACTCTCCAATACCACCCTCCGACGCTTAGCCTGACACTTTGCCTCCTCACTCGCAATCCTATCCCCACATCGTGTAGGAGGAGCCCTCTCACTGCCCTTTGCCTCCCACCCTTGCTGGGAGCCTTCCTCGTCCCTCTCATCTGTTTCCCCCTCCTCCTTTTCCTCCTCCTCCTCCTCTTGCTGCTGCTGCTGAATGCAAAGAGCCCCCGCAAGCCGCTTTAGCCGATGCCTAGGCACTTTCAACTCCGGGAAAAGCTCATCGATACACCGCTGCTTATTTTGATACAGAAAGGAAGAATGACACGCCAGCTGCCGAATAGCCTCGTTACTCGCAAACTTTGCCACCCGCACCACGATTGGAAACTGTCTATTCGCAGCAGAAGAAAGGGACGGGGGGCATGGTGGAGTAGTAGCCTTGATCATATCATCCGAAAGCACTTTCACATCCGAACAGGGCATGTGCCCTACAAGAACATCCACAGGCGCCCAAGTCCCCGCGGCCTCATCACTGGACTGCAAGAAATTCTGCCCCTTAATAGTGATACGTGTGCCCCCCACCAAGCGCCCAGAAAAGGGACGCACGCTCTCCACCACCGGGCAGCGATATCCAAAGATAGAAGGGCCATTGTCGGCAGCAGCGGCTGCACCAGCGCTGGGGGCGCGATGGGCGCCTTCAAGCACAGCCTCCTCTCCCTCGTCGTCCTCTCTTGCGTTTGAATGAAGTGCAGCCGCTGGATTAGCTGCTGGTGGGGACAGCGAGAGCGACAGGGGTGGAGACGACGACGACAGTGATAATGGTGACTGCAAGTAGGAGGGGAGCAGCTGTGGTGATGCGCGCCACTGCTGCTGCTGCTGCAGTGCGGAGAGACGGGAGGCCCACAGTTGCAGATTCATGATTGCGGAACGGACATCGCCTGCGAATGAACGAGCAAGATCAGTGAAGGCGGTAAGGGGCAGGATGGGAAGGCCTTCAGTAGCCCAAATCATGCCCAGGAGGAAAGCAAGCTCGGCTGTGGGGCAGGCTTCGACGGGGCGGATGTGGCAGGCTGGGGATTCCCGGAGCCATAGGGGGGTTTTGTTGGCGGTTAGGACCAAGGGCCATTTCGCGGTGAGCATGAACTCGCGCAGTGTCCGGTGGAAACCTGCGTCTTCTGTGTTTTAGTGGGGAAAGGGGTGGAGATGAGAGACACGGAGGTTTCCAATAGTGCGGTGGCAGGGGGGCAAACACTTGAGAAAAAGGAGCAGTGGCATGAATGCAACTGTGAAAAAGCACGAATTTTCATTGCTTACCGTCGAACACCAAATCCACTTCTTCGATGAGAATGAGGGTCATGCGTCCCGTCGAAGGCCCTGCCCGCGGAAGAATGTGCTCCAGCAGAATGACCTCGTCCTCCTCCTCTTTTTCGGGGTCCTTTCCCTTCTTTGGCCTGCCCCTGGCTCCCTTCTTGGCCTTGGCCGGTTTCCTGTTTGACAAACACGTGTGAGAAAAGGGAGGAAGGAAGACGTAAGGTTTAGTCGAGCTTTCAAAGCCTAAGAAGAGAGAGAGAGAGAGGGAGTTAGAGAGGGAGAGAGAGAGGGAGAAAGTGAGAGAGAGAGAGTTAGAGAGAGAGAGAAAAAATGTGCAGAATGTGCAGAATGTGCAGCTTGCACGTACGTGGCGGGGGGCAGAGGAGCTGGCAGCGCCTGCGCCTGGAGGGCCGCCACGAACGAGGCGGTGGAGGGCGCTTGGCTGATATGCTGAGATTGTGTGGCCTCGCTGAATAGCTTCTTGATCTCAGTACCCGAACGGATCTGACTGGTGTTTACTTCGATGATCTCAAACCCCAGCTTGGCCGCCGTCGCGTAGACAAGCGCCGTCTTGCCGCACCCCGGGGGGCCCGTGATGAGGGTGGTGCTTCGCGGTCCACCCTCGTTCATCTCTTCCTCGTCCTCTTCACCTTCCTGCTCTTGCTGCCTCTTCTTGCGTTGCGGCTTCTTTTTTTTGGCCTGGGTTCCGGGGGCGGCTGCACGCCAGTCTTGCCAGCTTTCCAGCCAGCGCTGCAGTAAGAGGGCCACGCGCTTCAGTTCCCACGTCTGCGTTGAAGGACAGAACCAAGGAGCAGATAAAAAAGAGGAATGGTGCACATGAAAAATCTTTTGTGCTGTGGATGCCGTGCTAAGAGGAAGAACTTATGTTTCTCCCTCTCCCACACACCCCGACTCGACAACTTACCAGCATGTTGGGCACCTCGGGCCGGTACTTATCGACCCATTGCACCGCCGTGCCAGCAGGTACCTTGTCGTGCTGCTTCTTCATCAATCTCATGCGCTGTCTAGTCGTCTCATGGTCGAACAGGGGTGTGGATGAGGAGGAAGATGGAGGCTGGTAGACGCCAGCTGCTATGGCTAGCTCCTCAACCGCCTGCGTACGGGGAGGGAAGGTGTGTTTAAATGTGTCAGACAGAACCGAGAAATCAATGATGCATGTATTTTCCATCTTAGAACAAAAGAGATTAAATAAGAAATTTCATGCTTGTCGGGAAGGAAATCATGGCAGCTCTCGCTACGCCTCCTAAAACCTCACCTCTTGGGCTCCCGCAGCCCAGGGCTCAAAGTAGCCCGCGTCGTCCAACAGCGGGAAGTTGCCCTTTCGCCGCACAAACGCGCTTTCGCTCCACCGCATGATATCTCGCGTAGCCACTTCCTCTGCCTCCTCCGCGTCCAAATCGACCACCGCGCCGTTCGCACCCCCATCAGCCGCAGTAGCAGCAGCAACTTCTCTTGCCGAGTGTGCATGGATCGCGGTCAACCTCGGTATTACGACGTTAGCGATGTGCGTCGCCTCCTCTTTCTCCACAACTTGCCCCTTCTTCTCGTCCATATCTTCTTGAGTCACGTGTGCCACCGTCGGAAACAAGGGAGCGAGCCACTCCCTCTCATCCTCAACTGCCCCTCCATCCCTTCCCCGACCAACCCCTTGCCCACCACTTGGAGCCTTGGGTCGCTCAAAGAAAGGATGGATCTCTTTACCCTTATTAAAGCTCTCCAGCAACTGACGACGCTGTTGCCTCTCCTTTTCATCTGCCTCGGCCTTGAGAAGGCCAGCTTTGCGCTTACTCTGGGCCTGACTGAGGAAGTAGTCGTTGGCGCACAGCAGTTCCTCGTCTGTCAATTCTCGCTTTTTTGCACCACCTTGCCTTCTGATGCTGCTGTCTTCGGTCTCACCAGAGCTGTTCCTCTTCTTGCTACTGCTACAATCGCTGCTGTCGCTGTTGCTGCTGGTACGCTCTGCCACGGTGGGCTGCTCGGGAGAGTTGTCGCTGCTTCTGTCCAGAGCCACCTCTGCGGCAAGAGCGCTGTTTATGGGAAGGTGTGAGGGAGGAGGAAAGGTGCGATTTATGTTTATGGCACATGAAAATTTTAAAACAGCCAAAAAAGACAATGCTTAGCCTTTTGTGGTCTAAACACAATTTACACACCTTATGGTCGCCGCTGCTGCTGCTCTCGCCCCCTCCTCTTTCTGCGCCTGCTGCTGCGAGCGCTTCACGAAAAAGGGATGGACATGGCCCCTTATTGCCCCAGGCCCGGCAATGAATACTCGGCCTTCTGAATCCTTCGCCGTAGCGCAGCCGGCACCGGAGGCTGCCATAACTTCCACGATGCTCTCGTCGTCCTCGTGGTCACCGCCACGGCCGTCCTCCTCATCAAGGTGATTATTGCCTACACTTCTTTGACCAATCGAGGCCACTGCTGCCGCGTTTTCTGCTTGGACTTGCCCAGCCTCAAATAGAGGAAAGGCAGCCTGGAAGCGCTTTCTGAAGCTGCGGGCCAACGCGGCAGCCGTTTGGTGCACGAGATGGTCAGGACTCTCGTTGTACCGGCAGGCGTTCTCGAATACCAGAAAGACGTCCCGCGCAAAAGCTTGCGCATCCGCATATCCCCCCCGCTCAAGCTTGGCCTGCACAGTGCCCAAGTCCATTGGCTCTGTGATCACACGGAAGTAATCGTCCAATCCAAGCTCCTCCGCGTCCACGGGCGCGGCAAACCAGCCTTCTCCGTCCTCGCCCTGCAACCGATCTAAAAGTGCCTGGCATTGACTACGCCACGCAGAAGCCCCCTGCCACGCGTCTGCAGCATCATTTCCTACCTTCCTCGTCCTTGATGGGCTCACCTGCGCACTGCCACCCCCCGCTTTCTTGAAAAAAGAAGCCAAGGAGGGCTGCTGGTTGGGCTTGTCCCGCTTCTCCTTCCCCATTTTTAAGTCTATTGTTTTATTCTTGTCGCCTCGGTCAACGCGCCTGTCGAGCCCCTACATCCATGGCACTATATTAAAGGCACCGGAGGTGGTTGACAGATATGGAGAGATTATGAGTAGTGATTTATTACTATGTTTGCATCAGAAAAATATGAAGAAAGGGCGCGTAGTCAATGCGGCCTGGACTATGAGTGCCACGGGTTTCTCTGTTCTTCCGAAGTCACACCACCAAAAAATGGATTCCCGGAGCATGGACACGCCTTTAACAGACCTCTCGCACTGTCCTCCTTGTCCTAAGTCAGTGTCTGAGTGTAGATCGAGCGGGCGTTTGGGCCTGGTTTGTTGTCCTGCGGAAATGAAGTGTAACGCTGTCGGCGAGTTCGGTCCCCGTCGCCATAATGCATCATCGCACGCGGCCCGACGTACGAAGCCGCTCTCTCCTCCTAAAATCATTGGTATATCTAGTCCTCATGCCATCTTCCCAACTTCTACAGATAACGCGAGGCCAGGTGTGGCGGCGCGAGTCGTCGTCGGCGCCGCTTTCTGACTCCCAAATGTAAGCAAGCTGGTTGTTTCGCACCCCTCCATGCTATGAATGACCACAACCTGCATACCCACATACAGAATGCCGTCCCCACGGCACCCCAAGTTCGCTGCAGCCGTCAGCTCACAACAAGCGAACAAGCGGCGCCGCCAAGCTCCCGCCACGCCGAGTGCTGCCAGTGGATCCGCCGCCTCGGCATCTACTTTCCCGTCCTCCAGCTCGGTGGCACATGCAGCAGCGCCCTCCTCGTCTTCCAGCAGCTCCAGCACCGCCTTATCTGCCGCCGTAACTATTCCCTCCGACCCGAGCTTTGACGCCAGCATGTCGTATGCAACAGCAGCAACCCGTCGCGGCTCCGCCATGACAGCCTCGTCCGCTGCTTTTGCCTCGTCCTCGTCTAGGTCCTCTGCTTCTACTCCCGCCGCACGCGGAGCCCCAGCGACAGGCTACATCGACCTGACCAGCGAGTTGAGCGACGAAAATGAGCTGGAGGAGGAGACTGGAGACGAAGAGGTGCAATTTATGGGCATAACACCTGGGACACGCCAAGCAATCCGGTCCTCAGACATGCTGTTACGCGGACTCTTTCCCGCTCCCCCTGTCCGTCACCGAGCCGAAGGTGGCAATGGCGGTGGCGAACTGGTTGCTGCCAGCAGTGGTAGCCTTCCTCGTGACATGATGTTCACTGAGGGTTTGGCTCCGCTCTTTTCGCACGCCAATAACCTGATTCGCCTCATCCTCTCGCATCGACCTATGCCTGTCGTAAACCGAGGTGCCACCAACGCCCAGATCGCCCGCCTACCCACGCACACCCTCCCGCGCACCACCACCAGCGGTGTTCGCAGGGGGAAGGGAACAGGAAGGAAGCGCAAGGCCCCGGGGGAGGTGCCTGTCCCTTCCAACGCCGAGTCAGAGAATGCTGACGTCAAGGCCATGGCTGTAGGTCAGCATAATGCAAGCAGCAGCAGCAGCAGCAGGGGTTGTGTAGCAGCGGCAGCCACCTCGGGGGACGATCCAAATTTGAATATGCCGGACAGATCCAGCGTGGCGGCAACAGCGGCGGAGGGGGGGCTGGATGCATGCACTATTTGCATGGAGGATTACAAGGGTGGGGAGAAACTTTGTACGCTGCCCTGCTCGCACGTCTACCACTTCAAGGTACGAGAAGACACAAATGGATGGGAAGGCGATCCAAATAGGGAAAGATTTATATTCTCTCATGTTTAAGGTGTGAGTTGTCACTCACCCGCTTTTCTTCCACGCCCCCTTTTTCGCCAACAGTGCTGCAAGAAGTGGTTGAAGACAAACAATATCTGTTGCATCTGCCGGGCGTCAATTGACAGCGGCTCTCCCTAAGGATACCAAAACACCACTAGGATTTTTTTCCATACACATAGAGACCAGCCTGATCAGCAACAGGAGCCGGAGGAAAGCGAGGGTGAGGAGGAGGAGGAGGAGGAAGAGGTTCAGGATGTGAAGGAAAAGAAAGGGGGGTTTGAAATATGAAGAGAAGGAGAAGTAAGAGGAGGACCAGGACCAGGAGGAAAAGGAAGAAGAGGAGGAGCACGAAAGGAAGCGACGAAATAGTGTAGAGAGCAGTACATACACCACAATTCAACAAGAATGGAGTTACCATTCAAGGCAAATGAAGTAAAGAAGGGAAAAAATAGTGTGAAATTTACCGGGGAGTGGTGTGGATTGGCCATGCATTCTTCCTGGCAGTCAAGAATGGTGTCCGGGGTGCGTGGACACACACTCGCTTTTGCTTTCTTGCTTGTTGCCCTTCATTTTCATCCCTTTGGCCGGGCGCAAGGAAAAAATAAGCCCGGAAACGAAGTATGACCCAACTGGCCACCGGTCTACCCGCGCTCTCGAGGAGAGGAGCCAACATGAGCTGCTTGGGGACACTTGCGCTTATGCCGCGGACGTGAAGGGTTTCACATTCCCTTTTTCCATGGCCATGTGTCCTACCATTCTCTGTCGTGACCTTGCTACATGCGACGAGGATTGGATGGTCAGGCGCTCGTCAGCCACGGTCCTCCTGGAATCGAAACAAGAGAACGCAGCCAAAAGGTATGATGATCTCACGCGTCTCCCGTCCTCCCCACACCATGCACACGACCCTACGAAAAGGATACAACAAAGATGTTTGCCGCTCGTCGAGTCTTTGCGCGCACGTTGGCTCTGCGACCTGCCATGGCTGTCGGCACCAGGTCAGGCGTCCAGGTAAGAAGCAAAGAGTGTGGGGGGGGGATATGAATGAGGCTCCACGCGCCTTTGTCCTGGCCTTGGTCCTCATCCTCTCCTTCTCCGCATCTACCTACACAATTAGGCCCCGACTCAGATCGTGCGGCGGACGATGGCTGGGCACGGATCTGCTCCTCCGGCCACGGGTTGGGAGGGCGAGGTCCGCAAGGTGCTCAAGGAGGACTGGCAGGTGGTCTGCGGCATCATGGGGTTCTACACCACACTTTACCTCATCTCCAAGCTCTTTACGGGCGGTGCCAAGGCCGTGCCTGAGGCGGGTACGAGAATTGGGGGAGATTTTGGGGAAATTGACTTACGTCTCTCCACGTTTTAAGTTTTGTTTGGGTACATCACTATGTTCTCCCCAACAGCTCTCCTTTCTCTTGTCTTGTAATTTGGAGGGGGAATCCGGTTTAGTGGACCTCGATAAGATAACGTAGCAAGACCTACTGCTTTTCTTAACCTTCTTCCTTCCCCCTTCAACGAAATCCAATCTTCCTCTCTACACTCTCTCTTCACAATGACAGTGGCGGCTGCCCCCGCGGCTGCGAGCGCGAGCAACGAGGCAGTGTCCATGGCTGACGACAAATTTTCCGATTACGTGTCCGTTCCCGAAAACATGCTTAAGTGGGAGCAGAGCCTGAACGATCCAAAGGCGTACGAGTAAGGAGGAGGAGGAGGAGAGAAGAAGAGGATTTGAGGAGTAGAGTAAATGGATAGGAATATGGGGGGAGAAAGGTAGGGAGGAAGGCGGATATATGGATTCAGCTAAAATTTGTCATGTGTGCTTCCAATGGGTGTATACAGAGAGGGACGGTCGGTTGTAGATCCGCGATTCATCAGCGAGAAACAAAAGGAAAAAACAAGTACTCCAAGAAAGGGAAGTGACGCTATGTTATGCATTTGTAAAATTAGTGTTTTTGGGGTGTCTGCAGATGACATATTTGTCTTTTAATCTACTCCCACACACATCCTCTGCCTGCCCTTGATCGCAACACACCAATACCTGCCGGCCCCCTCCCCCTTCCTCCCTCCCTCCATCGACTTGGTCGCTGTGGTGATAATGCCCAGTCACGAGGTGTTTGTCCGGTCAATAACGGTCATCTGGTGCTATTTCCTTCGCCCCGTATTCCCCCTCTTCAGCAGCTTCCGGTGGATGACGAAAATTACAAAGTCGTGAACGAGCAGCAGGAGCAGCAGCAGCAGGGGAAGGGTGAGAAGGGGGACATAGGCAGCAAAGGCGTCGGCCAGCAACAGCAGGGTAAGTATTATGATAGTTAAGAGTTATGACCTTATTTTTTCCGTCGTTTTTCTCTCGGATGAGTTTTCGAATGGGAGGAAGGGAGGGGGGCCAAGAAAGACGGGGCAAGGAAGACTGGGAAAAATCTATGAACCCTAACAGAGAAAATGAAGAGACCCCGAGAAGAACGAGGGGGTGGTGCTGACTGGAGATGTTAAGGTAGAGTGACGCACTGTGTCGTTCCAAAGCCTTTCTCAACGATTCACGGCTGGATCGTGCTACTGTTCATGATCTTGTAGTCAAGTAGGATTAAGAAAGGCAGATGGTTCAGGCCATAGAGGCGGCCACTATCTTTTGACTTTCAGCTTATGGATTAATTGGTGGCTTTTTCACGATACCATCAATATTGTTGCTACTGATATTCTACTCTATCCGTCTTTATCCCTTATCCCTCCGCCCCTCCCTTCCCTCCCTCCGTCTCCTGACATACACAACTATACTTCCCCACAACGAAATCTAAAGCTTTTTCAACCGTAAATAAGGATGTCCGCACAACTTAAGCACATCTGGGCGATCCGCCTGGCTATGTGTCAAACACGCCTTTATAAACTCCTTGGCGTCCGGAGATACCAAAGGCTTCGGCGGGAAATTAACATGCGTCGCCCTCAACATGGTGTTCTCATGCAACACCTTCTCCTGACTCTGCCCCTCCCCAAACGGCCGCGTCCCAAACATCATCTGGAAGAAGATGACCCCGAGTGCCCACACGTCCACCTTGCTCGAGATCCGTGGAGGGGTGCTCCCCATCACAAAGCACTCAGGTGGCAGGTACCAATAAGTCCCCGCGCCCTGCGAGGTCAGCTCCAGCGAGTGGCCATCGCTGGAGTCGTCAACGATTTTCGACAGGCCAAAATCGGTGATTTTAACGTCACCTTGCTCGTCGAAGAGGATGTTGCCTGGCTTCAAGTCGTAATGAATGATGCCTTGGCGGCGGTTGGCGCCTTCCCCCGAGGGCGTGTTGAGGTAGCGGAGACCGGAGAGGATTTGTATAGTGATGGCCCGGGCGTCGCGTTCAGGGATGTTTTTTTGAGTTTTCATCATGAAGTCCAGGTCGGTGCCTGTGAGAAGTGGGAGGAGGAGGGAGGACAGGAGGGAGAGAGGAAGGGAAGGGTGTGAACGTTATATAGATACTGAAGTGGATGCAGAGAAAGAGAAAGTGAGGGGGGGGAAACACATCGCATGCGAACCGCTTCCCTCCCGGATCTCCCCACTAGTTACCCTTGCAATACTCGAGCACCGTCGCAAAGGAAGATGAATCGATCTCAAAGACGTCAAAAAGGCGGACGACGCGCGGATGAACCATCTCGCGATGAATCGCATACTCTCGCGTGGCGTGCTTCATGTAGTTGTGCTTCTTCTCCTCCGTCCACGAGGAGTTGAGTTGGTGGATCTTCACCGCCGCCTAAGTGTGTGGGAAAGAAAGGAGAAGGTCAGCGTGAATTGATGAGAACATGTTCTGGGAAAATAGCTACAGCTGCTTCTATCCTCCTTCTCCCTCTCCTCTTTCATCCTCCCCCTTCCTCTCTC
This sequence comes from Nannochloropsis oceanica, assembly GCA_004519485.1. Taxonomy (NCBI): domain Eukaryota; class Eustigmatophyceae; order Eustigmatales; family Monodopsidaceae; genus Nannochloropsis; species Nannochloropsis oceanica. The sequence goes on from CP038117.1 coordinate 648,632, forward strand.
TCCCTTCCTCCCCCCCTCAAACAACGTACCTCGCAATACTCTCGCAAATCAAATGCCTTCCAGACCTCACTGAATCCGCCCCGTCCCAACAGACTCAACAACAAATATCGGCCATTCATCACCGGCCTTCGGCTGAACCGCGACCGATCCTCGTGCTGGACCCGGCGGAGCTCACGGACATACATCGACTTCTCCTTCTCCAAGGCTTTCCGTGCTTCTTGCACCGTTGCCTCGTCCTTCTTCAGCTGTCCTAAATGCATGCGTACCCCTTCCTCTGCTTCCATTAGCTGCAATTCGTCGAATGGCTGCCCGTCCGCGGAGCTCTCCCCCCCTCCTCCCGCCGTAGCTCCAGGGACCATCATCTCTCCCGCGGGTGAAGCGGAGGAGGAAGAGGCGCCAGCAGCAGCATTGTTGGCTGAGGACGAGTTGAGGGTGGCGAGGGCCTTGCGGCTTTCTTTGGCGATCTGACGCTTACGGCGGTCGAGGTCCTCCTTACGTTGGAGAAGCTCGGCGCTTTGTTTTTGGAGCTCCTGGGGGTGGTGTGGGTGGTGTGGGTGTGGGGGTCAGGGTGCGAGAGAGAGAGAGAGAGTGAGAATGGATGAAAGCCAGCTTCACAATTGGTCTCCAGACCTTGCTCGCTCCGTCTCTTGTAATCTCCTTCTTGTTCCTTCGTCAAGCAACACTCTTCTAAAACGGCTGCAGAGGATCACGAAGCAGATTCCCTCCAACCCGAGCAGCAACAACAGATGTAAAGGAAGTGTCGCACGCACCTTATGGGCCGTTCCATCCTCCCAAATCTCCGTCATGCCATGAGGCCCGCTCCGACTCGTGACAATCCTACCCAGCCTGTGGCTGTTCTTCCCCAGCAGCTCCCGTGTTTCCCGCTCCTGGTAGTATATCAACTTCCGAATCACTTCTTCAAGGGTCGCCGCTGTGGGCAGGGGAGGGAGGGGAAGGGAGGGAGGAGGGGAGAGAGGGGCATGTGAATGTACAATTAAAGAGTCATTAAGCTGTAGGCGTCGATTAATACTCTCCCTGATCCATTCGCTCAATCCTGGACTCTCTTGTTTGGACTCTCCGAGCGGAACAACGATCTGCACTAATCAATTTTCGACTTCTCCTCCTTTCATACCCCTTTCCACTACGTACCTGCCCTCCGTTCCTTTTCCGCCGCCTTATCCTTATGCCGCTGGCCCTCATCTTGCACCCGAATCAGCTCCTCCCGCAACCCCACCGACACCGCCTCCTGCTCCTCTTTCTCCCGCCGCACCCGTCCCAGCTCCCCTATCGCCTCCTGCAGCTGCCGTTCCAAGTCGTGTACCTGGCTTCGCAACGCCTCCTGGACAGCCACACAGCTACCACCACTACTACAGCAGGTATTACCGCTAATGTTCGCACCTCCCCCTCGGGTTGCATCGCTCCCCGTCCTTTGCAACCCTCCTCCTCCAGAACCACCACCACTGCTGCTGGTGCTGTTGTTCCCCCCCCCCCCTCCACCCCCACCCACATTGCCGCTGGAGGGAGTGAAGTAAGAGGCAATCGTGCGACTCTTCCCACTTCCATCCCCAGCCATGCGACTTGGAGACATGCTGGGCGGTCGGATCCCTTCTTCAGTCGGACTCTTGTATGGCGCTGGTGTAGAGGAAGGATGTTGGTTTTGGGGTGCTTCAATACTCAAGCTCGTCGTCCGCGGCCGCTTCCGCCCCCCCGCAGCAGCAGATAGTGCAGTAGCAGTGCTAGTGCTGGATGCTGTGGAGCCCTTGGGTAAACAGCCCGCAGGCAAGGGTGGGGCTCCAGCAGCAGCAGCAGCAGCAGCAGCAGCAACAACAGAAGTTGAAGACCCCGACAGACGGCTACTCGCCGCGATAGCTGGCGTGGCGACATGCATGGGTTGAATCGAAGGATATACACCCTTATCGCATACCTGTTGTCCGTGGCCCACTGCTGCTGCAGCCAAGGGAAGTTGATCGCAGGAATTACTGCTTGCATTGCCCGGGCTGCACAGCATTAGCTGAGCCGCCGTCGCCACATCTTTCTCTCGAGCCTTGGAGTTCGAGGATGGTGGTAACGGTGGCAAGGCCATCTGCGACTTACGTTGCTGTTGCTGACCAAGTGCAGCGTCGGCGACGGCAGCGGCTGCAGCAGTGGCAGCCGCCGCGATGGACACCGGAGCTCTCTGCAAGGCTGAGGTATGTTGGAAATGCTGCTCGTTCCCTCCGCCCCCTTGTTCTTCACCGGCTTGGCTTCTAGAGTTAGTATCCGTCATATCCAGGACGGTGGGCTCGGCAGATTTTTGCCTGCCCAAGGAATCGGGGGATAGGAAGGAGGAAGGCGACGAACCCCGTCCCATCCTACCCCCACTGGCCTGGCCTTGCTGGTACTGGTGCTTTTGAAAGGAGGCCGGAGAGTTGCTGGTACTACGACTTCCCGTTGACAAGCCATCTAGGCTACTGGGTGGCTGTCGAAAGAAGCGTGCCTCGAGCAGGGTCTTTTTCCGCTCCGACAAGTTTTCGAGGACGTCTTCCCCGCCCCCTCCTCCCTTACCACTCATGATTGTTGTCGCTCCTCCGGGCCAAGGAGGGAGAAAGTGATAATGGCGCTCTTCAGATTAAAGGACGTCTTTCGAAGTGTCCTGTATGTTGTGTGCGTCCGCTTGCGTGTCAGTGTATGTGTGTTTGTCAGCATGTGTGCATGTGAGAGAGAGAGGGATGGGATTCAGTAATGGAATCGCAGAAGATAATGCTGTGGATGTGGCTTGGCGGGGAAGGGAAGAAGGGGGGCTAAGTTTTATGTTTCCGGGATGCCCTGCATGAGCCACCATCAAGGGGTCCGCCCTGCATGTGGTTTTTCGTGGGCAGGGGAGATCTGCTTGACGCATGGAATGACGGCAAGACCGGGCGAAATCGGGCGAAATCGGCGAAGAACTTCGAATATCGCGCCCGCGTCGTCTAAAAGTGTCTTGAAGGAAAACATTTGGAACTATGCGGACACTGGCGCAGAAATCAGACCTTCCCCGTCGCCCAGGCTGTACAACCCATTTTATGAGTCCTTATGATGAAGTTGAGCGCAGGTGTCATACTAACCTTCTTTATATCGTTCCAATGAATTCAATGAACTATAAAGCGCAGACAAAAAAAAACTCCCCCCTCTATTAAATCTATTTGTAAGTAAGCAACATTTGGGTTATTAAATCTACTTCTAAAGTTAGCAGCATTTTGAACAAAAAAGTCATTCAAGAAATTTAAATAGGTGTTACTTTTTGATCTTTTGGCCCTTTTCTCCTAAAAAATTACAAGTGGAAACGACGCCGGGTCGTGTCCATCTCCTTCCGCTTATGCAGCCATTCGTACTCTCCAAACTGGGTGTCAAACGTGCCTTCTTGCAACCATCTTAGCTTGAGGGTGAAGCGCGGACCCAATTCCTGAAGTCGGGCCCGAATATTGCCCGCCATCGGGAGGGCCGCGGCATCCGCCCCCTTACCGGACTCCTTCTTCTTCTTTCCCCCGATGGCAGCAGTCGCGGGCTTGGAACCTTTCTTCTCGTCAAACATGTACCGGTGATGTCGCACAAACAGAAAGTCTCGTTGATTATGAAACGTCACCACTTGACGGCCACGAAACTCGGGTGCGTGCGGGAAGAAAGAGCCAAGAAACCGGCCGATACGGTGGCCCAGGCGAGTGTTGAAATTGTTGAGGATGAGTTCAGGAACATGGGCTGTGGGCTGGCCATGGTGCTGGATCTTGGCGCCAGGCACGACATTGGAAACCTTGAAGAAGGCGGTGGGCCCATGGGGAAGGTGGGAGACGAGAAGGCCGTTACAGACTTTAGATTTCTCGCTGAGGATAAAGACGTGCGTGAATCCACCTTGCTCGGCGTGCTTGCAAATGGACTTGACCTCGAAACTTTTCCGGGGATAGAAAAATGCGTTGGGGATCAATTGCATGAGGTCGCCAACAAAATGAAAGAGCTCCCGGGAAGGGCGGGGGCGGGTAGTAATGAGAATCTTTGCCGCTTGACTGCCCACGAAGTAAGCTTGAAATTCATCTTCTGCTTCGTCGGCCAAGACCTCTTCGTCCTCAGGATGTACCACTGTCTCGTCTACTTCTCGGGTGTTGTCCAATGTGCGGGGTACCTTGATATGCCGGAAGGGGTGGATGGGGGAGGGGATTGTGAGTTTTGACTGTCTGGTTGTGGCGCTTACACTATCTTTGCTTTCCCTCCCGGACGGGTCTAACAGATTTTAATGATTTCAAGTTGCAGCCTCTCCTTGCAAGGATGTGAATATAAGCAAAGACATTTCACGAGGAGTCCAATAGATAAGTATGCAGGCAAGTTAACACATGGCTGGACTTGGTAATCCAACCTCTCCATTCCGTAGCTTTCCGCCCCGCACGAGGGATGCAAAAAACAAATATGGGACATCTGCGACAGCCCCAAGACGCGTAAGGCACCAAAATAGATGTCTTCCTCTTCCTTCCCCCTCCACATTCATAAATCTCAATCCTAGCCCTCTTTCCACTCCAAATCAAAGAGTACCTGTTTGGGTGGTGCCTCCTCTCCCAGCTCCTGCGCCTCCTTCTGTCGCTTGATGCGCTCCGCCTTCCTATCTCTCTTCTTCTCGACCTTAACCTTAGCGTACATCTCCCGGCGCTTCGCCTTGTTTTTGATCGAAGACACATCCCGCTTCACCATTTTCTGCTTAGGGCAAGCGGGTCAAAAAGTTTGTTGCAAGATACTCGGAAACTGGTGGGAGGCTAAGCAGACGGGCCGGTGCCAGCAGTTTTCCTGTGGCAAAAAAGGAAGATGAGTGTAAGTGGACTTGCCAAGTTGACGTAACTGACAAGATGAAGGTGCCATGATACGCATTTGGAGTGTCATAGAGCCCTTAATCTCCTTGACCTTAATCTCAAATGACATCATTCATCATCGCACTTGCTTGACCTGCAGCTGCAGCCGTTGGAGGAGAGAGCGGCGTTTCCGGCATAGAGGCCCATGCCCCCTGCCTCTAACTCACCTCTCTTGACACCGGATGCCTCCTTTTGGCCACGGCTAAGACTTTTGGCAATTCAATCTCTCCATTCTAACTGTCCCATACCACTCCCATGCCCATGTAAGACAGGGACGACGGGAAACGAGCTCACACTCGAGGACGAGCCTGCTTACAACCTACGCCGCCTTCCTCACAGTTAACTCTCCCTTCGGCCTCCGAGGGGTATCCAGAACCCAGGACCTAGCAATGTCTCATCAGCATGATGGTCAACACTACAGAGCTTACTAATACAATACCAAGAGACTTGTCCGACGCCCCGGTCATGCAGAATCCTCTCAGTGACGGGCCGTCCGCAGTCAAGCTCTCGAGAACGGAGGAGTGGCCACTAGCAGAAAACGAAAAGGTAGGGGCACGGGTTGCCCAGGCATGGGGTGACACCGACAGCACATCTGTAATCAGTAGCAAGATTCAAGACCACCACGAGCAGCAGCCTCTTTCCCTGCAGCCGCAGCAGCCACCTGCCACCATTTCTTCGTCGACCTTGTCACCCAATGATGGTGCCCCCCCACATGTGCAGGGACCACCAAAACAGCAGCAGCAGCAGCAGCAGCAGCAGCAGCAGCAGCAGCAGCGGCAGAAATCACGCCTATCGTTTTCCCGGATTACATCCACCGCAGCATTGTCGGCGGCATCCACGGGATCGACGAAGCGCGAGAGCTTGCGGGCGTTTGGCCCTCTACTCCGCCGTGCCGAATCCATCAAGAACGCCCCATGGACCATTGCACTCAGTAGCACCCGCGCCAGAGATAAACGATTTCTCGAGCAAGGTATCATGCGATTCAATCAAAAGCCAGCGGCGGGCGTCGAGCTCCTCGTTTCCACTGGTGTCTTGCAACGGACCCCTGCGGAGGTGGCTGGCTTTCTGCGCCAACACGCGGGGGAGCTGAGCAAGAAGCGGATTGGGGAGTATGTAGGGAGCCAGGACCCGTTTGTGCAAGAGGTATTATCTCAGCTGCTTAAAGAGTACGACTTTCAGGGGATGTCTATTGATGAGGCGATGCGGGTAAGTGCGCAAGGAAGGAAGGGAGGGAGGAATGGAGGATGGGGAGGGGTGGGAATTGAGTCGATTGCTTTTGATCCTGTTGGTAATGCTTTTGAAAGCCTTGAATAATGCATATCGAATCTTGTGTGGCTTCTTCCCTGACCGCTGTGGCTTCTTCCCTGACCGGTTTCCAAAACTCAGACCTAGCCACCCCCTCCCCCCCTTTCTCCCTCCCTTATTCCCGCTAGCTCTTCATCAATGACATCCGCATGCCCGGGGAGGCCCAAATGCTCGATCGGGTCCTCAATGCGTTCGCCCGTCGCTTCTTTGAGGTCAATCGTACTCAGGGATGGTACGCAACGGAAGACACGGTATACATTCTGTCTTTCTCCATCATGTTGCTGAACACCGATCTGCATAATCGCAACCTGCCGCAGAAGGAAAAAATGCGCTTGGAAGATTTCGTGAGGAATAATCGAGGAATTAATGGAGGACAGGACTTACCACGGGAGCTGCTTACGAGCTTATACAATTCGATCAAGCAGCATGAGATGAGGATGAAGGAGGGGGACATGTGGGAGTCGAACTCGTTGACCTTCATAGCGCCGCGAATCAGCGGGTGGTTGGAGAAGAAGGTGCAGGGACATTTGGGCATTGGCCGATTTCATCGATATTGGTTCGTGTTGACGAATGGATGCTTGTTTTACTTTAGGGGGCCGACGGACCCGGACCCGCGGTGTATTATTATTTTGGAGTCGGTCATGGTAGGTGGCGAGGGAGAGAGGGCTGGAGAATTCGAAGAGTGAGGACAGGCCTCTGTAATTTATTAAAAGCCTTTCAATCTCTCCCCCGCACCTTGTATTTTCATATTTCCACAATTTATTTTCATCTATCCGCATATTCTCATACTCCTTCCCTTCCTGTCACCCCTTCTCCTTTTAGGCAATCAAAGGGGCCTCATCCACGGAAATAATCCTCTACAGCAACGGCGGCGAGGGCACGATCATCAAGTCCGTCAAGATCAGAAAGCGCGACAAAACCACCGCCCAAGGCCGACATACCCGCTTCGTCCTCCGGGCCAGCACCACGCAAGAGCGCGATGACTGGGTTGAGGCCTTCCAGACCGAGACAGAACCTTTCCAGCGCCAGCATCGACTCGGGAACAGCACTGCCAATGGGGGGCCAACTACTGTCAGAAGTGCGACTCCCACCAGCAGCAACGGCAGTGCGGGCGCTTTGAACCAGACAACTCGAAGCCCAAGGTCCGCGGGAGGGTTGCAGTTGCCTCAAGCGTACTCGGAGTGTTTGATGGAGGGATGGATGAGGAGGCGGGCGGAAACGAGCAGGGCATGGCAGCGACGGTACTTTATGCTCGTGATTATAGAAAAGACGAAGCATCGGCCAAGGCATGTGGAGTTGCATTGGTACACGACTCTGGAGATGGCTCAGAGCCAAATTGGGGTGCGGGGATGTCAAGGGAGTGTGGGGCTTGACGATCCGACGTTGGTCTTCAATGCCAAGACTGCCAGCGATGGGCTTTCGTATCGCCTTCCCGAGCCGACGGCAACTGTGTTTGAGATGGAGACGACGGTGCATGGGAGTAAGGTGAAAGACTTTATCTCGCCCGAGGATGAGGGTAGTCTGGGTGCATGGTTGGAAGCGCTCCGGCCGTTTGTCACCATTCGGAACAGTGCTGGCGATGGATTGTTTGCGAGTAGTGCGCTTACGGTTACCAGCCGTCCGGCAAGGGTTTGATTATTCCCCTAAGTGTGTGTTGTGAATTCTTGTGACTCACAGCAAATGAGATAATGTATTATTATGTATTTGTGTGTCTGTTTAGAGAAGAAATATATATAAATATATATATATATTCATGAGTCTTTCGGTACGGTTAGGTACTGTGTGTAGGCATGTGGTCTTTGCTCTCTTCAAAAATTATGTGTGATGTTAGGTTGTGTTCTGTGCGCTCTTCATGCAAATAGAATCTTAATACAGATGCTCTCTTCATACAAATGGGTTTATTCTCGTGATCACTGGTTGGATGTCTGTTAGGGATGTGTGCCGGGTCCTCGTTAAAGGGATGGACTGGAATTATTTGCCAGTATTGTATGCAATCATTTTAAATACATCAAAATCGTTAATGAGCCACACATTTGAAAATCGCGATGAGTCGCCAGTATAATTTAGCAGAGATAGTAAGACAGCGTCCGAAAAAAAGAAAATGTGAGAAAGTCGGAGGATCAATTGTCTTTATCTTTAAATTCTTCTTAGTCTAGAGTAACTCTCAGTTGCCTTCTCTTTTTAGCATCTTATGTTGACACTGCCCAGGGGTGGCGCATTAAGCAAAGTATGGCATTGGCTTTTAAAAGACTTATTTGAGCTTTCAGCCAAGATGCTTAAAGCTGACCAATCACTGGAGAAGGAAGGCTTTTTGTATGACTCTTCACAGCATTTTGACGAGAGGATGGAGCGTACCAATGCCTAAAGGGGGGGGGGGGGAAGGTTGCTGAAAGGGCACCTAAAACCACAATGAATACTGACTTATGTGCGTGTCTAGAGACATTTGTTTCAACTTATCGAGCTATCCAGATTCACTCTTTTTCCCATGCAGACACTCTTGTTCCACATGGAGGGAGGCATAAGTGCCACTTTGAGTGACGGAATCCGACCCTTCGCCTTCAGGGCACCGTGGGTTGGCCCTGTACGACGGAACGCTGACAAAGAGGGCACAAAGCTTCTCACTGCATTCTTCTTAAAGTCTCTCTGGCCGACAGGGTTAGCGTTGGCTCTCGTGGTCACATCCCTCTTTTTTGGTTTCATCATCCTCGCTCATCTCTGCCCGATGTCCCTACCCAGAGCCTTGCCCCAACCCACAAGACAAGCCACAATGACGGCCACCGTCAACGACTGTAGTCCGTCCTTGCAACGAAAACAACAACAACAGGCAGATGTCCCATCTGGTTCGCCCTCGCTCCCGCCATTGTCGCCCACCACCCGCAGCGCAGACAAGGACTACACACAGTATTGGTACACGCCCGTCTACACAAGTAAGGGTGTTTGGTGTTTGGCTGCAGCACTTATCCGCTTGAGTCTTCGAGAAACATCCGATGCGAAAGCTCTGTGACTATTTCATTTGAGGGGGCGCGCGGATTTTTTTATGACGCCTCATCGCATTCCCACTCGCATCCATTCTTACCAAAGGTCTCCTCGGCGCGAGCATAGGGACGGCAGCGGGAGCGTGGCGCGGGCACTCGACCTTACTGTTGGCGCTGCACTTGGGCATCGGGTATGGGGTCTTTGGGGCCACTTTCAGTTGTAAGTTTTCTGCTGAGCGCGGACTGCGAATACCTATAGGGGCAGGAGTGGCAGATTGCCTCTTCTTTCTCTCTCTCTCATGATTTTTTTCCCCTCGCCATTTTCAACAAAACATAGCGACCCTGTACGGCCTGCAGCAGCTGCGTGGTGAAGAAGGGACCATGAATTGGGTGGGGGCTGGGGCTGCGGCTGGGGCTGTGACGTCCCTCATTACAGGTAGAATGTCTGGGTGAGAAAGGAGGAAGCGCATGAGGACGCAGCCTGCAGTCCATTCTCTGCGTTTGTCGTTTCAGGCTTGTGCTTCATCTGATGGCCGTCCGTGGTTTTGCGATTTTCAAACGATGTGACGACTTTATTTATCAGATTGTGGATTCATAAAACTCCTGTCTGTTATTCGCAATTTGCTTCCATATCCTCCCGCACAAATTGCACAGCTGGCCCGAAGCAAGTAGTCAGGGGCGCATTTTTTTTTGGCGGCGTGGGTTCGGTGGCTGAGAGCGTGTGCGACATAATCGGAAACTCCATCACGGAATACAAGGATAAACGAGCGAGGCAACGCTTTGGGCAGCCGACGACGCCACCTGCTTGGGGAGGGAATAAGGGACTGGAATGAGTCGAAAAGATTAAAAGGAAAGGGAAACTATGAACGAAAAGAATGTGGAAAAACTGCAGTTGAATATTTTCTTTCACTTCCTGTGAAAGACACGACGTTATTACATGTGTGGTTCGTATCGAGGGGTATCGATCATGTCGATTGGGCGCACGTTATCAAGTGCAGTTAAGTCCCCAGCCTTGGACCCAGCTCACGTCATTGGGAACATGTCTATTTGTTTCGCGGCGCAACATCGGGCATCGCAAGCAAGTGCGGGTGTAGGCCCGAACAATGGGCCAGTCGCGGAAGATCTCGATCCCCCCCAATCCACTCCAATATTCCCCCAAGTCCAGAGGCTTTGGTCCGATCCCAGTGATATTTTGGGAGTAGAAGAAAGGAACAACGAGTGCGTCGTGTGCGTTGCGTTCAAGGGCGATGTCGTACGTATGGGGGGCTTGCGTGATTCCAGGGTCATAGCGGTAGCCTTCCTTGTCTAATTTCCTATCCTGGAGACACGCATCTCAGACGAGTTATTTTGCCAGCGGCCATTCAGCTCAGTCGAGCCGCCGCCTCCGTTCTGGGAGTACACGACATAGTGGACAGTACGCGACAGGGGGGTGGAGATTCTGGCGTACTCCCATTCGGCACTGAATTAGGATTACTATCTTGCCGCATTTGGGACAGCAAGCAAGATGCGGGGCGAGGTCTGGGCTGTGTTGGTCTTCTCTCGATTATTGACATCTCCCGCTTCCTCGCCCACAGGGTCCTACTACATGCTCACGCCCTCCCTTTCCTCGATGAAATAGACAGGTCTCAACGACTGAGAAAGCGTGAAGTGGCCGTAGAATTGACAGCAAGAACTAGAAAGCAGAGCTCATTCGAAGACACATGTACGTTGCAATCTCCTTCTTCCCTTCCTCCCTCTCATTTCCCGTCACTGGCGAGCAAAATCTCAATGATGTGGCCATCTGGGACCCTTTCTGTGCCATGATTGAGGTGCCTCTCCCTTCTGCTATGTATGTGCCCCCCCAGCCATACTTGCAATCCCGGTCAGGCCTGTTTCAAGACCCTCACCGCATGCCCCCACATTCCCAATCAGGACGCACGTAGAGAGACAGAACACACCTCGTACGTAATTAAAGCTCACACGGCCATGACGAAAGATGCTCACGTCCCCATGCTCTACTCTTTCTCCCTTTCGTCCCAACCCACACCGACACATCAACAGGAAAGAAAGCCGAGTCGATCCCCCTCCCGCCCCATGTATGACGGACCCAGAGTGGAGAAAGGTCCGTTCCCTGCCCGGCAATGCCCCGGACGTGGAAGCCGGCGTGGTGGCGTATCGCTGCGCGATTGTTCACAGCAAAACTATCACGGAGCTGGAGTACCTGCCGGATGGGTTGCTGGTGGTGGATCATAGTAGGGAAGGCCTTATTTTGGATTTGTTGGACGTGGAGCACAAGAGCTTGGAAGAGGTGGATGAGATTGCATTGCACGCGCACGCACATGAGGTTGTCCAGTTTGAGGGACGGATCATCCTGCCGGGATTAATTGACACCCATGCCCATGCGCCGCAGTACGCGTTCACGGGCACAGGGATGCATTTGCCGTTGCTTGAGTGGTATGTGGAAGGGGAGGGAGGGAGGGCGGGGTCGACGACTAGTACTATATTCTTTCCCTCCAAAACTCATGCCCTTTCAGTTAAACGCATTTATGTTTGTCAACTATTTCGTCTTACTACGCGATAGGCTGGAGAGCTATACCTTTCCCTGCGAGGCCCGGTTTGCCGACCTGGACTTCGCACGGGACGTGTACTCCAAGTCGATCCGCCGGCACCTCATGAACGGCACCACCACCTGCTCCTATTTCGCTACTCTGCACCTGGAGGCCTCAAAACTATTGGTCGACATCGTGAGGGAGCAGGGCCAACGGGCGTATGTGGGGAAGGTCTCCATGGATCGGAACTCCCCGGTACGTACCCTGAGGGGGAGGGAGGGAGGGAGGGAGGGACAGTGTGATGTTATATGTGTAGAGGTTGTAGAATCAGGGTCTTCAAACACACGAAAGAGCCATATTACTCGTGTATTCAACCTTCCCCTGCCCCTCCCACAGGAATTTTATGTGGAGTCCACGGAACAAGGCATCAAGGATGCCGCCGAATTCGTCCGCTACACCAAACGCACCTCCATCGGCCCCCCTATCAATACAGGGGCCTCCTCAGTCCCCCCCCGGTTGAAAAGGGTCATGTCGGAAACACGCATCGTCCGCGATCGTCGCGAGAGCTTGGGCAGTTTCACTGACCTCGAATCTCCCGAGACAAGTGATCCTGAGAACGAAGACGCGGCTATGGCTGCTGCGCTTGCCGCCGCAGGCGAGAGCGGCACTAACGGCAAGGCCGGTGGGGCTAGAGACAGTGGGGTCATGGGCAAGGGGAGGAGAAGCATGAGTTTGTGCCATAGCTCTTACTCGTCTTCGTCTGCTGCTTCTGTCTCGCCGTCGACTGGCGAGGGGACTCCCCAAGTTGTTGCGGGTAGAGGCGCCGGGAACGGGAACAAGAGCAGCTGCAGCGCCACGAGTGTGCCCTCGCCTCGGGTTCAAGATCGGTTTGATGCTTTTGGAGATGCACCGAGTCCCAAGGGCACCTTGCCACCCCCTCCCTTGGTGACACCGGTGATCACGCCCCGCTTCGTCCCGAGCTGTACGCCTGAGATGCTGCAGGCTCTGGGGGACCTGTCGAGAGCGCAGAACTTGCCGGTGCAATCGCACTTGAGCGAGAGCCAGGGAGAGGTGGCATGGGTGCAGGATCTTCATCCGGAGTGCGAGAACTATACGGACGTGTACAGGACGTATGGTCTCCTGCATGAAAGGGCCTACTTTGCCCATTGCTGCCACTGTAGCAATGGGGAGCAGGACGTGCTAAAGGACCACAAGGCGGGGGTCTCGCATTGTCCATCGTCTAATTTTATGTTGGGGAGCGGAGTGTTGAACGTGCGGAAATTGCTTCAGCGAGGAATGAAGGTTGGGCTGGGAACGGACGTGGCGGGTGGGTATTCGGCCTCGATTTTGGACGCGGCCAGGCAGGCGATTATTGCTTCTCGGTGCATTTCGTTCACTGAGAAGGACGAGCAAGACCAGCCGTATGAAGCATTGACGATCGATGAGGTCTTTTTCCTGGCAACCCAGGGAGGGGCGGATGTCCTAGGGTTGGGAGGGGCGGTTGGGAATTTTTCACCGGGCAAGTACATGGATGCTGTGATTGTGGACCCCAAGACGGAGGATGGACCGCTGGATATGTTTGATGGCGAGCACTTGCATGCGGCCTTTGAGAAGTTTTTGTTCTTGGGCGATGATCGGAATATTGAGCAGGTGTATGTGGGAGGGAAGAGGGTACTTTAGAGAGGCGGGGAGGGAAAGGTGGATCTGGGGGAGGGAGGGAGGAGGACAAGCAGCAGGAATAGGACCATTGAAGTGGAAAGTGAAAGCAACGGTAGACATAGTATTAAGTGATTAAGTGAATGCGGCGTTTCCTCTCCCTCTCGTTGTCTTTTAATAAGCGGGCTGATGGGAAGGGAAATGTAGGAGGAGGAAAAGAGAAGCAGGAATGCCCACTGCGAAGGTGGAGCACCCCAGTTCTTTGTCTTTGCTGTCTTGTTTCTATGTCCACAGAGTGTGGAAATGATTGTTAACACAATAGGAAGTTGGAGGGCAGAGCTTGCCTAACGTAACTTGTGTTTGTATGTGGTTTGTGCGTATGTGAGAGAGATTGGGAGAGGGAGAGAAAGGAAGAGAGAGAGTGTGAATGTATGTGCCTATGTGGGGTAGTGCGTATGCATGCGGGCGTGCGAGCAGTGTAAGCGTATGTGTGGAGAGATGGGGAGGGAAAGAGAAGTTTTGGATTGTCGTGAAGTGGGGTGCCAATAACTTACTGATGACGATAAAGAGGATAGATACGCACAAGAAAGGTCAGATGGACCAAAGAACAGACGAGATAAAATGCTGTTAAGTACCGTCACTACCGCTGAAGCTCTTCGCTTGCCTCTTCCTTCTTTTCTTTCTCCCTGAAACGCGAAAATTCTTCCAAAGGATGGAGACCCACCTTCATTTCTCTTCCTCTTGTTCTCCTTGACCCTCATTTCTTCTTCTTCGTCTCTCCCAAAAATGCTAGAAATTAGTTTCAACTACCTTCCTGAATGTGACAGGATCTTCGTTGTCTGACATTTATCCGAGCCTACATACCCCTTGCTCTCCACTATCTCGGCTGGACGTCTGTCTTCCTTTTCAACTCACATTTTCCTGACCTAGAATACTACCGATTTCGCTGCCGCTTTTGCTATATGTCGCCACGTTTTGATTGCTGCCGACTGTCGGTTTGCAGCGCTCGGAGCTTAATTAACTGAAACCGTTGTCAGATATAGACAACAAATAAAAGAAACCCACACAGAAATAGCCACGGACACACATCACAAACTTCGCGCATAAAACCACCACACAAAAGCTCATCTTCCACATTCCTCTTCCTTCTTCTCTCATACTCTTCCTCCCTCCAACAAACACGTGACTCTTAGTTCCCCATCCAGGCCGGCTTACGATAAGATTTGCCCGCATACTCAGCACCCGCGCCCAGCTCCTCCTCAATTCGCAGGAGCTGGTTATACTTCGCCAAGCGCTCAGATCGGCAAGGCGCGCCCGTCTTGATCTGCCCCGTGCACAAACCCACGGCTAAATCAGCAATGTAGTGGTCCTCAGTCTCGCCCGAGCGATGGGAGGTCATGACTCCCCACCCATTTTGCTTGGCCAGCTTGACGGCGGCGATGGACTCGGTGACGGAACCGATCTGATTCACCTTCAGGAGCAAGGCGTTAGCGGCGCTGTGTGGGCAGAAGGGTGGTGCGAAGAGTTTGTGAGTGGTAGGACTGATTCATTTGCCAGTAGCCTCTCCCTGCGTCCAGACAAGATCGATAGCTCTGAGCCACCATATCATTCAAAATTTGATTCAACACATCCGTTCTGGTCGCTTGAAGTATGCATGTTTGAGACTTACCCCTTCTCGGCGGCCTCTTGGATCTTCTTCGGGTTGGTAACGGTCAAGTCGTCGCCCACCACCTGCAGGTCTTTCGTCACGCCCGTCGTGAACTTGATCCAACTGTCCCAGTCATCCTAAGATAAGAAAGATAAGGGGCGTAGGGGGGGTTTAAATCAGTAAATAGAAAGTGCCGACGCCGCGTCAAGAGAGAGGGACACTAGCACACTAGCAAAGCCAGCTGACACAAACTCAACCACATACACACAAGAACGCCTTCAAAAATCTTGCCGAATGTACCTGATCAAAGGGATCCTCGATGGAAACAATGGGGAAGTCCCGGGCCAGCTCCTTGTAGAAGTCACCCAGCTGCACGCCCGTGATCTTCTCACTCCCGTCGTTGTCCTTGCTCTGTTGTGTTGCGAAGGAAGTCTGAGGTTAAACTAGAAACGAACGCAATGACACATGGCGTTCTGTAGACGTGAAATACGCACCTTGAAGTCCAAGTCGTATTTATCATCCTTGGTCCTAAATTCAGAACTGGCCACATCCATGCCGATCACAACCTTATCCGCATACCCACTCTTGTGGATCGCATCCATCAACAGCTCCACCCCTTCCTTGTTACTTTGAATGTTCGGGGCAAACCCCCCTTCATCTCCCACGTTGGTCGCATCCTGCCCGTACTTCTTCTTGATGACCCCTTTCAGGTTGTGGTACACTTCGGCACCAATTTGCATCGCCTCCTTAAACGACGACGCGCCCGTCGGCAAAATCATAAACTCCTGAAACGCAAGCTTATTCCCGGCGTGGCTTCCACCATTGATCACATTGAATGCAGGCACAGGTAAGACAAACTTCGTGTTCCCCGCAAGCGCCCCAAAGTACTTGTAGAGCGGGAGGCCCTTATTGGCGGCACCGGCCTTTGCCACCGCCAGAGAGACACCAAGAATGGCGTTCGCGCCGAGTTTGCTCTTGTTTTCCGTCCCATCCAAGTCAATCATGGCTTGGTCCAAGGCAGCTTGATCCGTCTCATCCTTCCCCACCAGGGCGGGGGCGATAATGTCGTTCACGTTCTTGACCGCGGTAAGCACGCCCTTGCCCATGTAGCGGGCACCTCCATCGCGCAGCTCGCATGCCTAGAAGGAGGATGGTAGTGGAAGAGGGCAAGTTAGAAGAAAATGAGGAGATGAATAGTGTTGGAGTGAGCGACGGAGAGATCAAGCGAGCGCAGACGCACACCAAGAATGAGGAAAATGAATATAGATCGACGAAGACACACCAGTCCCGCTGAAAAGTGACCCATGTGGTCACGTGGCCATGGTGGGTGGACATACCTCGTACACTCCCGTGGAGGCGCCGGAAGGAACCGAAGCCGTGAAGATGCCCTTGTCGGTGGTGACATCCACCTCCACGGTGGGGTTTCCGCGGGAGTCAATGATCTCGCGGGCGTGAATCTTCTTAATAGCCTGCATTGCAGCGGGGGGATAGACGAGAGAGTGGACTCAGCAAGTTGAGCCCCAGTCACAATAAGATGTTACGTAATTAATCATCGTTAAACGTACCATGGAGACTGTGTGGCGGGCGCGGGTGTTGGGTGCCGACGGGGCGACGAAAGCTGTGGGGAAGAGCAATGTGGTGGGGAGGGAAAGCACGGACATGAGCCAAGAAGTTGAAACGCGCATGTCTCGCGCTGATGGGTATCAGTATTGCGCGTGGAGAGGCATGTGAAGGAAACAACAGATGCGCTGCCCTACGACACATAACCCTTTCCAAAGCACAGACAGGCATTTCGCGAAGGTTCTTGCTCTTGTTTCACAGGCCAATAACGTCGGACGTACCGGACGAGTAGGAGAGAGACCCCAGCAGGAAGCACAGAGCAGTCGCAGTCCTCATTGAGAGGGACAAAAAGGATCTATGTTTGGAAATGGGGCGCATGGGTTATAAGCCGACGGGCATACCAGCACTAGGGCGACGCGACACGCTTGTGATCTTCACGGGAGGAAGGGCTGTGGGATCAAAACCGTTGTTTCGGTTGCAGCATCAAGGCGACAAGGCGCATGGCCTACGTGGAATCAAGTGTGTGCCATGAAGGTCTCTCGGAGAGAGTGGCTTAACAAGGATCAAAAGAGCAAAATCTATAAGGCTATGTGTATAAAGCCACGAGATGTCAGAGACAGAGTGATGAAGAACGGACGGGTGCGAGATGACGACGATGCAGTTGATTTGACTCGCAATCATGAGTCATGCGCTCAGCTAGTCCCCTGGACCATGCTGTCCTTCCTCATGCCTTGCATGTTGTAGTACTTATTGCTCTGCCAAATTGCACTCCTCTCTTTCAAACGCCACAGGCTACCACTTTGCCACCGCTCTGTCGGGGAGGGCAAGTCCAAGCCCGCCACGTACGAGCGACAGCCTGCTCCCATCGATCATTTGCATGGGCAAGGGCAAAGGCAAGAAGACATTCGCCGCCACCACTGCTACCCCAAGCATATCCAAGCCAAAGACCAAGGGATTCTCGACGGCAGAAAGGCTGCAAGGCGTCTTAAGTGGTTCAGTGAGCAGCCGCGGGTCTCTGACAGGCAAAGGCACAGGCTCCTTTGGCGCCTCGCTCTCCAAGTCCAAGCAACGCTGAGCTGTCAAACGGCACGCAACCAACGTGGTGACGGGAGTGATGATGATGATGATGATGATGATGGCTGCCGCCGCTTCTGGCAAAGAAGCAGCGTCAGCGTCTATTCGTAATCGGAAGCGCCTCACGTTGATGGTGATGATGCTGGGCATCTCCGGAGGTGGGGAGGGAGGGAGGAAAAGGAGGGATGGATTGCTGAGGCATTCGTAGGTAAAATCGACATATATCAAGACGCTCATCTCTAAACTTCTGAATTCATAGAGACTCACTTGCCTTTGCTTTAATGCCCATCCCCAAAATCTCTCACAGCGGCTCTCTTGCCCTACGGCATCCGCAAGCTCCGCGACGGCCGCTCGTTGTACCAGAGCGACAAGCCCTTGACTGGAAGTCAGATCATGCGCGGCGCGTACATGAACTCGTCCAGCCAGGATATCGGCCCAGATCCTGACTTTGACTTTAAAAGTGGCGAGTGGCATGGTAAGCGGAATAACCCGAATAGCAGGGCGTAAATGGGAGGGTGTGCGTGTGGTCCTTAAGGTACGGGGGAGACCAGTCAAGTTAGGCAGAGGGCATGACGTTGTTTTTTGCATGACATCGGTGTTTGTCACATGACGATTCAATGATGTACCGGTAAAAGAAATCCGGGTTGGGTATGCAGGAGGGGCTTCCCCCGTAAGAGGGGAGGGTGTGGATGAAGGTTGAAGGCATTCTATCGCCTCAATCGCAACGCCACAATGTTTAAAATGAAAGGAGACGTAAAATAGAAAGTTAAGCCCAAAAGAGATACATGAGAAGAAAAAAAGCAAAAATGCATATCTGGCAGTGTCTGACACTCATTCTATAAAGCCTTGCACGTGCTAGTTGGTTGTTATTTAAGGACGGATCGTCCTCAGCTATGAAGGCGCCAGTAGTCACACTTTTTTCTTCGCTACTCCCACTATTCATACTTTCTCATTCGTTTTGAATACTAGCACTGCCCAGGCAGAGTCGAATTATGCCGCTTGTGGGAGATGCTGAGGTTGATGCGAGGTTTCTCCAATGGCCGAGCCACAGTTTGCCGCGAGCCGATGGGATGTGCCGGCGATGCATGTGGGGGAAAAGGCTGTCTTTAACCGGACGCACAATCTGAAGCTCTCCAAATTGGCATGATTTGCGAACGAGGCTTTTGCTGCCGGTGACAGAGCTGTATTTAAGGTGGTAGGGAGAGGGAAGTAGGGAGGGAGGGAACGGTAGGAGAGGAGGAAGAAATATGCTCTATGGACATTCTTCTTCTTGTCGTACAAGAAAATGGCGATAAGCCAAAAAAATACAAAAAGCGGGGCACCGTCAGCAGAGAGAGGATGTACACCTGAATAAATTAGAATTATCTCACACGGGACCAAGCTCTTGCTCTTTGTTTTTGATGTCGTCGTTGTGTGCATAGTTGTTCTTCCCTCCTTTTAAATTATGTCTTTCTATTTCTCCTAAATAATCTTGTAGTTTTCCATAAGCTGGGGTGGGAAAGGAAAGTGGAGGAAGGGGCAAGTCTTGTCGCAAGATCGCTGGCCATGTAATTTCAAGGGTTAAAAATCAAAACCCTTCATTGTGCTTCACAAATTCTTATTTATTTCTTTTTTTCTTGCCTCCTCCTCTTTCCCTTTTCCTGTTTGCCCTAATCTTCCTTCGCGCGTGATATATTGTATGGTTAGTCAAGGACTTACATGACGCAGCAAGCCGCCCCCTGCGCGTTCGGGTCTCCCATCTCCTTTAACACCTTAATGACAGCCGCATGCTTGCCCTGCATCGCCAAGTCAAATGCCGTCTTGTTATCGATATCGCGGGCATTCACGAGTACCATCTTGTCCCCCTTTTCCAGAAACATCCTGATGAGCTCTGCACGCCCGCCCTCGGCGGCACCATGCAAGGGTGTCATTTTGGAGGAGGTCTCGGCCATGAGATTGGCGCCATTCTCCACCAGCAATTCTGCTGATTCCATGTGTCCGCTGATGCTGGCCCAGTGCAAAGCAGTTCGCCCACTCTTGTCAGGCTATTGTGACAGTAACATGGGAGGGAGGAATGAAAGAAGTCTGAGAGGGGATGCGCCAGAGGGGAAGGAGGAAAAGAATGAAAAGAAAGGAGGCAGAGAGATGCAAGATGTTGTCATAGCATCCCACGCAGTTTGCAAATCCTTGTGTGTCTACTCGTTTAAGCGAAGCCTCCATCGATTTACTTCGAACCTGGTCAATATTGGCACCCTTCTCAATTAAGTACCGGCATATTTCCACGTGATTGCTGCCAGCTGCTCGATGCAGTGGTCTTCTTTCACCCGCTCCCGCTGCGTATGTGGTGGCAAAGGGTGTGAAATAATGAAGAGAAATGAAACATCAGACATACTGTCTTGGGCTGCCCGTGACAGCTTCGTCCTTTTGGTCCCATTCCACTGTCCACGCACCTTCATTAACGTCGAATTCCCCGCCATCAATCAGCCGCTGCACAGCGTCAAGCTCTCCATTATGGCACGACTTGTGCAGGGCGGAGTCGTTTGGCATGATTATAAGTCGTCCCTCTCAGTCAATTCTGGCTTGTGTACTTTTCTCTTGACGCACCGTAGCGTGGCTGCACCCAGATGGTAAGAAGAGATTTGGCGGAGCGCCGCGACCCAAAAAAACAAAAATGGGCCTGACGTATCGTCCTCGTCTGAGCTTGAGGCTTCGTTGCCTCCCCTATCGTTTGAATGGAAGGATGCATATAAGACTGAAACGCCTAGTCCTCCAAAGGTACATTTAGAGGGGCAGCAGCGAGCATCTGTAAACCAAGGAGTGAAAAAAAAGGAGCGAAAAGAAATCCCGAAAAATTGGCTAGTCCGGATGATGACTTGTGGCCAGGGACCGAACTGGAAATGGTCTGCTTCACATCTTCTGGTACGGATAGCCGCCACCGTCAGCCTCCACAGCGTGCTCGCACCCCTCCATCCGGCACCGATTGCCGCCACTGAGGCCAAGTATTCGTCTGTTCGACTCTTCCACTGACTGACGGTAGCACACCAAAATAAATCGAAATTGAAACAAACGAGGAAATGAGTACTTTGTGTTTTTTTCTTTTGTACACTGCTCTCTGCGTCTGCGTTTTCTGTCTTCCTCAACTGAGACCCCCATTCCCCTGCGAACCTTCCTCTGTTACGCCTTGCTCGTCTTCCAAGAACCCCAAGAGCCGCAACGTCGACCTGACCTTCTCCCCCACCCCGGGCACCGTGTCAAGCTCGGCGAGTGAAGCGCGGCCAATGGCAGTGAGTTGCCGGGTGGTTGGCTCCAGGTCCTTGAATAAGGGCTTGAGCAAGGCAGCGACTGAGCCGCCTACGGAGCGTCGACCTAAAGCTTCCTGTTGGATAGGATGTGAATTGGGTGGCAAAGAGAAGGGGAGTGATTCTCTCATCAGAAAGTGAGAGCGCGGACCCACGGATGGGGACAAACATGTTACGCATACCTTAAGCCCTGGAAGATGACCGACGCGGTTGTAAAGGAAGTTGGCATAGAGCAGGGTGGCCAGACACCGTCGTAGCAGCATCCCGCCTTCGTTCCGACTCCGCAAGAGTGCCACCACCAAGGAGAGTCCCAACGACGCCTATGAGGACCAAGGCTGACGTGAAATCACTCGCAGTGACAACAAAATATGCGTGCAAAAAGG
The DNA here is from genome assembly GCA_004519485.1 of Nannochloropsis oceanica. Classification (NCBI taxonomy): domain Eukaryota; class Eustigmatophyceae; order Eustigmatales; family Monodopsidaceae; genus Nannochloropsis; species Nannochloropsis oceanica. Next base: position 669,886 of record CP038117.1, read on the forward strand.
AACTAAAAAAAGCTTACCTCGAACACCAAACTGATGGTTGAAAGCGAGCCGGGCATGAAACGTCGCGGCCCACACCTCGCAGCCGCCGCGGGGCCAGAGGCCGCTTCGGAAGACACTCCCAAGATCTGCAGCATGTCCAGTCCTGCTGCCAATGCCGTATAAAACTCACGTAGGAGAAGAGGGCCGAGGGCTTTGACTACTCCTTTGGGTGAGTTTGTCGCAGGCCAAGTGAGGAGGGCGGCGGAATAGAGGAGGTAGGAGGGGGCGCCTGGGACACGGGTTAGGCCGCGGGCGAGCTGATTTTCGGGTCGGGAGAGAGAAATGTCTGTAAGCTAAAATGAAAACAAAATTATTAAATAGAAAAGAAATGACAAATATTACCCATGTGTATTCAAGACTTGTAGTTTCTCCATCGCCCTCTCTCCATCAATCCCTCTCTCTTACCTTGCGAATCTTCCTTCGGTCCACCTCTCCTTCCGCCGCTTCTCTCAACACCCGGCGCACATCCGCAGCCAGGCCAAAGGCATGACGCACTGTCAGGATCATTAGCACTGGCCTCTCCCCCGCCACGTCTGCTGGTAGTGAAGCTGCCGTGAGCTAGTTGTGGGTTGGTAGGGACGCGGATTAAAAAGTGATCATGTAAAAGGAGGTTGGCGAGGATCTTGAGAAAATGAAATCATTCTTGAATGGCAGAGTGTGGCGTTACTCTTGCAGGCAGGCCTCAAACGCGTGCTTGTTGGTCTGGTAAACGCGGGGCAGAAAAATTGCGCCTCCACAGACGATTTCTGACTTCACAGGTGATGATTTTCTGTGGGAAACGGTAAATATTCATCATATCTACAGCCGCGCGGTATTAACCTTTAAACACATGTTGATTTCCACATTCACAAAGTCGTCTATGTGAGCAAATACATGATCACCGTGCACGCAGTTTTCCTCAGGTTCAAAAGCCCACCTCAGTATCTCCACGTACCACCAAAAACCACGCCATCCCGCTCGCGATTAGTTGTCCCGTCCACAAAGGGTCCGCGGAAAAATATTTGTTGATTGACCGCTCTCGCATGGCCTCCTCAAGCAGCCCTTCCTCAACTTCCTCTACCTCCACCTGGGCCGCTGCGGGCGCCGCCGTCTTGCTCCCTCCGATCTTGACCTCGTCCTTCCGCCTCTCAGGCACGGGTAAGGTTGGCCTACGCCCTGCTGGTCTACTGAGTGGCTTGGCACCTTTCGGCCGCTTTCCTGCTGCTGGCGCCCGCTTTCGTGCGATCGGAGAAGGGTCCGAGACGTCCGCAGGGGACGATTGCCCTCCCTGAGAAAGGATGAGGAGGGCGAGTAAAATGGTTGCCAGTGTGACAAGCCAGCGCCTGTGCACGTCGAAGTATGCCACCATCCGCATGCTAACTGAGAATGCCCTATATGGTGACGGACATGGGTTGGGAGGGGTCAGGTCGTGTCCTGGAGAGCTGTCTGTGAGCGCCAGGCTATGGAAAAAATGATTGAGGCGATGGGATGGCGGCCATCGGAGCCGGTACCGTTTTTCCCCCCCTTTTTCACGCACGGGCATAATTTGGTATTTCCACCTACACAGATACAAACACATGCGTCATCTCATTGCTTATTGTGTCGTGGCTAACTGTTCCCGCCTGCTGCTGCAGTTGCTTGGAGTCTCAGGAAGGGTTGGCCTGCGGCAAGGTCAAGGGCAGATATTCATCCCCACTCAACCGCATGCTCGACCCACGACTCAGCCAGCGCATCACCTAATCGCAGCATTGCACCACGCACCTACCAGCACGCATGTACTTATTCTATTTCTTTTCTCCCCTTTTCTACCTTGCACAGAAGGTCGGCACAGAGGCCAGCACAAGCACTCAGACGCACAGATAGGCAGGAGGCTAAAGCACACAGCCACCATGTTTGTCATTGATCGCATCCGCAGCTCGTCGGGGGAAGGCAACCGCGCACCACGTCGTAAACGGGGTGGCAGCAGCGCTGCGCTTACCCATGCGGGGTACACGGCTATCTTCTTTGGGGTCATTCGTCTCATCTACTTGGCAAAAAACTCTGGGAGCAATTAAGGGAGCGGTAGTGGGAGAAGGAGGAGGGGACCATGAATGGTGAGGAGAAATGGAGGAGAAGAGGGAGAGAGAAATACAATACGCTTGCTTGAGTTGAGGGTTTAGAGGCCTGTACCAAGTGGGCGGATGCGTCTGTACTGACAGCTTTGGTTGGCCACCATGCAGACGTTGGAGGATTGGATCACGAGGAGTCGATCATGAGTGCGGACAATACGTAGAGGCTGCAGTACTTTGCAGATGCAGATAATTTGTGTACTTGATTGGCAAGCAGAGAGAGTGGGGCTGGTTGGGTTGCGGGATGTGGGAAGGTCGCATCATATCAGGGATTGCGTGAGGGCGCGCAAGGGGCAGCAGATGTACAGTAGTAGACGAACATCAAACCAAAGGCATGAAAATAAGCAAATCAAGAGAACGGCAGATACGTCAGTGAGGAATTAAATTGTAGCTCATTATTTTGCCTTTATACTGTGATGGCGGCTTTTGTAGCAATGCAGGATGGAAGGCCGCTCTGATTTTAAGTATCTTTTCCATCATCGCAGCAGCAGCACCATCAGCACCAGCCCAACATCATCCATCTATTACCCTATTTTGCCGGAAATGACCCCGCACATTTGTGTCCATCGTAGAGGTGGTACACAAATACCGCGCTCTATTCCCTTCGAATCTGCTGCGAACGATTTTAGCGCATTTTGCTCACCCACCTCACATTACACTCCCTCCCCCCAGGCCAGGCCACTGTCGCCGTCGCTGGTTCTTCGCCGCTGCTGCAACCACAGCCACAACGCCCCCTTGAACCATGCGTGCGGTTCTACCTGTCATGTGCTTGTTTCTATCCTATGCTTCAGCCTTTATGCCGACTATGCCTGCCAGCGCGTTACGAGGTGAGTTCCTCGTTACCCGTCCTTTTCTCCCCTAAGTCCCTACTTTCAATACCTTGCCCTGTCCTTATTTCCCCGCTGCATCAACTTACACACACACGCCCACTTACACACTCTCCCCAAATACAGCCACCACCACCACCTCCGCATGGCGAAGGCGGACGGGAGTTGCGCTGACGCCCATGATGACCGCGGTTGACGGGGGTAAGCTCAAGGTAGGAATTGTGGGGGCGACGGGCGCAGTAGGAGAGGAGATTGTGAAGGTGCTGGGCAATCGGCAATTCCCCGTGTCTGAGCTTCATTTGTACGCCTCGGCGCGTTCCGCGGGTAAGAGCGTGCCGACGCCGTTTGGGTCTGTGACCATCGAGGAGTTTGAGCTCGGCAATGCGAGAGGATTGGACGTGATTTTCCTGGCGGTCGGTGGGGACTTCTCATTGAAGTACGCACACAAGCTCTCGGAGGGGGACGGGCCTGTTGTAATCGACAATTCATCTGCTTTTCGAATGGATCCTGACGTCCCGCTGGTGGTGCCGGAGATCAACCACAAGACGGCAAAAGGGAAGAAACTTATTGCCAACCCGAATTGTACGACGGCGATCGGGTTGATGGCTCTTTTCCCGCTGCATGTGGCCTATGGAATTAAAAAGGTGATTATGTCGACGTACCAGGCGGCGTCGGGTGCCGGGGCCGAAGGTGCGTGGTGTTGGGAGGGCAGAGGTGGAAAAAGAGGATATATACCGATACCCTTATATATTCTTGTTGTCGTTGGCGGCGACACATGGAACATGAAAGCGGGAGTTATGCCTCCTAATCACTCGCATTCAGGACCCTCCCTCCCCTTCTCCGCCCACCATCCCCTCCCCAGGCATGGACGAGCTCAAGACGGGCATCGCCAGCTTTGTCAAAGGCCAGCCGATCAAGAACGAGTTCTTCGCCTACCCCCTCCCCTTCAACGTCATTCCTCACATTGACGTCTTCCAGGAAAATGGGTACACGAAGGAGGAGATGAAAGTCACTTGGGAGGCACGCAAGATCTTGGGGGTTCCCGATTTGGCTGTTAGGTAGGGAGAGAAGGGGAGGAGGGGGGGGAGGGGTTTGTGGTTTCGAAGCTCTGTGCGTGCGCTGTATTTTGCCTGTACCTCGTTTCTGCCTCCTCGGACGTTCGCAATTGATATCACACGTACCCCTCCACTCTTCTTTGCCTTTTTTCTGGGCTGACCCCTTCCATTCCTCAAGTTGCACTGCAGTCCGCATCCCCACCCTGCGGGCTCACTCAGAGGCCATTGTCATCGAGACCGAAAAGCCCGTCACGCCCGAAGGCGCCCGAGAGGTCCTTGGGAACTTTCCGGGACTCAAGGTGGTGGATGACACAAGCACGAAGCAATACCCTATGCCCTTGACAGCCACCAACCACTACGACGTGGAGGTGGGCCGCATTCGTCAGAACATCGTCTTTGGGGACCACGGCCTGGAGCTGTTTGTGTGTGGGGATCAGGTGCGTTTTCGAGGGAGGGAGGGAGGGAGGGAAGGAGGGGGTGGGAAAAGGGAGGGAGGGAGGATGGGAGAGAGGTGAGCATGGGAGGGAAGGAAGGAGGAAAGCATGGGCGCCATTTGCAAGCACAAACACACATACATACATACATACACACACACATATATATAATATATGTATATATATAATTGCATACATAGTGCTCATTTCCTGCCCGCAAAATATATGCGCATGCACTTACATTTCTTTTACAGCTTTTACGCGGGGCTGCATTAAATGCTGTGATAATTGCTGAGATGCTGTAGAGTGATGAGGAAAGACGAGAGGGAAGGGTTATGGGGCGGGGAATATTGAGGTTTGACACAGACTACACAGAGTAAGGATATAAAACATTTGCAAAAGCACGCAAAAGTGGCTGTAAAGACATTGCCCATCGTCGGAAAGAGGAAAACAGAACATCGTTAAAAAAAAAAAAAAAGAAGCACAAAGCGTTCTTACCTAATGCCCGGTTTGTCCCTATGGCTACACAAAACTGAAATGGTTCTGCTCCAACGAACCATAACTCATCGTAAATTTAGTCAAACGACGAAATTTGGCGTGGTCTGACCTTCGTTAGTATGATCTGTGGCGTTTTTTATGGATTGGCTTTTTATGAGGCGATGTGGTGCCCACGAGGAGGAAAAACAAGAGTGCAAAAGAGATGACTTACAGCCAGTCAATGACACATGTTGTTACCACGATCGCATCTACTTTGAGGTGGACAAGAGATTTGAATATGTGAAGGTCAGGAAGAAGGAAGAGAAGGGTCCCAGCGTGAACAGGGTCGCAGGTGCGGGTGCTTGTTCTTCCTACATTCAAGCCAAAAATCAATCAAAAAAGACTAGATATCGAGACAAAAGACTACAGACTTCCAATTTATACTGGGTAAAGATCATTCACAGGTCTTTGAAAGCCATGTTCACTCCTCCATAGGAGGGCGACAGGAGAGAGGCAAGAGGGAGAGGGGTGGAGAAACGATTGAAAGACTCTTCCACTTGGAAATCAAAAACAATTCCAAAAAGGTCGGAAGTGACTGGTAATGAAGTTTCATGCATATGCGTTTGCTTATGTCGTTGTACGAGCTTTGAATTCGCTGGGCTATGTGTAGAGTGTCTGGGGTGGTATTACTGGGGGGGTACGCCCAGCTATAGAGTGGGCCGCTCCAGTGCTTCCTCCTCCTTCCCCCTCCTCTTCCTCCTCCTTCCCCTTCTCCTCCGCCTCCTGTACCTCCTTCTGGACCTTTTTTACACGACACTACTACACAGGCAAGCAGCCCTCAACAGTCCATCCCCCCCTTGCCACTTCATCAGCCATGGAAGAAGCCGGCGAGGAGGAAGAGGGCGTACTATACGTCCACTGCAATCGGTGCCAGCAGAGCCTCTCCTCCTTCTACAAATCCTCTTGTGGGCACTGCTTTTGCGTGGACTGTGCCACCACTCATTTCGCTAAAGACCCCTGCTGCCCCGTCTGTGGCCTTCGCCTCTCCCAAAAGCACTTCCGGGGACCCTTCGACGTAGGCATCTCTGCAGGCGAGCCCGTGGAAGCGGCCATGTACAAGAACGTCTTCACTTCCAATCGATTGGATGAGGTTCTGCAAAAGGCCTTATTGTGCTTACCAGCGGTCGAAGACGTCATCAACCTCGTTACCACCCAGTTGTACCTGGAGAATCAACGCAGTCAGATCCTGCGGGAGAAGGTGGAGCGGAAGCTCAGGAAGGCACGGGGGGATCTGAAGCTCACGGTGCAGGAGGCCAGGAGTAAGATTGCCATCCTTTCCTCCCAGCTTACAGAGGCAGAGGCTTGGAAACGCAAACTTAGTACGTAGAGGGAGGGGGGAAGGGATGGTGAGGAGCGAGGGAAGGCGATATTTGTGTGTATGAGGAAGACGTAGGAAAGGTTCTTCATAACGAGTTTTCATTCATCCCTCTCTTCCTCCCTCCCCTCCTTCCTTCTTTCCTCGGCATAGATGACGAGCTATCCACGGCCAAGCAGGAGGTGTATGAGGTCCACCGCAAGAATAAGTCCATGGAGCAGGTAAGGGGGCGAGAAATTGGGAGAGAGAGACAAAGTTAAATCCCGTGGGTGTCCTCATCTATGCTCCTCCTCGCTTGGCACCGCAATCTCCTCCTCCTTCTCCTCCTCCTCCTTCTTCTCCTTTTTCCTTCTTTGCCTCATCTCCTCCCTCCCCCCTCTCCTTCCCCCTTGCCTTGCCCAGATGCTTGCACGTCTTCGCAACGACGGCCACGCCATCCCTGCCGCCCTTCCACTCCCCAGCCCGGCCTCGACACCTCCCCATCAATACCAACACCTCCGCCAGCAACCGCAGCGATCGCAGCAGCAGCAGCAGCAGTACTACCCCCCTCCTTCCCCACGTATCAGCGCCAGCAGCAGCAAGGTAAGTGGGGAAATGCACAGAGCAAATGTCATTCACTCCTCCCTCCTTCCCGCCACTTCTTCTCAATTCGCCCCTCCCTCCCTCCTTTCCTACCTACCTACATCCTCACCTCAGTCCCCCAGTGGGCTCCAATTCCCGCAGCAGCAGCTGCTGCATCGTCCCGCCTCCGCCGCCCGCACTATCTCCCCTCACCACCCAGGAGAAGGAGGCGGAGGAGGAGGAGATGGAGGGAGGGGGTTCCAAAATTCTTTGGTTCAGCCTACCCCATCTCGGAGTATGAGTGCTGGCAGCAGCAACGGCAGCATTTCATTGTCTCGCTCTCTGTCGCCGCATCATTATCATCATCATCGTGGGGGGGGCTTGGCCGTCGGTGTAGGGGTGGGGGGGACGGGCGCTTGTTCACCCGCCGGGGGTCGTTCCTCCCACGCGTCCTCCTCCTCGCCTTTTGGAGGGAGATCTTTTGGCGCGGTAAGTGATTACAGAGTGCCTTATTGAGGGAGGGAGAGACGGAGGGAGGAAGGGGAAAAGAGAAGGAGGGAGGAATGCTTTCTTTTCTTGCTCCTCTCTGTAGGTACTCCTCTTTGTAGAAGGTCTTCTTCCGTACTGGAGGGGAAGAAATGGAGAGAGGGGGGGGGAAGGACGAGAGGGGGGGAGGGAGGGCGAGATGTACCCTCGTAAGGCTGAGATTTACAACTACAACTACAGAAGCAACAACACCGCGACCAACAGACTGACAGATCTGGCAGCAGCAGCAGCAGCCACAAAAATTAGAGAAATTAAAGTCGAAGAAATATAGTGCCTGCTTTCCTTGTTGTTGGGTGGGTGGGTGGGTGGGAGAGAGAGAAAGAGAGAAAGAGAGAAAATGAAAAAGAGAGAGATAGAGAGAAAGAGAGAGAAATAAAGAGAGAGATAGAGAGAAAATTAGAGGTAGACGGAGGAGGGAGGGAGGGTGTGTGTTAGAGGACGGAGGAGGGAGAGAGGGTGTGTGTTAGAGTAATGTCTCAATGAGTCAATGGACAAACAAGTGAGTACGTGTACATGAAAGAATCCTAAGACAAAAACGAGACAAGCAACGAGTGAATGAGAGGACGAGAGAAATGATTGAAAATACGACGAGGACGAGGCGAGGACGAGAATGAAGATGACAATCCCGAGAAAGAGGGAAACAAACTCAAGAAACGGGGATTACGAGAGGGTGCACATGTATAGACTGAATGAAGCAAGAATCAACGAACAATAAACATCACTCGAAGCGAGCAACGGTCAGAACTGTACCAAAGACAACAACAGTAGCAGAGGCAGCAGCAGCAGATATACCAGCAGCAGGACCAGCAGCAAGTAAGCAAAGCGGATAAATGACCGATGAGAGATGAGAGTGAGAGTGAAAGGAAGCGAGAAAAAATGCGGGCGTCCATTCCCTCATGACCATGGAAAAAATAAATTTGCTTGTTTGCTTTTTTTAACTACCTTCCCCTACTGATACATCGTCCTTCATTCCCCTCTCTCGCCATCTGTCCTCTCTTCCTCTCTAATTCCGCTTTTGCATATTCTATCACACACACGCGCATATATCTCTTTTTTACAAGAAAGAAAGACGTGTCGTGCCAAGTAAAACATCACTTCCAGATATTTTCTCTAAGTACAACAACAACAATGACAACAACAACAACAGCAACAACAGCAACACACACCCCAGCCAGCTACTAACAATGGCACCTCTTATCCCTCCTCACAACCTAGAAATCAAAAATCAAAAATCGGCGCCATGCCTGACCTCTGATCCCTCCTCACGGCCTAGAATTCAAAAATTGGCGCCATGCCTGACTCAATCTTACCGAAGCGGGATACACCCGAGTAGCATTTGAATTTTCTCAGGATGTCCTCTCCCTCATACACCGCATCTGGCGCCCACGTCCCGTGCAGTGACAAGGGGATATTGGAGTTCAACTGCAGTCGCGCCAACGGGCCTTTCCCCAAGCTCTGCGCGTCAAAGATCAAGATCTGCGACAAACAAGTATCGCCATTAAAGACGTATGTCATCAGATATACGTCGTCTTCCGCCGCTCCCTCTTTCCCGCCCTTGTCCTTCGGCACCACCACTGTCTCGCTGATAAATTCGTTGGGCTCGGCTGTCCAGGCGTCAACCAACTCTCCTTTCTCCACGTCGAATTTTGCCACCACCCCTACAGGTGTCGGTAAAATAGGGTCTCGTCCAGCCGCGAGATAGGTATATCGATACTGTTGGCCGGTACGGGACACAGGGATGGAGGGGAAGTCACAGTAGACGCTCCAAAGCTCTTGCTTGGTGTGGGTGGCGAGAGAGGGGTTGAGCCTGTACCGCCAGAGGGTCGATTTGGGAACATTTTGCTCGTAGTTGACAGTTTTCCAGATGGGATTGCCCGTGACGCCGTTGGTGTCGGTGAGGTAGAGCTTGGGGACGCGGATGATATCAACGACAGTCTCGCCGGTGGAGGCGTCGTCGTAGGCGTTGGAGAAGTGGAAGGAGAAGTGCGGATCGACGGGGATGGGGATCATGGGCTTGGAGGGAGAGGAGCGAGGAATGAGGTAGGCGACGGCGGGTTGGGAGTCCTGGAATTTGATACAGGAGGCAACGCCCGTGAGGCCGAGGAGCCAGGACAGGGGCTGGAGGGTGAGGGGGGCTTTGAAGAAGACGTAGTAGGAGGGGGTGATGACCATGTCGTGGAGGAGGGAGAAACCTTCCATGTCCTCCGAACGTTCGGCGACCAATCTGCGGTAAGGGTGGGGGGAAGAGACAATGAGTCTCTCTGTGTGAGGTATGCGTTACGGATTCATGAAGTAAGCTACCTCCCCTCTCTCCTACTCTCCCTTCCCACCATTCTACTCACTTGAAATCCCTGTCGAATTCGTACAGGGTCACCTTGGTCTTACGCGGGTCAGGGTCAGTCGAAAAAAATACATAGCGGTCCGTGGCCGGGTCGTACCGAGGGTGGGCACACAGGTTCTGGTTGCTTTTCAACACCTTGGCGAGACGGGACTCTCCGAATGTCTGTAAGGTCATTGGGTCCATCAAATGCGGAAGCCCGCCCTCCCACAACGCCAGCAGGCGATTTCCCCAAAAGATGACATTTGTATTCGCTACATTTTTCCGGCGGGTGTCAAAGATGTTCCTGATCCATCCCCCCGGCTTTTGAGTGCCAAATGTGCCACGGTATTCAATCTTTTTGCTCTGCTTCTCCCGCTTGTACCCCTCAGTCTCAACAAAGCGGTTGCGGAAAAAGGCCCGACCGTCCTTAAAAGTCACGGCACTTATCATTCCGTCGCCGTCGAAAGGGTGAGCAATTTCTAACCCCTCCACATCGAACTTCGCGTGGCCATTACGGAAAAGGGTGCCAGTCAGATCCTTGGGAATGCTGCCCTCCACAATGTCCTTGATCTCGTACGATGTCTCCGTGCGCGCAGTCTCAAAGCCTTTGATCCAGCCCTCATAGTTCCATGTGCCGGTGGTACCAGCCAGGTCTTGCGGGTTCGGGGTCGAGGTGGCCGTGGTGGCCTCCAGGGCTGTGGGGGAAGGGGACGATGCTGATGCTCCCAAAAGGCGGGGCAATCGAAAGCCGTCGGCCAGACTCGACGAAAAGGCCAACAAGAGTGCTGGGATGAGCATATAACGTGCCATGGTGCTGTGATTGGGTGGATGGGCGTGATGGGGGATGCTTCAGCTGGGTCGTACAGTGCGGCTGCCGAGTCAGCGTTCGACCTCCTCGCACAATCTGTCGAAGCAAAGGAGATGGGGGGTCGGAGAACCCTACGAAGGAAAATAAGCCCACTTCAAGCGCTAGATTTGCGGCTGTATTGTATAGGAGGAGGTGGAGCGGGACTTGGTGGTTGTAAAAATGCTGCAGCGCGTCCACAAAATGGTGCTTCCAATGTTGGAACACGCATGTCGACCTCCCCTCTCCTTAGCTGCATACACTCCCATTCCCACCCTTCCTTTCTAAATGAAGCAAACGATTGCGCCAAACCCCTCACCATTACAGCTATACGTACGGATAGGGATCGGCATGTCGCTGCGAGATCTCATCTACTCTCAAAGCCAAGGCACTGAGTACAATGAGGACGACGAGGAAGAGGGTCAACGGCATCAACAGACGCAAGAGGAGCAGGAACGGGATGAAGTAGCGGCCGCCGCGACCACAGGCCTTCTCGAGGCAGCAATTTGGCGGCGGACGATGAATAGGTTTAGGAGCGCACCTGAATCAGTCAAGTGGCGCGGGTTGCGGCCAAGCCGCGGCGCCCCTTTATACCACTGGCCCACTAGCCTTCTTGCAGACTGCCAGAACCGACCGGCCTTGATGCACCTCACGCTCCTCCGAAAGCTCCTCGTCATGTGCCTGGCTGTGCGTGATGTGCCGAGTGTGGCGGCGACACTTAGGCTTATCCAAGAATTGCAGCCCCGCGTGGACGTTGCGAGTCTGGAAGCCAACACGTGGCTCTTGACCCGGTTAGCCGAGCGTGAAGCAGCCGCCACCGCCAAGGAAATCGAAAACGATCATGTTGCTGCGACTGTGTCTACGAGTGGCAGCCAACCGCACGACACTAGCACAGATCCAACCTCTCGTCCCTATGCCTGTCGCCTACTACTGTTCCTGCGTAATGTCATGGGAGGCCGCATCGAGCTGCCTATGACGGCGGGGGACGTGGTGGGGGAGCAGCCAAAAGCAGTGGCACCACCTGACTATCTCCGAGTCCTTGCCTTATCTAAATTATTGAACTTCCTCATCTCGGGTGGATATTTGGGATATGCACAGGATTTGGTGAGACAGGAGGCGTTTTTGCGCCCTTTTGGTCCGAGTCCGCATGTGCTGGCCATTCGGGCGTTACTTCCTTGCTTGGAGGCTGCGCGTACGTGTATGACTGAGGCAACAGAGGTGGAAGAGGGGGAAGAGGAGGATGAAGAGGAGAGCGGTGAATGCAGAGGGGGCAAGAGAATAAGTGTAGAAGCGGCGTTTGCCCGAATGGTGCGTGACCCGAGCAAGTTCTTCACAGCTGGCCTGACAAACCTTCAGTCACAGCACCACCAGCAACGCGAGCAGCACCAACACCACCAGCAGCACCAGCGGCGACTGCAACGTAAGGGCGTGGAGGCGCTTATCCGAGACCTGGATAAAGCACTCGCCACAGGAGTGGCCCCCTCAGGGGTGCTGGCTGTCCGTATCGGATTGCTCCGCCTGCGAGGGGATGCCAAAGACCGACGAACTGTCTTGAGGGCTGTACATGCGAATTGTCAAACCAATCCTGATTCCCCCCGGGCGCAACAGCTGGGTTATATGGCCCTGAAGCTTGTGAAGGGACAAGATGATGAGGAGGCGCTGGGTTTCTTGAAGAGATGGGTGCGGCTCGACCCAACGGCGGATGAGGCGGTTGGAGGGGTGGTGCATGCGTTTCGACGGCAGCTGCTTCGCTCCTATGTGCGTAGTACTATCACGACATTTACTCCTCGTCCTTTTCCTTTTTCTTCTTTATTTTCTTTATCGCCTTCGCCAACTCCTTCATCTTCACCTTCTTCAATGTCCGTTCTGTGTGAATATTTCTTTGGGTGTAGCGTCTTCCGACAGTTTCACGCCTTATTGTCTCGTTCGGTCTATCCATCTCTAACAGGCGCCCAAGCGGCACTCTTACACCTCAATCCTCACTCTCACTCTTCCTCTCTCTCTCCCACACATACACACACATTCATTCATTCATAGCGAGATCCCACTACTCCCGTCCTCATCAGTCGAGCCCGGCTGGTTCGCGCCCTGGTCGATCGCCTATTAACCCTTCTCCCACCCTCCTCCTCCTCCTTCTCCTCCTCTTCCTCTGCGTCCACCCTCCATCTCCACCTCAAGTACTTCCGGTGGCTTGCGATGTACTTAGGCCCCGTACCAGAGAAGCAGAGGGAAGAGGAGGAGGAGGAGGAGGAGAAGGATGAACCGAGGGAGGAAGGGGTGGAGGAAACAAACGACAACTTGACCCGCCCGTGGAAAACTGTATTATCATCGATTGATTGGTTCCAGCGGGCAAATGTCCAGGGAGTGCTAGCTGGGAGGTATGAGGCATGGAGTCCTGCTTGTCGCGGTCTAGAGGAAAGTGCCTCCTTGGACTTGTTCGAGCCCATGGGGGTTCGAGGAGAGAGACAGGGAGGGAGGGAGGACGCGTTTCTGTATAACTGGTATGAGATTTTGAAAGAGGAGGCAGCGGAGGAGGAGAGTGGGTCGGAGGGGAGGAAAAGGACGAGGCAAAAGAGGACGGAGAGGGATGCGCTCTGGGCAGCTGTCAAGTATTCGCGCACTGGTTTGCATGATCAGCGAGAGAACGAAGAGGACGAGAACGAGGAGGGGGAGCACGGGAGGGCGGAAGGGCATGGAGCCAATTACCGCCACGATTATGACGACGAAGACACCGAGAGCGAGGATGAGGATGATACAGGGGGCCCAATATTCCTCCAACACGGAAAGGACGATGCGGATGACCTCCTCCTCGAAACAGTTTGCGGTCGAACCGACGACAAAGACAACGATCCTCCCCTTCCGCCAGCAGCAGCAGCGGAAGAGCCCCTCCTCCCTCCCTCCCTACGTCAAGGCCTCCTTCTCCTCACCTACAAAGCAGTGGTCGCCGCCCACTTTATGGGTCCCCAGAACCCGTACACCATCTTCGCCGTCCGTTCCTTGTGGGAAAAAACACAAGGAGGCCCTCTTCTTGGCAAACGCACTGCCGCCCCTCCTGCCCTCGCACCCCACTTCGGCCACTGGCTTCTCTTTTCCAAGCTCCGAGGTGTGTTTGGGATTGATGTACGTGCATCGTTGTTGCTGAGTGATGGTTACATCTTGGCTATGAATCAAGTGCAGGTGCCACCGCACCTCTCCCTCTTACCGATGGAGGAAGGCCGAGCAAGAGAAGGACCCCTTAATTTGGGCTTGGCGGAGGCGGCATGCGGTTGGCCATTGCCTGCGCTTCATCCACCGCGTGTGTTACCTCCTGCTGCTGCAGCAGCAGGAGCAGGGGAAGCGGTGGATGGGATGGTGTTTCGTCCTCGGCCTTTGCCGATGGCGACGGCGAGAGCCTCTCAGGTGCTGATTCGAAGGGCATTCAGTAAGGCAAAGAGGGATCGGGAGCAAAAGAGGGAAGAGAAGGAGGGGAAAGAGAAACGGCAAAAATGTAAAAGGGGGAGTGGAGGTGGTAATGGGCAGAAGGAGGCGGCTGAGAAGGAGGAGAACGAAGAGGAGGAGGAGGAGGAGAATGCATGTGAGATAGGTATGAAGGATGTTGATTGAGAAAAATGAAGATTTAACAAGGATGGAGATAGAGCTTTGAATGCCTTGGTTCATAAAAGGAAAAAAAGTTTGTACAAGAGTGGCCCTGGAAAATGTGCACATATGCAAGACACTACTATGAATCCCGTGTGGTCCATCCGTGCTCTGAGTTGGGATTTTCCTCTCGCTTCGCTGTTTCTTTTCTCTCTTTGATGACTTTTATTCCCATTTACTATGCACACATGCACATGTTTTGTTAACCTTAACTCCTCCTTCTCTTGTTCTTACTCGCTCTTGACCCCATCTCCAATTCACAGACACACCCCTTCGTTACTCTTTTTCCCTCCTTCCCTCTTTCTCGTACGCACTTGACTGCTTCTCCAAGAATAATGGTGCCCCTGCCGCCACCCTTAGGAAAGGTCGCGTAGGTCGAACTGCGTGTGCAGTGTTAATAGGGGAATAGAAGAGAGTATGGTAAGTGATATTTTATGTCAGCATTGACAGAAGAATACGGAGAGAGTGTCTCACATGTGATAAGCATGTCGAACGTGCCCTTCGATGAAAACGAAACAACCTTCCTACCTTTCCCTATTACTTTACCGACCCCCTCTCTCCTTCCCCCCTTTTCCCCCTTCCCCGCCTTCCCCCCGTGTATGCGGTACGCACATCGTCCCCAAAGTTGTTGTAAAAGTCCTTGTGCACCAGCTTTTCCCCGGCTGGCTGGTGGCCCTCGCCAAGCGTTATGTCCATGCCGCCGTCTTGGTCAAGAAAGGAGCGGCTATTATGCCACCGGTCTCCGCCCAGTCGTTTGTCCCCACCGAACTTGTCCGCCCCTCGTTCCCGCTGCCGCCCACCTTCACGGTGGGATGGGTGATCATTCTGACTCCACATAATGCTGGCAGCTGGTTCGAGGCGCCTGTGGACAGGATTCAGGAGGGGCGTGGAAGAAATGTTTGAGTGCGGACGCGAATGTTAGAAAGGAACGTCGCGGTTCAAGGTTGAGAATGGTACCCGAGCTCTTGTGTCTGTGGCTGTGCTGTATCGATGTGTGCGTAATGAAAATGGCCTCAGGCAAGACAAGATGGGACGTAGAACGAAGCAGGCCGGTATGAGACCGCCGGCGACGGATATACACACTACGTGCTTTGCATAACCCCAACCACGCTCTCGCACAGCTTCACCCACGATCTACAGACATTCTTTTAAGGTGTGGCACCGCCCTAAATCCTTGGAAAGCTTCAGTGCCCTCATAATTCGACCACCGCCGTCGCCTTATCTCGGCTTCGCTCCCCGGCCGTCATACCGTCATCGCCTCAAGAGTCCTTCCCTCTAGAGCTCATATCACGCTGACTCACGTCTAGGCCGTTCTTTCTGTAGCACATAGTAGCACAACAGCGAACATTCACGGCCACTGTCTCCCAAAAGCAACATGCACCCGCCGCTTCATCGGCCACATCCTGACTGTCAGCACGTAAGTTTGTTTCCGTTTGTACATGGGGAGGAAGGCAAATGTTTAATCAGTACCCACCCGTAAAGTGGAGAAGAGAAGGGGAAGAGAGGTTGGGGCGAGCTATTGAGAACGCAGGGAGAAAGGAACGCAAATCCATTTGACTCGTGTGCTGTCAGAACGAAAACCCCGTCCTTTGGCAACCTCCCCTCCCCAAGGCGTGCTTTCGTCCCAGCCCCCCCCTCAAGCAGACCGCACCCTTCACATTGTGAATGAAAGCATTGAAGCATGCGTGCAGCAAAGTACCTGATTTTCATTGTAATCCTCACTGTCCTCATGCAGGTGATTGACGCTCTGCTTTCGTGCCACCGTCAGCATCCCTTGGCCAAGTTTTGGGGGGCGTGCAACGAGGAGAAGTGGGCATTGGACAAATGCTTTCGGGTACGTACTTCAGCCAAGACACCTTTGTAAGAGTTTTGACATAAACTGGAAAGTTCGCAATGCATCATACCTGCGTGATGGGGTTCTTCGCGTTTTTGACCTCTTACATTGTTTTTCCCCCTCTCATCTCCTCGTCTTTCACACAATCCCATTCCTCGATAATTAAGGTGGAGAAGGAAGACCGCCGGAAGCAGAATTTTGCGAAGGCCCCTCGCGATGATGGGGCATGGTCCAAGATTGTGGCACAAAAAGAAGCGCAAGTGCAGGCAGAGAAGGAAAGCCAATGACTGGTAGGAACGGAATCACGCGGACGGCAAGTCTATTATATAAAGCTTGGACGACTGGACTCAAACAATTGTACATATTTTGAAAGAGAAACCTTAGTTTAAAAAGAAGGAAATAATTCATGTCTTGCGCTCATTTTTTTTATTTTTTTTAATTTTACAACGCGGGCGTCGCGGTTTTGACCGTTCACTCCCTTATTGTCTTGCCTTGCTTGCTGGTACACACATTTGTGCGTGCGCCAGTCTCTTGGATGTGCCTTATCACCACCAAGAAACCTTGAACACGCTGCTTTTTGGGCGCTTTGCCCGAGAGCAATGCTTGTGATGACGAGACAACTTCCATCAATGAATGAACAACGGCAATACGTCACTAGGTCATCGCTGTCTATGCCGGCCCCGCGCCTTCCCATCCTGCCTTGCCTACCCCAGTCTGTGATCACCCACATTCCTAACATCACACCATCAGACTGACCATCTCCGTAACTATTTTTTCAAAAATCTACCTGTGAAGGCCTCTCGTGTTGGTTTACCCGCAAGCATTTTAACAAAGCAAGCCAAGGCAATCATCATCCCGTTCCAGCGCGGCGGCTTCCTTGGGACGTACTTGTGAAGTAGGAGGGAGGAGGAGGAATCCCCTGACCACAGCAGCCATGTTTGTCGTCCCTGCCATCCTTTCCGTCACATTGGACATCTCACAGGTCATTTTCTACTTCCGGGAGGGCGAGCTGTTCCTGAAGGAGCGGGGCCAGCCATGGGCTCACCTGCTCGATGTCTCGGCGAGTAACTTTGACTTGGTGAGCACACGTGCATGGGAGAAAGAGAGATGGGGGGGAAAGAGAGGGACGGGAAGAGAGGGAGGGTGGACGGCGAACTGACCAAATGTGGAAGATAATTCGGGAACAGACAGGGTGAAGAGGAGGCGGAGGAAAGTGGGTGGCCATGGTATTATGGCAACATGCACAAGCATTGTCCCTCTTTCTCCTTCTTTGTCAGCTTGTTCTTTTGATTTTACGCGCTCATTTCGTCCCTCCCTTCTTTCGGTTTCTCCCACAGGCCGCCCTCGCCCTCCTACGCATCCTTTTCCTTGCTCCCTACGTTCATAGCTACATCCACCGTCGTCGCCTTGTCTACACTTTCCTACCCTGGGCCTGGGAAGCGAGCAACATGGCGGTGATCACTGCTCGGCTCGTCTTCCTTCTGTCCTCCCTCGTCAGCTTTGATCCTGAATATGTCTTGGTCCTCTTGTCTTTTTTGTCGGTCATGTTGCAAGCCATTTGCTTGGAGCACCTGCGTTCGTCCGCCCCGAGGGAGAAGAGGATTTTCTTGGCTGGGGCTTTGAATCGCGTGGATGCTTCCACGCGGCTGTTGGACTGTCATCATCAGCATGCCAGTAATGATGATGCTGCTGTGTGTGCTGGTGGTAGTCGTGCTGGGAGAAGGAGTGGAGGAGGAGGGGGAGGGGGAGGAGGAGGATCGGCGGGTGAGCTGTATGATGGGCACCAGCAAGATGTGGATTTGATTGCCACGATCACGGCCAAGATGAAGGTAGATGATGAGGGAGGGAGGAATTTCCATTTGGTATTTTGGTCCCTTGATGAATACATCTTGCTCCCTTTCGAACTGTATTTTTTCTTACATCTCCCTCCTTCCTTCCCTTCCTCCCATCCTCCCTCTCTTATTTTCCTCACACCAGCGCACCAAGGCGTACTGGACGGAGAAGACAGAGGCCCTCCGCGTGCTGTGGCATGACCTGAGCCGGCCGAACAAGGAGGAGGAGGGGCGCTCGCCCTTCAACCTCCTCCTGCGCCTCTTGACCTACGAGGACGTCCTGGGGGAGCTCGACGAGGCGTTTGCGCGGGAGCCCGCGAGCATCGAGTTTTACATCCCTCAGCTCGCGACCTTCCTGCTCTACGGAGCCTTCTGGTCCAGCGGTAGCTTGCAGGCCTTCCTTCTGGACAAGAGTGGGAGGAGCGCCATGTTCGCGCACCGGTTGTACTGGTTCTTGAAGGCCAGCTGCTTGGACGGCTCGGGGATCAATTCGGAGGGACGGAGGCAGGTGCTGGCGTTAATGGAGGACGTGAAGGCGAGGGGTCAGAGGGCGGCGAGGAGGCTGGAGGAGGGACGCACAGTGCAGGAGGCGCAGCAGTTGAGGCGCAAGGGGGGGACGAGGAGTAGGGAGAGTTATTTTGGAGAAGGAGGGAGGACATCGTCGGGAAGTACGACGACCAGGAGCACGAGGAGCTTTGGAGGGGGGGCAGGGGAGGGAGGGAGGGACAGAGGGTTCATTCGAGATGATGGTGTGAGTGCCTATGTAGATGTTGGTCGGCTGCAGGATGGGGCAGCAGCAGCATCTACAGCAGACACTCCCAGGAAATCAACCCCCTCCAAGGCACAGCACTTCAGTAGCCCCCACTCCCCTTCCTCCCCCCCACCCACCACCTCCAACCCCTCCTCCCGTCCCTCCTCTCTCTCCGCCAGCGGACGTTTTCCGTTGGATCTCGGTGCCTTCCACAACCGCCAAAGCGGCAGCAGCCTCCTCCACGAGCCTCCCGATCTTTTCAGCGTCCTCCCTCGCTTCCTCGACGCTTTGGTCGACGTCTCCAGGGAGTTAATGGCCGTGTCGAGGGACAAGAGGAACAGCACCCTCCGTGCAGGCCTCTCTGAAATCGGCAGGTCCTATCTCCCCTCCAACCTGGTGTACATGCCCGTGGGCAACCCCTACCACCGCGTGTGGCGCCTCCATGCCGCCGAGTCCTTCGCCTTCTCCACCAAGGAGCGGGTGCCTTGCTTGGTCTGCCTGGAGGTGATCGATTACGCGCCTCCTCCTCGAGGGGAGGAGGAAGGAAGGGAGGGAGGGAGGGGCGCAGGGAGGAAATGGTGGAAGCAGATGATTGAGGGGGTGGGAGAGGGTTTGCCGAAGATATCACACACGTTCAAATTTGGGGATAAAGAGTGGACGTTGAAGATCGGGGAGAAAGGGGAGGGAGGGAAAGAGGGAGGTAAGGAGCGAGGGAGAGAGGAAGAGGAGGGGGGGGGGGGGAATGGGGAGATGGAAGATGACGAAAGGCGACTTCTCTCTCTTCCACCAGCAGCAGCATCGCCGCCGCCGCCCCTGCCCTCGTCGTCGCCGCCGCTGCAGCCGCTGCAACCCTTGTCGTCGTCCTCCTCCTCCGCGGCCTCAGTGGATGTGGGAGAAGGAGAGAGGGAATGCATTCGATCTCCTGTCTCCTCTTCAGGAGGAGTGGGATTGATGAGGCGAATGAGCTCCTCTTTGGGTCTGGCGACAATAGACGGCAGTGGCGTGGGAGGGATGGGGCAGTGGGCAAGTACCGAGGAGGAAGAAGGGAGGAAAGGAGGGAGGGAGGGCAGCGAGCACGTGCTGTTGAATGTGAGCCAGCTGAAGCAGCAGCAGCAGCAGCCGCAGCAGCAGGAGGCGGTGGTGACACCGCGGGATGAGGAGGAAGGAGATGGGGCGAGTGGGGTGAGGGAAGAGAAGGTGGACGCCGGTGCGGGAGGAGGATCAACTTTAAGCGATCACTACGGCACCTTCGCCCCTCACACCTCTCCCGATGGCTCAAGGCACGAGAACCCACTGCAGTGGCTGGACGAGAAGGAGGGAGAGGGGGAGAAGGAGACGAGCATCATTCTGGCCGCCGCCTCCACTTCAACAGCAGCAGCCGCAACAGCAGCAGCAACTTCAGGAGGGACTCGGAGCACCACTCACCCACCGGTCATTCCTCCCACCAGCCGCTCCAAAAACATCCGCAGCAGCACCAGCAGTAGTAGCGCTACCATCACTTCCGTAGCTACATCAACTGCTACTGCTGCTGCTACAGCTGCTGCTTCCGTTGCCATCATGTCCCCGGCCACGGCTGCGGCGCAAGCGCCTGTTATTTTTAAAGAGAGGTGGGAACAGAAGGAGGCCCGTATTCGCCAACGGAGCCAGATTGGGCACTTGCCCGGGTGGAGGCTGGTGCCTGTGATCGTCAAGAGTAATGACGATCTCCGACAGGAGCAGTTTGCGAGTCAGCTGTTGCACCAGATCGCGCAGGTGTTGCGGCATGCGGAGGTGCCCGTGTGGTTGCGGCCGTACGATATCATCGCGACGACCTTTGATGGGGGGTTGATTGAAGCGATCCCGGACACGGTGTCCTTGGATGCGTTGAGGAGGAATGACCCGAATTATACGACTCTGCCTGATTTTTTCGAGCGGTTTTGGGGGAGAGGGGAGGGGGGAGGTGAGGGGTTGGGAAAGGCGAGGCAGTGCTTTATGGAAAGTTTGGCTGCTTATTCCATCGTCTGTTTTTTGTTGCAGGTGAAGGACAGGCACAATGGGAATATTTTGTTGGATGCGGAGGGGCACATCATCCATATTGACTTCGGATTTCTGCTGGCGAGCAGCCCGGGAAATGTTAATTTTGAACGGGCGCCGTTTAAGCTGACGGCGGAGATGGTCGATGTCCTGGGGGGACCTAGGTCTGCTTTGTTCAAGAGGTTTCGGGAGCTGTGTGTCAAGGCCTACTTGGAGTTGAGGCGGCAGAGGCATAAGATTATTTTGCTTGTGGAGATGGTGGTGAGTGGGAATGAAAATTTGCCATGTTTTGGGGGGCGGCCCGAGGCGGCGGTCGAGGCCCTCAGGCAAAGGTTCCAACCGGAGTTGAATGACCGGGCTTGCTCGGATTATGTGAATGGTTTGATCGATAACAGTGTGGGCAGCTGGTCCACGCGTTGGTACGATGTGTATCAACGGGCGTTTGTACTGTAGCCTGGGAGGGAGGGAGGGAGGGAGAGTTTGAGGATGTTTGTAGTTGCCTGTTGAAAGAAAAGATGGGCTCCTGCAGTAAAAGTGATTGGCCCGACAGAGCCTGTACGTCTGGTGGCGCTTTAGTATATATCTTAGTGTGTGTACAAAGAAATTCAACAAAAGAAAAAGGCGTTCAAAGAGCAAGTGGCATCCACCATCATACGGCCTCTCATTCAACCGGCTGAGATACCGCCATTTCTGAGAAGAGATTGCGGGTCATATCCAAGCCTTTGCATTGCACATTTCTAGGCACCTCATTTTCTTTTCAAGTCAGTTGTGCACAGGTTACATTTGCCCATGTTCGGTCTGCAAGTGAAAAGCGTGACTTGTACCGCTATTTTCTAGCTAATGCTGAAGAGGAAGACAGCATGAGGTTGTTAGCAAACAAGTGGTTGGAATCATAAAAATAAGGAGGGAGGGTACTTCAAATCGCATTCCCCGTGAGCACTTGATTGTCACGCGTAACATTTCGTATGTATTTCATGAATGAATGTGTGAAAAAGAATTTGTTCTTTTTGTTATATTCTTCCTCTTCCCTTGCTTTACTCTTCTACCTCTGCAATCCGTCTAGATGACTTTATTTTTGATCCTTCAATGTCTCGGCATGTGTTTCGCCTCCTTTACTATCCATCCCACCACCTCTCCCTCTTTCTCCCCAACGTCTACTCTAAACCTATATACACATATCCTCCCTCGCAATCTCCATTAAACTGCCATTCGCGTACGATTCTTCGCTCGTCGTCGCGCAAGAATTTTCCGTCCGTCCCTGTTTTTAAGACGACTCAAAAAGCCATGGGCTCGCTTACGCCTGAGCAAACTAGGTTGATATGTCCGTTTAATGAGCTGCATGGCCTCTCCACCCGTGCTGTCCGTTGTAATCTCCTCTTCCAGCACCATGGTGGGGGGGGATGAGGCGGGTGCTATTTTTGTTTTGGGGGGAGGCGGATATGGTGAGCTTGTGAACTCTCAGATTTATTACGTCGCAGTTTAAATCTGGGCAACGTATAGGTAACAACAAGCAAATGAGTCCGTCACAGCTCTGGGCATAATTTAGCCCTGCCTTCTCCCATCTCCTCAGTGCCACCCCTCCAAGCCTTTTCACTTACCAATACGTGCACCATCGATCATAGGGTCCGGTTTCTCTTCTCGCGACCACACGAAGCCCAACGGCGCGGCTTGCTGCTGGATGTGAAGCTTCTCCATGGCCTCGTCAACGTTGAAGACGCGGAGGTCGAAGAAGGGCCCCGTCGTATTATTAGATTCCAGGGTGATGCTCCCGCTACTGGCTTCATCGCACGCCCTACCTGAGGGAGGGGAGGCGGGCGTGGAGGACGACGACGACGGGGAGGAAGAGGAGGAGTGTGGGAATTTGCCCGAAGATGATGAGGACGAGGATGAGGACGAGGACATGGCGGACGACTGATGTTGGCCGGAGCACGTTAAAGCAGCGGCACAAGGGAACGAGGGCGTCACATGTTGCCTGGCGGCACGGCACGCCACACCCGCCACTAGCCGCGACGTGGAAACCAAGGCACGCCGGGCCATGCCAGCACCGAAGGGCATCATTGCGTTTATAACACTGTGTTGTGTCATGAGTGCGGGAATGTGGTGCGTGACTTGTCAAGCAATAACGAGGAAGCACCCGCATCACGGGAGCGATGATCTCAATCATCATTCAGTAAAAAGTTACACGGCAGACTCGGCGGACAAACGAGATAGGACGTTATTAAGTCTTTCGAAGGCCTGGGCGAGTCCCGCTGTCGCGTCATGTCTCTCTGATGGTCTGCAAAGAGCTACGGCTTCGTAATCCAGGTGAGGCCGTGCATGGCTGGATAAAAGGGTGGGCAACAACGCGTGGACACGCAAGACAACACCGACGCCAAAATTGTGAAGGTCGCCAATCATTGCTGATCGCCCTCTGTCGTCAGTCAGCCGTGCCCCCTCACACATACGCATCCAAACCCAGACCCACAGACAGCCGAGTACGTACGCGAGCCTCACTGCCACGCCTACCGCTATTATAGCAGCAAGAGCACATTGCTTTGACATGTCCTCCGAAACGGCCCCAGCACCAATATATGGCGAAGGTGGAGGAAAAGGGGAAGGAGGCGGGGGAGAGGAGGTCGACGCCGCAAAGCTTCAGGCACTCGACCTCCCGCTGCTCCTCACGGCAACTGTGGTCAAGGGCTTTGGAAGGGGAAGCAAACTGCTAGGGATCCCGACAGGTAAATACAAATTTCCTAAAATTCAAGGTTTCGCCTGTTTTCTGTGTGCCATCATCCTCTTTCACGCAATTTCCCCTCCTTGTTTCGGCATTCTTCCAAACACAGCTAACTTGGACATGGAACAAGTAGGAGCCATGGTAGACTACTGGCCTAACGGCATCTATTTTGGTTTCGTCTTTCTGCGAGACCAAATCTACAAAGCCGTGGCCAGCATCGGCACCAACCCCTACTTCAAAAACAGTCAGAAGGTACGCTCGAGGGAGTGTCAGACGTTTGACTCGTCGGTTTCGAAGCTGTGCCTTACTTTAAGACACTACATACATTTATCATTAACCACATTTCTGTACCCACTTTTCTTCCTCCCTTACAACACATATCCCTACACAGACAGTCGAACCTCACCTCCTGTATGAGTTTCCGGACGACTTTTATGGAGAGGAGCTTAAATTTCTTGTTTGTGGGTACGTGCGTCCTGAAGCTTCCTTTCCTTCGCTTGATGAGCTGGTGAAGGCCATTCGCAATGACATTGCCTTTGCAAGAGCGGCGTTGGAGGAGCCGGAGTGGAAGAAGTTTTCGAGTAATAATTTGGGATGGACTAAGAGTGTGGCATGTTGACTACAGTTGCGGTATTTGTGGTGGTAGTGTAAGAGGAGGAAGGAGGATTAGAAAAAGGGAGGTTAGGAGGAGGACGAGGAAGACGAGGAGGAGAGGGAAAAGGAGGAGAAAGAGCAATTTTGACTGCATCGATGATGATGATTGAGATAATTAAACGAATGAGTGGCTTTTGTATATAGATGTATAAGAAAGAAATCACTTTCTTGCAGATCATCTGACACTTATTTGATTATTTAAATTTCACAAAGCGGCTCCTCCGCCTTTTCTGCCCCCACCTCCTTCACCTCTTTCACCCATCCCTCGCCTGACGACACTCAACAACAAATTGAGACAATCCCTCATTCTCGTGGCGGTGCTTGTCGTCCTTAGCCATTCCATCTTCTTCCGTTCCGGCAACACTTTCTGATATGAATCTACCAACCACTGACTTAACACAAACGACTCCTCCGCAAGTATCGCCGCCTCCTTCCCTCCCGCGCTCCCCTCTTGCTGCTGTCCTACCTGCATCAAAAACGACGGTGGCGGTGGACCCATTGCCGACGCCGAGGCCGCTGCCAGAGAGCTCGCTAGACATGCCCGGGCTTGCACTCGCAGGGACTCTAGCTCCTCCATGTCCTCCACGGGGTCCTCTTCAAAGAACTTGGCAGTTGTGGCGCGCAAAAGCCCGAAGCTGTCGTCGGCCACGTGGCTTGCCTGAACTTCAAAGCGGCGGGTGCCTGTGATCTTGATGATGCTGATGCCGGTGTCTTCCTCCATGCGGTACACCTCCTGTTAGGGGCGAGGGAAAAAGTAGGGAGCGAGAGAGCGAAGAAATCAGGGGTGATAGTTTCCACCGCTAAAACATGGATTGAGTGGAAAAGTGAATGTACGTACCGTTATGCTAGCCAACGTCCCCACACTCGCATCCGCGTTCAAAAGTCCAAACGGCTCATTCCGCTCCAACGCTTGCTTCACCATCCGGCGATACCTCGGTTCGAAAATCTTCAGCATCAGAGAACATCCCGGAAACAACACAGAATGCAACCGAAACAAAGGCAAATCGTGAGCGTGTGTTTCCTCCACCGCCTGATATTTACAGCAAGGCGGTTGCTTCCCCAACGTGATATTGGAGGGGACGAACAAATGACGGGTTAACCGTTCATCCAAAGAAAAATTGCCAAGCCAGGACGATCCAAACAAACTGCAAGCTAGTCGGCCCACATCCTCCGTACTTAAGGCATTCTCACCGAATAAAGCGAACCCGACAGCATGAGGGATGGTGCTGCTACTACTGCTGCTACTACTTGTATCGTCAGTCGGCGCAGGCGTCTCCCCTCCACCCAATACCAAAATTCGCGGGGATCGAAGTGCTGGAAGAACCGCACGGGCGTAGGCGGCCATGACGTGGCTTTTGTCAAAAATAGACTCCAAGCGACTGGTTAATTCCGCGAGAGGAAATTTCGGCTCAGCGAAGAGCATCAAGACCCGCGGCTGCTTCTGCGTCACCATTTCTGCCAACGATGAGGACACATCCGTGGTGCCTAACGCAGCCCCTTTCCGACGCAGTACGGGGAAGGATGCATCGTGGCTGCGGAAGAGCACAATTTCTTCGACATCGCGGACCCCGACGCTTATGCACGTGGCAGTGGTGGGGTCGTCCAGAAGACACGGGAACTCGGCTTCGCTCTTGGCTCCTGTTACCTCCTCTCTATCGTCATCTTCCTTGATTCCCGTCATCATGTCCTTATCTAGCAATTGATTGCGCTCGGCCGTGGCACCCAGTATTGGTACATTACTCTCTGTGACCTCGGGATGGTCGAGCTCGTCGTGCAGGAGAAGCACACGCACTGTCGGGATGCCTTTTTCCTGTTGTTGCCACGCTGTTTCGGCCTCCGCCAAGATGGCTGGAAGTGTTAATGCTGTCGACTGCGTCTGCATCAATCTCAAGCCGTCATGTGTTCGGGTCAAGGTCGATGTATGGCGAAGGAAAGGGCGACTGATGTTCGTGTCAGGCGGGTTAAGACGCTTTAGTATCACGACGGATTTTGGAAGGTAAGACCGCGGTTGGCGACGGAAAACGTGCAGCATGGTGAGGAACCTGTTGATATGATGAGTGGGAGGATTTGATTATGAAGTGAGTGAGTCATAAATGAACCTTTGCGCGGTTGTCGGGTTGCCAAACACCGTTCCGCGATCAGGCAGCAGCGATACCTCCTCCCCTGCTCAAGCAATCGACACGGCGGTCAGGAACGGTCTGGAGGCATGAAAAAGAACGGGACCCGCACCTTTCTTGTCCCCTTTTGTAAAAGTTACACGTAATCCCCACCCTTAGTTCAAAAGTTCACCCACATCGTTCACTCTGGCTCGTATACGCAGGCAAGCCAACTCTCCCATAAGCGGATGGGGCAGGGCATACATGAAGGGTGGGGCTCTCTTGGGGCTCGACGTCCTCAGAACTTTCCTAGGAGGGCAAGCAACGTGCTCATCAGCAATCAAGTCTCCCCCACATTTGCTGATCAAGAAGGGTCCTCCGGCACGCCTCACTTCTCTTTCTTACCCCCTTGAACCCTTAGGTCATTCAGCCACTGCAACGCCACCTCGGCTACGGGTCAAGCCAGCCATTAAATTTTGTTTAAGTGGCTCCGAGTCGACTCACCGTCGCTAGCCCCAGGCGACAAGCCTACTCACCCCCCCCAAGCGGCATGGCGGCCGCCGTTGCCCCGCATTCGTCCTCTTCCTCTTCCTCCTCATCGTCGCTGTCCCCTTCTTCTGCGCCCACCTTGGACCGTGTTTCAAGTAATTCCTCGTCCTCGGGCCGAAGCAGCCGTCGTTTGGCCGCCGCTGCCGCCGCTTCCACGCCCCCCGAGGTTGAGAGAGGCTCATTATCGTCGTCGGTTACATCCGCTCCGTCTGGTATCCACGCTGCTGCTGCTACCGCCGCTGGTGGCGGCACTGGGCTGCGGGGTAGCAGCAGTGCCAAGACGCGGGAACGCGACATGGAGGAAGAGGATGAAGAAGCCGTTTTGTCTGTTATGCCGAATGCTTTTTCGTCGTCCTCGACTCTGGGTGGGCCTAAAGCAAAGAAGGCACGACAGCAATTGACCTTGGTGATCCAACCTCCGTTGCCGCGCTTCCCGTTTTTGAACAACTTTTTTGATGTGCACGTATTTTTGTTTGATGAGTCCAACCAGGTCAAGAATGGGTACGTTGGGGAGAGAGGACGAAGGGGAGGGATGGAGGAAGACATACATCAGTAGTATCATCATAGTATCAAGCTTGTGGGTGTGAGTGAGAGTGTGGGTGTGGGTGTGGGTGTGAGTGTGGTTGTCGGTGTGTGGTTGTGGGTTCTGGTTGTGGGTGGGTATATTTGTGGGTGGATACGTTTGCGAGTATGTTTCAGTGTTTGTGACCGTTTTTACCGAGAGTATTATTTTCATTTGTTTGTGTAGAACAAGGAGGTTGCATGTACTTTGCTCATCCATTTACCTTTCCCTCCCTCCATCCATCCTGTCTTTCCAACAGCGAAGAATTTGAATTCCCCCTCCAAGCCCGCCCGGTGTTTGGTGACAAGGCCCGGACGCCTGTCGAGAAACCCGTGATGGAAGTGGACCCTTGCTCCCCCCGTCTGGGACGAAATGGCAAAGCCTCGTTTAGGGTGCGTTTCACGGACGTGAGCATGAATTTCGACAACCGAGACTTCCGCCTTGAGGTCTCTGTGGTTGGAGGACAGGCAGGATTAAGACCCAAGGACGTTGGTAGTAATGCTGCTGGAGCTGTCGTTGCCTGTGCGAGCAGTAGTAGTTGTAGTAGTGATAAGTTTTACGTGGCCCCTGTGGTGAGCGATCGAATGACAGTGGTGCGGCATCGGTTGCGTATTCGTTCTGAGACGCAGCCGCCCACGGTGTGGTACAAGGACGAGGGAGGGCGCGATAAGTGTATCGAGGTGATGGTCGACCTCGTGGACTCGGAAGGCAGGCGCGTGCATGGGCAGGAGGTGCCTTTGAAGGTGGCCTTGCTGTATGAGGATTTGCAGTGTGTGGGGAAGCAGGACATTTTGAAGTTGTCGAGTGAAAGTCGGCAGGCGATCGATCATACAGGCACGGCAACGTTGCGACTGCGGATTGAGGATGTGAGTAAAAACCACCAGAGTAAGGGGTTTGTGATCCAGGTTGGGCCAGACGTGCAGCACGCACCCTTAAACTCGGACATCTCTCCCGATACCTCCACCTCGGTCTCGGTCCGGAGCAAACGGAATCGACGTTCGAAACACGGGAGAGGAGTGGGTGGGAGGGTAGGGATGAGCTCGATTGGTGGGGGAGGAGCGGGGGGGAGCGGTGAGGATGATATGAGCCTTGTAGGACCTACGCTGTCGCGAAATTCGATTAATCTGTCTATGCCCGTTGTGTCTCATTCCATTTTGCAGGAAACGGCACAGCTGGCGATGCTCCCAACGGTGAATGGAGGAAGAGGCGGAAGAGGGGGGGAGGGAGGGGATGGGGAAGGAGGGGGTGTCCCGCATATCGCTGGTGCAGACGCTGCTGCTGCTGTCGCCGCCGCCGCGGGAGGACCAAATTTGATCAAAGCCTTGAGTAATGTGATAAGCTGGACGAGGACAGTGGTGAATGGTTTGTATCAGCTGCAATGGCAGTT
Source organism: Nannochloropsis oceanica (assembly GCA_004519485.1). NCBI lineage: Eukaryota > Eustigmatophyceae > Eustigmatales > Monodopsidaceae > Nannochloropsis > Nannochloropsis oceanica. The sequence goes on from CP038117.1 coordinate 698,478, forward strand.
GATCGGGTACGAGAGTAAGGCGGACGGGAGCCCGGATACAAATAAACCCTTGTTTCAGATCTCGAATCCGAACGCGATTGTAGCGAGTATTTTGCAGAGCTATCGGGGGGAGACCATGGAGCAGTTGCGACTTTTGGTGCAGGCGTTGGAGCCGAAAGGTGGAGAAGAAAGGGGGGCGGGGGGGAGAGGGGGAGGGGAGGTTTATGGTGGGAGTGGGTCAGTGTATGGGGAGGGAAGACAAAGAGGAGCGGGGGGGGGAGGGGGATGCTATGGTGGAGCAGCAGTTGTTGGAGAGGCCGTCATTGCCGGTGACGGCCATCTCTCAAGGTGGACCGATGCTCCCTCCTATGTTGCGAGGACGCAGTGGGTTAGCCGGTGGCGAAGGAGCAGCCTCAGCAGGAGGGGGACCAGGACCAGGAGGAGGGGTAGGGGGTTTTGGAGGGGGAGGCTTAGTGCCATTGGTGAGGGAATCGACGTATGATTTACTGGCGGGCATGGATCCTTCTTGGTTCGGGATGGACAGCTCTGAGCCTTCCCCTCATGCCGCGTCAGAGGCACAGGTCCAAATGGTGGTTGCAAAGGAGTATTTATCTGATACCTACGACACGCTAGGCTTTCCAGCGTTTGATTCGAAGCAATTGTTGTTGGGGTTTTATAAGGAAGGCCGGAATGAGCAGGGGCAGACGGTCGCGTATTTTATTCCCTTGCCACCCCAGTTTTCTGAGGTGGAACGACGGGGGGTGGGGGAGTTGTTGAAAGCCGAGATGGGGAAGGGGCGGGAGGGAGAGGAGGGAGCGGTGGAGGGAGGAGGGGGAGCGGTGGTTTACATTGTTGGGGATGATTTGGGACAGTTGAAGGAGAAGGTATTGACCTATCACTGGTCAAGCAGTAGTGTGGGGGGAGAAAGAGATGCGGATGGTGACCATACAGGGAGTATGATGATAGATGGGACGAAGTGTGTATAGGATAGGTACCAAAGGGTGAGTTTGTGTGTAATTATTTATGTGCTGAAAAAGAGAAGAGGGAAAAGAAGACTGAAAAAGAATGAAGTGAGAAGAGAGGACACGGGCTGAATTACCGACAATGAGAGAGACTCTTTGTAATTCAATTTGATTGATGTGCATATGTATTTTAAGAGCGCGTATCAAAAGTCCCTCCCTTATTGGTTGTGCAGGAAAGGAGGAAAGGAGGGGGAAAGAAGGAATAGGGGGAGTAAAGGGAGCCACCAGTGTGTATACAAATAGAGACGCATTGCAATGGTGGTGGAGACGTTCGGTGGTTGGGGACAGTGACAGTAAAGCAAATAATCGTGAACGAGAGGCTGTGGTCCCTAGCCCTTACACGTCTGTTTCTCGCCAACGAGAGAAACAAAAAGGACGGGGAAAAGCATGTAGACATCTTGGAAGAAAGAAGTGGAAGGAGAACAGGGAAAGTAGACACAAGTATCCTTGATTTATTCTTATTTATGAAAAGACAAAGGATGCCGTGACTTTACAACCGGCAGTGATTGACAGCAACATCAGCAGCACCACCAGCAGTAGCAGCTCTAGCAACCAGAGGGTCATGGAAGTGACAACTCGACGCACACAAAAGGAAGCATGAAAAGCAAGCAAAGCAACGAAGACATTTGTGAGAAGGAAAAACAAATCTAGTCTAGTATTGTTGATTTTGATTGTTTTGATGTAAATGTGCTGTGTGCGCGGAGTGCGGTGTCTAGTTTTGAGCGTACGCTTTACCAGTTATCTAAACCGATAATAAGTTCAGTTTTTTTTCCCCCTTTTTGCTGCAGATCTCTTGTTCTCGTGCTTTTGTGTCTGTTCTAAATTAATAAATGATTTTGTCGCATTATTTTGCCAGTGGCATTCCCTTCGTCCATCAGTTGTATGCTCCGCTATATGTTTATGTTGGTGACACGCATTGATCGCGCTTGTGTGTGTGTCTTTGCTTACGACCCCTTCAAGTACTCTTTTCTTGTCCCTTGGTGCCTGCACTATTATTGCTTCGCTTGCTTACAGTTGTACACCATAGACGTCTTCTCTTCATCTTCATCTTCCTCTTCAATGTCCACCCATCTCCCTCCCTCGTCACAAAGAGATGTGAAGGGACGCCGATTAAAGCGCCTCTTACATAATCTTTTTCTTCTGCTGCTCCCGCATCTTTTCTTTCTCCAACTTCTTTTTCGACAACTGCTTTCGCCGCCTGTCCATCATCCCCGCCTCCTTTAACTTCCTATTCACCCACACAATATAAGCTACAACGCCCAGAAACGCCAACACCAGCATCACCGCCAAATACTTTCCAGCATTCGGATCGGGCTGACGGCCATTTGCACGACGAGCCTTATCCGCAGCAGCTTGCACAGCCGCCTCCTGCTGACGGGCAAAGTCGGGCACTTTGGCAGCAGCGGCCGAAATTTCCGCCTGACACATCTCGCTTGCCTTGTCCATACCGCCGGCTTGAATCAACGTCGCGAATTCTTTCTGGCAAGGCTCGGAAAGCTCCACCATGATGTTCTGAAGGGACTCCATGAATTTCTTTTGCTCCGGTGCCATGTTGGCCATGGCTGCCGCGGCTGCTTCCTCCATGCTTCCCAACTCGGACTCATCGCCGTCGTAGACATCAATGCCTTCGTCCTCGTTCAGTCCCGGTAGGGGGGTTTCTATCTCCATTGATGGGGTAGGGTGGTGTGGGCTTGCCTATGTGTAGCGTACGTGGAGGAATAAATTGGGTTGTGAGAACTCAGTAACTGCAACATCTTAGTATAGGCGATGCCTCGCATTGCTTCATTGCGTGATCTGGTTTGGCGTTGCAGCGGAGTTCTTGTTATAATGCACGAGCGCTTATGGGCGTGGGAAAGTGATGCACAAGTTCAGCAGCGCTGCGACGGTTCCGGGAAAAGGTCAGAGGACTTTGGGTGAGCAAAATGAAATGCAAAGCCAGTTTGAGAGTAGGATGGTGCGCTTCCTTGCTATTTTGAGATGTGTGTGGCCTGTTGTGGGGCGCTTGAGGGTAGGTTTGCTTTGGCTTTCCTTTCTAGCCCAGCGCGTTTTGAAAATGTAACCGAAATGGAAATAAGAGAAAGTTTGGTTGGGGTTAAAGCAGAGGTCAAAGCAAACAACGAAGCACAGACAATCATAGTGAGGAGGGGGCGCATGAGGACTGGAGTCTCGTCAATGGCCGCAAGCTCTAACCTTGTTTACGCGCAAATGAGAAACTCTTGGGAGCTTGGGAGCGTGCCACGAATCACTTGCTGCGATTAGATCTACAGCTGCCTCCTTGACGTTGACATTCCCACTCACCAACGCGCTGACCCAGTCTCACTTTCTCATTCTTCCTATTATCGTCATACACACAGGGACTTGTCACAACGGGTGATTTCGCCGGCCCTTCGCTTCCTTTCAGGCCTAGCTGCACCAATAACCACATCATCATCGTTGTCATCTTCAATCGCCATCGCCATGGTGCGCGTTCCTCCCTCTGCCTTTGCCGAGGCCACGGGCGGCGCCATTGGTGCGCTATGGACAACGCTGCTGTTTCATCCCCTAGATGTCGCCAAGCTCCGCCTCCAAGCAGAGGCCGACGCAGAGGAGGATGAGAAAGGGTTGGGGGGTAGGGAAGAGGACGAGGAGGGCAAGACGGACGAGCGATTGCCCGTGGTGATGGAGCAAGGCACCAGCACCAGTGCGAGTAGCAGCAGTGCTTCCTCGAGTTACACGCCTCCTGGTGATGGTGCAATGAAGAAGGGGCCCAAGACCTTTTTGGGAGAGGCATTGGTGGTGCTCAAGCAACCCGACTTGTGGTACGCGGGACTAGGTATGTTAAAATGGGTAGGATGGTTTAGTTGGGTCTCGTGTTTTGTTTGTTGGTTCAATTGACTGAATGAGATGTAGTTCTCTGTGTTTCTTGACAGTTTTTATCGTATCTCCTTGCAATTGTCTTTCGCAGCGAGCAATTATCGCTAAGTGTGAGAGGGATTGCTGACTATGCTGATACTCCTTCTTCCTCCTCCCACTACTCCTCCTCCTCCTCCTCCTTTCGCTCAACCAATCTACAGGCTTGAAACTTCAACTATCCATCCTTTCCACCTTCGTTTACTTCTACGTCTACAGTTCCCTTAAACGCAGCTTCGCACGCGTATTCAAGCGTCCCGTCACCTTCCTCCCCAATCTTCTCCTTGCCTCTCTGGCTGGAGTGGTGAACATTTTAATCACCATGCCACTGGACACAATAGTCACTCGCCTCCAAGTCGCTCCTCGAGGGCAACGTCCCTCTTTCCAAGAAATGGTGCGTTTATTATGGGAGGAGCAGCAGCAACAACGGCAGCCGGCTTCGCAAAAGCAAGCCTTGCTTCAAATTACTCGTCGACTCTCCCGCTTCTGGCACGGCCTCCTTCCTGCCCTCCTCCTTACATCCAATCCGGCCATTAATTACGCTGCCTACGATGCAATGAAGGCGCTAATTCCCCTCCCTTCTCAACGGAAATACCACAACGTCAAAGAAACGTTTTTAATCGGAATTCTCTCTAAATTCCTTGCCACGATACTTACATATCCTCTCATCCGGGCAAAAGTCATGATGATGTCTGAGGGGAAAGGTGGTATAAAGGGAGGCAAAGATGAAGAGCCTGAAGTCAGCTTGATGACGTTGTCCCCTAGCTTTATGCTGGCGCAGGAGAGGAAGGGTTTAGGAAGTATTTTGAGACAGTTGGTGAAGCAGGGAGGGTTGCGGGAGCTCTATGTGGGCTTAGATGGGCAAATTATAAATACGGCATTGAAGAATGCGACACTGTTGAATACGAAGGATAGGGTTAGTCGGATCACGAGCTATATCATGCGGCATTTCGCGTCGTTCTAGGGAGGGAGGGTCGGAGGTTGATTTGATGGAGAAATGAGCCAAGGCAAGGATGCGAGGACGAAAACCCTAGCACTATTGGTCAAAAAGCAAAAACGCAATAAACTTGAAAGGCACGGTCAATGAAATTAAAAGGTGTGTGTGCGTTTTGAGTATGCACATGGGCCCGCGAAGCTTGTCGTCATCATACTTCACTCAGAGAGGGCGCTATTGCTATAGCTCTTGCCCAGCATGACAGACTCCAGCACTCTCACTTTTGACCGCACACTTCCACGCAACAATGTTTCATACATTCGGATAAATAGCTGTTTCCAAGATCACCAGGTTGGATCTGTGGAACTGAACAACCAGCGAGTCGAAAGCAGGAGCCCGAGCGACAAGCACCACACCGACTGCCAGTCAAGCAATGTATTCCGGTCCCGCAACGGGCACTGGAACTACGGTGTACCTAAATGTCTACGACCTCCACACAGCAAACCGATATGCCCACACTTTCGGGGTTGGCGTCTATCATACTGGTACGTAGGGGGTAGCTGGGCGCAGGGAGATGGGCGTGGGGAGGGGTGCCCTGGATTTATGCCTTGGAGCATATTGATGTGCGTCCTTGCCGGCTTGATCCCGGCCTAAAGGGGCCTGCTAGCTAAGGATCATGGCATCTTCTCTTAGCTCTCTGCGTTTTGGCTGACCTGTGTCGTAGCTGTCCTCCCGTGCTCGTCCATCTGTTGACCCCATCCCCCCCATCCTTCCGTTTTTCCTGCCCCCTACCTTGTTTTCCAACTCAGGCGTGGAGATAGCCGGGAACGAATACACTTATGCAGGTGGCGCTGGTATATTTGCGATGTCCCCAAAGGTGGCGCCAGGTGCGGTTTTCCGTGAGTCTATACGCCTGGGAAACCTGGTTGACGCACCTGGAGCTTTGCGGCGGGCGCTGGACATTCTGAGACCAGACTTCGGGCCAGACGATTACAGCTTAGTCAAGAACAATTGTAACCATTTTGTACGTATTCCCCTCTTCTATTTCGGGGTCCAGTAGGATCATGTGTAGCGTGCTGCGGGAGATTTGCATCACTCAGTGCACTTGCAAATCCGCCCCCCCTCCCTCCAACAGGCCAACGCCCTCGTCATGGAGCTTTTGGGCAAGCCCATTCCCAGCTACCTCAATCGTCTGGCCTCTTTTGGTTCATTTTTCTCCTGCTTCCTTCCCGCGGATATGACGAGCCAAGCGCCCGTGAATCAAGGTGCGTATCGTCTCTCTCCCTATCTCTCTCCCACACACACACCTCTTTTTTTCACTCTCTTTGGAGGAGCTGGTCTCCGTCTTCATATTTTCCTTGGAGGCGATGAATTCCCCTCCACTCCTTACTGGTCTTCCCCTCCGCTTCTTTCTGATCCCCAACTACACACACCAACACACAGAAGGAGGTGGTGGAGGAGGTGCTGCTTACCCCTCTGTGCAACGGTATGTCGGGGCGCCAACACCGACTTATACGGCTTTTGGTGGTGAGGGCATGAGGATGAGTCAAGGTCCAGTCAAATCAGCGAGGAATGAGAGCGAGATTGAAAAGAGGGAGATGATTCGGCAGGCGACGCTTGCGAGGATGGAAGGAGGAGGAGGTAGAGTAGGAGATGGAGGAAGAGGGACAGGTGCGGGGACGGCGTCTTTATCGTAGTGGGATTTTTGTTATTGAAGAATCACAATATATTTACACAGCAGTGAAACAGAGTGGTAAATGATTGAGAACGATCACAAGTATGGGGGGGGAAGTACTTGAGCGGGAAATGAGTGTCAAAAAGTCACATTATTGGAAAACTCAAACCCACGGAGAACGCTCCGATGCGATGAATTTTGATGTGCGGACGTTGGAAGGCTCCAAAATCACAATCGTCACTTTCCTCAGTGAGTTGGCCACTGGTGGATGGACGCCTGCACCACGCACATAACCTATCACCAGCACCACTATGCACCACGCACATAACCTATCACATCGTAACGTCCCGAGCCGGATGGAGAGAGCTTTGGGTGGAGTTTCCGTGTGTCACGTGCCGTGCCTTACACACCCCATCACTACGTCACTCGATCAATCGGTAAGCATCCAGCCATTAACGCCGGCAGCGAGCGAGTGGATGGGCAGCAAGAGAACAAATACCCATTTTTCACTGGAAGGTTTCGATCTGTGGTATTGTAAATTCTTTCTGTTTTCTTTGCTTCAATCATCTGTTTGTATTCGTATTCGTCACATTTCTTTTTCATGAAATCGCTCGGTGCCCTACCTAGCTTTCCTCTCTCACCCACCATCGCCTAACAGTTTTTTGTGATTCCTGCTCGTTTCTTCTTGCCTCGAAGTGTTCCCTCTCTTCCAATGCAGTACTTACCCTTCTCTCGGTACCACACCCTCCATCTCTCTCTGTCTCCTTCTCTCTTGTAATTCTGTACACATTCACTCGTACACTTATGTTTCATTCTACCTTCTCGCTGCCGCTGTTTGGCCTTTCTCCCATTACTGCTGCTGCTGCTTCGACTGTTACTGTGATAGCTGCTTCTCCACGACTTCTGCGATTACTTCTCATACTGTTATTGCTATTGCTACTACTGCAGCTGCGCTGCTGCTGTTGCAGCCCCATCCCCTCCCACTACTCATCGCTATCATCCACATCCACAGGCTGTCTATTTCTCGCCGCCCCTCCTCCTATCGACCTCCCCCGCTTGCTGGATCCCCCTCCTCCCCCAGCCATCCCCCTCTTCCTCCTCGCCGCCTCCAGAAACCCTTTCACGCTCCATTTATCAAACGGCAGCAATTCCGGCGCATTGAACACAAACAAGACAGTGACATGTTCCATCTCCATGGCAGTCAACCCCGGTAGTAATTTAGGAGTCACCAAAAAATACTGGACGTTCGCCGAATTCGCCACGATCCTGGAAAAGACCAACCGCTCATTCCGCTCATCCATCCCCTGATTTATCTCATCCACCGCCCGAAACGGACTCGCCACCGTGCTCTGGAGCCCCATCAAAAACAGAATTGTCGACACCGACCTCTCCCCCCCCGACTGCACTTTGGCCTGCAATGGCTGCAACGTCGTGCCCTCCCGAAACCGGACCCGTAGGACCAAACCCCACCGCTCGTAATCATCAGGCTCCTCCGCCAAGACCACCTCCCCCTCACAGCCCATCTGCCGCATGTACTCGCCGAACCTCATGTGCAGTTTGGCCACCAAGGGCTTCAAGGCATCTTTCCATTTCTTGGCCAGTTCGTCCACCCTCTTCTGACCCGAACTGCACGTCACCATGTGCTCCGCCAGCTCCTTCTCTCGAGCCGCCACCTGCTTCACCAACTCCTTGTACTGGGCAATCACTGCCGGGTTATCATAAATCGATTCCGCGTGCTGCAATGCCTCCTCGTACATGTTCTGGCACTCTTCACACGTCTTTTTGTCCAACTCCCCCCCCAGCATATCAATCACAGACACATCAGCTTTCGGCCCTTTGAGCGGCACGTCCCTCTCCAAAATCCCTTTTGCTTTCTTTATCACCTCAATCAATGCCCGATAATCTCTATTCAACACCTCCAACTCCTCCTTCAACCCCTCATGTTTCTGACTTTGCTCTTTCAGCTCCTGGTCTGCCCCTCTTGATAAAGATTTCCCCATCGCTTGTGCCATCTTCCCCCCCAAATTCCGCTCCCACCTTCCCACAAACGACACAACCTCCTCCGTGTGCTTGCACAACACGTCCACATACCCCTTCGCTGCCGCCTTCATCTTCTTTTCTAAGTCCGCCCGCTGTTGGCTAACGTCTATTTCCATCTCTGCCTCTATTTCTGCGAGCTTCTTTTCCAGCCTCTTCACAGTGTTCTGGACCCCCATCGCTTCCTTTATCCGAGCCTGCAGCTTCGACTGCTCCTTCTGCAACTTGGTCGCCTCCCTCCCTGCCGTGTTCTGCTCCTCCTCCCTGTCCCTGATCGCCGCCTGGAGCTTCGCTGCCTTCTCCATCCCCTCCGCAATCACCCTTTCGTACTCTTTCTGCTTCCTTGACAGCTCCCGCGCCTCCTCCTCATCTGTTGCCCCCTCTCCCAGTACCTCGGGCGGCTTGGACAGCTTCGAGGCCGTGGATAGTTTGTTCGAGTAATGACTGATAGTCCCTCTGTGCTGAACACACACCCCATCCTTCCGCTCTGTGTACACGACAGCACTCCCTCCCCCTTTTCCACCATCTCCACCTTGCCCACCGCTGCCGCCGCGGCGACAAAGTTGCTCGAGAAAGCCGTTGGCAATCCGTTGTTCAGTGTGGTCGTTCCCGATGAGGACACGATGCACATTCGCTTGGGTGCACAGCGCGGAGAGGACCTGGTCGGGAGCATTAATGTGGTCAAGCATGATGCCTTTGATACCCTCTTTCTCAAGCTGGGCCAAATCGCCGGGGTTGTAGAATTCCCGCTTGAGATCTTCGCGCCAACGAGATTCTGGGGAAGGGCAGGGGGGGAGAGAGGAAAGGGTTGTGTAAATGGATAAGCCAAAGTCACCCGAAAAACAAGGCCACAGCCAACCAGAGCCTGAACGCACCAGAGAAGCACTCTGCCCTTTATCACTTCCCCCCCCTCTCTCCCCAAAACCACTTACGCAGCTGCTGCACGACAATTTTGGCTTTCCGGTTCGTCTTCCATTCATCGACCAGGGTCTTCTTGTCCTCGTCATTTTCCACCACGAACGTCAGCTGCGTGGACGGGGTGCATTGCTGCTCCACCATCGCCGCCACCGCTCGATCCTCCACCGACATCTCAAGAATCAACGGCCCATACACCCTCCCTGAAAACCGCCCTCCATTCCAATGCACCCACTCATGTACCTCACAGGCTGTCCGGGCATTCGGCCCCAGATGCCGCGAGTGCTTCAATCGATTCAACCGCTGATTTTCCTGCCGCTCCTCATTCTTCTTTCTCTGCTCCAAATCATAAATTTCCTTGTTGACGTCATTCATATCCTGCTTCAACCTCCCAACCACCCTCCCCTTGTCGTCCTGTGTCCTTTTTGCATCCCGTCCCAACCGCGTGAGCTTCGCAATGCTATCCTTCATCTCCTCCACATTCACCGACGGCAGGGCCAAGGCCTCCTGCAGCTCCGCCTGGACCTTGCTTCGCTCTTTCTCCTTGAACGCCCGTCGTTGCTCAAGCTCTTCCACGGCCGCCCCTGCATCCTGCAATGCATCACTCGCCGGCTCCACTTTCCCACAGCAGGCATCGATTTTCGCCCTCCCTTTCTTCCAGAGCGCCTGTCCGTCCTTGACTAGGATGCCAGCACTCTCCACGAGCGCCCTGAATCCCTCCGCCCGTGTCGTGTAAGGCTGGATTGTCACTCCTGCAGCCTCTAACTCGTGCTCTTTGGCCTGTTTCTCGTCTCGAAGCTTCTTCGCTTGCAGTTGGTCCCGGCGGAAGACCATCCACGAATAGCATTTTTTCAACGTCTCGGCCTTGGCCTTGAGTCGCTCCTTCTCCTCCATCTTATCCTTGTCGCCCCTCAGACCCTCCCGACGCTCCAGCAGCTTTTTGAGCTCCTTTTCGCACGTTTCTTTCTCGGTGTCGCAGGTCTTGAGTGCGCTGTTTTGGGCAGTGGGAATGGTGGAGAGGAGGGTAAAAGAGGCAGAATCAATAAATGAACAAGAGTGGGGATGCATGGCGATCTTGCAAAAAACGGAACCAACCACAATTTATATCTTCCCTATGCACTCTCTGGCCTGCCCCTTCTTCCATTAAAAAAGAAAGAGGGGGTGAACACGAGACACAGAAAAGATCGAAACACCTCCGTACCACAGATCGTACAAGCTGCCCAGCTCTCGATTGAAACCCCTTTGACTTGTCCCTAACCCATGAAACAAAAACCAAAAAACGTGAACGCATCCACACATACATCGCGTTCGTGCACGTACCGTTGCCGGGCGATGAGGTCCTCGTGCGTTGAAAACAGGTCAAAGCTCTCGGTACACACCACCTTTTCCGTCTCCATCAACAGCTTCTGCGGGTCCATCTCGGTAAACTTCCCCACCTTCTCCTGCGGTAAAAATGTGCATAGATTATTCACCTGAATCCCCAGCTCCTGCACCTTTTGATGAACCAACGCCTGCGTGGCAACCTCCCCATTCAACTTGTACGACGACCGGTTGCTAGCCCGCTCCAAATCCCGGCGGATGACTATGGTTGGGTCCCCCTCTCGCTTTCCCTTCAGCTCAATCTCCATCCAGCCCTTTTCCTTGTCACGCATTACAAAGCAGCCAACACCGTCCCCGCGTTCCAGGGCATTCGCACTCGACCCTAGGCCCAGCGCAATAGCGCACAAAATCGTGGACTTGCCGCTCCCATTGGGCCCCACCACCACGTTCAATCGGGGCCCCGGCCGCACCTCTGCGTCCGCGTATGTCAGAAAATTATGCATGCGGATGCGCAGAATCGAGCCTGGCTTGTAGTCTAAAGATGTAGGTGCCACCATGGCTGGTGCTTTCGTTTGGTGGGCGGGGAAGTGAGGAAGAGTGCTGTGTTCTGTGGCTCAGCGTGCCCGATTTTTTCGAGTTGGTTTCCTCGGATGCCCCTGCCTGCCTTTTAATACCGCCCGGAGGCCTGCGTCGTAAGTGGTTGGAGTAAGGGGGGCGTGAGGGCGGTGAGTTTGCGTGTGCATAGCATTCAAGCACTACTGGGGCCTGGGGCCTCGGAGAGTAGAGATGTGATGATCAGAATGAAACCACGCCAAAAGCAAAAGACGTGCACCAGGAATTCTATCATTAACAACACATCCGCTCTCACTGCCGCAATCATTGTGCCAGAGAAGCCCGCGGTGTACGAAAAGTGGGAGGTGGCGCAGTTGAGAACGACTTCTTCATCCTTTTTCGGGCGAAGAAAGCTTCGCGCCTTTCGAGTCCAAGGTGGGCACGTGAAGCCACCTCACCTGGCCCTCTCCTACCCTTGGGGGGAATCAGTAAGTTATAACTTTCTTCCCGTTCTTTGATATTGACGCTGACGCGCTCGTATTATCCTCTTTCATCCGTAACTGTAGGCGTGAGGGGCTCACAAACCAAGGGGTCTCCACTCGAAGACCCACATCAAGCCACAGTTTCACATCAACCCCGGCGTCAGAAGCTAGGCCTCGACGTGTGTTAGTTCAACTACAATAAATACGCTTTGGCATGCCCACCACCTCTCCGCAGTTCGACAGGCCGTGTAGCTGCTGCGGCGTTCCTTGCTAGGCGCCAAGGCGGCGTCTTGTCTACTGACAGACCATGATGTCCTCAGTCTCCTCCCCGTCATCTCTCGAGGATGATGTGCCCCCCGCCTCGCAGCAACCACAGCAAGAAGAAGCGGCGGCCGCATCTACTCCTCCAGCCACCACCACGTTGTCTGCATCAATCGATGCCAGGCCACCCACGATTTATCGCGACCTGGGCATGGAGGAAAGCCCTCAGCGGCGGGATCGGAGTGGCAGCACGGCCAGCAACAGCAGCGGAGGCGGTAGTGGGGGCATAAATGAAGGACTCCACACTCTCCCGCCCTCGCCATTTTCTTCTAGAATACCAGGGAATGTTGTGCCGCCGATGTCTTCATTCGTTTGGTCTTCTTCGTCCTCGTCTTCGGTGGTAGCGGCTGCTGTTGCTGTTGCCAGCAGTAGCATGGCTGAGGCTTCGATGCCGGGGCCGGAGGAGAGCAACACCTCGACCAGCACGCTGGACGGTTCTGTAGTCGCTCATGGCAGCAGTAGCACTTGTAGCATTAGGAGGGAAGCATCGCCTTTATCACTACAAGAGCAAAATCAAGGGATGTGTATGGAGGAGGAGGAGGAGGAGGGGGAGGGGGAGGAGGAAGGGAAGGAGGAGGATGACGACGACGACTTTGTGCGGATAGAACCAGATATGCACCGAGGCCACGTGGAAGTTCGCGTCTTGAAAGAGGGCTGGTTGCAGAAGCAAAGCTTTCGTGTGGTGGATGGTCGTCCAACCATATGGCGTCACTTTGCCTTTTGGAAACTACGGTATTTTGTCTTGGGCTCGGATGGGGTCTTGCGCTATTACAAAGACAAGGAGCTCCAGAAGTTCCGGCGGGCGATTCCACTGGCGGGGATGGAAGTGACAGATCATTTTTATGCGCCGGTGGATCATGATCAGATCATGGAGGGAGGAAAGGAGGAAGGGGAGGGGGGTTTGATGTCGAGTGTGACGATGATGGCGGCGGCGGTGGGCTCGGCGGAGGACCGGATGGCGGAAAAGGGGGGAAGGTGTCTGATTGTTCGTCCGAAGCAAATGCCACACCCTCTTACGAGGCGTCGGGCAGGGTCGAGTGGTGGGCAGTCGCAGCAGCAGAAGGAGTTGTTGTTGAAGGAAGAGGAGGAGATGAAGTTGCTCGCTCCATCGAAAGAGGATATGCAGGAGTGGCTTGCGGCACTCAGGGGTGAGGTGGAAGCGACCGAACGACAAGGGCAGACGCTATTCCACACGGCATGGAGCTTGCTTCGGTCTTACGTCGATCGACCTCACGCAGAGGAGGAATGGGAGGACGGCGGGGAGCAGGGAGGACGGGTGGAGTCGGAGCGCAGCAACAGCAGCGATTTTGTGCATGTGGAGGGGGAGGACGATCAAACCTCGCCACCGCCCTCCCACGCACCTTCTTGCCGCCAAGGACAGTCATCCTCCACCTCCATCGGTGGGACGACTGCCGCAGCTGCTGCCGCTGCTGCGGACGTGAGCTTCGTTCCTCCCTCCGTCCCCATTCCGAGGATGAATGTGGTGATGATGGTGGTGGGCACGCGGGGCGACGTTCAGCCTTTCCTTGCCCTTGGTCAACTACTGCGGGCGCACGGGCATCGAGTGCGCTTAGCGACACATGCCATGTATCGCCCGCTAGTGGTGGAAGAGGCAGGGTTGGAGTTCTACCCGCTGGGGGGAGATCCTCTCAAGTTGTCTGCGTACATGGTGAAGACGTCTGGAAGGATTTTCCCTTTCAAGCTGCCTGGCCACGAGGAAATGATCAAAGACGTGCCGGAGCAAAGGGCGATGTTGTCGGAGATAATATTGAGCACCTGGCCGGCTTGCTCCGCCGCTGATCCCGATGACTCACTGAAGAGGGAGTTTCGAGCAGATGCGATCATCAGTAATCCGCCTGTGTACGGGCATGTACATTGCGCAGAGGCGTTGAACGTGCCATTGCACATCATGTTTCCCCAACCCTGGTCGCCGACGAAGGCCTTCCCGCACCCCTTGTCAGGCTTACCGTACCACGGGCATTGGTGCAAAGAGAATTACTATTCATACTTGGTGGTGGACAAGTTTCTGTGGCTGGGAATCCAGGACATTGTGAATGAATTGAGGGTGGCGAGGTTGGGACTCTCGCCATTAAGGCTGGGCGAACATGGCGGAGACCTGCTCAATCGCCACCGAGTCCCCTTCGCCAAAATGTGGTCGCCCTGCCTGGTGCCCAAGCCAAAGGACTGGGGTCCGCACATCGACGTTGTTGGACATTTTTTTGGACCTCAGACCACCGGCACTCCGCCGGGGGCCGAGGCCTTGGAGGCATGGCTCCGACCAGCTGCCCCAGGACTTCCCCCCCCGGAACCTCCGATTTTTGTGGGGTTTGGGAGTATGGTCATTTCGGATGCTCGCTCCCTGGTGGCGATGATTTTAGAAGCGGCCCGCTTGACCGGAACGAGAGTCATCCTCCAATCCTCCTGGACGGAACTCCCCGTGCCTTCCTCCACGTCCTCATCCTTCACCCCGTCTTCGTCCTCCTCCAGCGATGTCTTTTCTATCGGAAATTGTCCCCACGATTGGCTGCTGAAACGCTGCTGTGCCGTCATTCATCACGGAGGTGCCGGCACCGTCGCCGCGGGCCTCCGCGCAGGGAAGCCGACGATGGTCTGTCCTTTTTTCGGGGATCAATTTTTCTGGGGCCAAATGGTACATCAGGCGCACGTGGGTGTGAGGCCTATTCCAGTCGTGCAACTGACAGCAGAGAAGCTGGCGGCGGCTTTCCAGGAATTGAGATCGCCGAGTTTGGTGGCGGCGGCGGAGATGCTGGCACAGCGATTGGCGAGGGAGGATGGGGCGAAGGAGGGGTTGAGAGCTTTTTATCGGCACTTGCCTGTGGAGGATATGGTGTGTGACGTGAGCTTGTTCATGGGAAAGCCGCTGTTGGCGCGTATATTTTGTTCGACCTGTGGGTTGAAGATGTCAGCGGAGGCCCACGCGGCTGTACACGAATGCTCCTCCGAGGAGGGGCGGGAGGAGGGGGAGGAGGGGGTGTTGCTCTCGGAACATCATGATGTGCATGGATATTCAGCTATGGATTGGGCAAGCATGTTGGGGCCGAAGGACGCGACGGAGGGTTTGGTCCAAGGCCTCACCTCGCTGACGCACGAGTGTCTGGGAAGCATGGCTGGAGTCGTAACGGAGCCCGTGGTAGGGGCGCAGAAGACGGGGATGCGAGGAGCAGCGAGAGGTTTAGCATCAGGCTTGGCCAATCTGATAAGGAGGCCGATTCGGGGAGGTTTCATCTTTGTGGATAAAGTTACGGCGGGTGTGAGTAATCAGCTTCATCTCCAGCAGCACGGTGGGGGAAAGAGTTTGTCTTCCTCCCCTTCTTCAGTCTTGTCCTCCTCCTCATCCACGTCGCCACCGTCCACCACTTCCTGGCCTGGGGGGGAGAAGCGGGAAGGAGGGAGGGGAGGATCAGGAGGAGGGAAAGAGGGTGGCGTTGTTCTATCACCGGAGTTGGTGGCTGAGTTGAAGGCGGCTCAAGTGCAGGCGCTTCGATGTAAAAAAATGTTTTTAAGATTGAGTAAAGGGGATCCACGGTGTGTGCCCAAGGAGGGGGTGCTGCGTTTATTGGAGGACATGGGTGGAGGAGTAAAAAGCAGGAGCGGTAGCAGTAGTAGCAGCAGCAGCAGCAGCAGCAGCAGCAGCAGCGGCGGCTTCAGCGGTGGCAGCAGTGGGATTGGCGCAAGTTTGTCGTTTCATTTAGAGCAACAGCAACAGCAACTGCAGGAGACGAGGGTGTTGTCAAAAGCCTTACTTGATCGAATCGATGCGGTTGGCGCCGGCCACATATCGTTCCAGCAGTTCTGTGTCCTCTTCAAAGCACTTCGACAGGGGGGGTTGTTACAGCAGCAGCAAGCAGAGAGGAGAGGAAGTGAGGGAGGTGATGAAGGTGCAGCTTCACTTATGGCTACGACGGTGGCAGCAACAGAAATGGCCGTAGCTGCAGCAACAGCAACAGCAACAGCAACAGCAGGACTTGGGAAGGTGGTGGGTGAAGCAGCAGCAGTAGTACCAGCAGTAGATATCGCTATAGCACCAATGGTGACCATGGTTGTAAGGGCCGGGGCAGAGCAAAGTAACAGCAGAAGCAGCAGCAGCAGCAGCAGCAGCAGCAGTAATAGCAACAAGAGCAGCAAGAATACGGTGTTGGACTCCCTTATTTTTGACACGATCTTTTTAGATAAGACGCCGCCAGGGCTTACATCTCCGGCGTCTCTTTCTCCTCTCACTTCTCCCTCGCTTCCGTCTTTTGCTTCAACTACTTGCATTCATGCTGCTGCAGAAGCAGTAGCGGAAGGAAGAAGGGGAGAGGGAGAAGAGGGGCCCGAAAGTGGGAAGGATCAAGAGCACGAGGGAGAAGACGGCTGCGACAGCGGCGAGAAAGCAGACGAGGATACTCGGAGCCATGTTTCCTCTTCCTCCACTTCCTCCTCAGAATCCATGGAAGACATCGAGATTCAAGTCGAGTTACCTGCGGCCTCCGAGAATACCACCAGCCAGGGAAGACGAGGGGGAGGAGGGGGGGAGGAAGCAAGAAAGGGCAATGTTCAAGGGGAGGAGAAGCGATCGGTGGTGGAGGAGAGAGATGAGGACAAGGAGGAAAAGCATGTGGCGAATGCCAGAGCTGCTGCATTGTTTGCTGTTGTGGAGCGAGGATGAGGGAGAATTATTATGAAAGGAAATCAAAAGAAAAGAAAGGAACGCTTTATGTCCGTGTATAGATGAAGAAAAAAAGGGGTGTATCTTCAATGTGTGTGGAAAGGAACCATGGGCGTGTATGTGGATGGTGAATGTGTAATATCAACGTGCTGGTAGGAATAATTGTGGACGAGCGGTAGAAGTAAAAACTCTTAATATATAAAATAAGAAACAAGAAACATATCCATACAGATCCGGAGTCAGTACAAAAACTAAAAACATACACTTTTACATAGCGAGAGAGAAGGGGGGAAAATGTTAACAAACGTGTCGCGTGGCGAGCCCGGCCTGCGCCCATGCCCCGAGAAGATAGAGGGAAAGAATTAGAGGGAGTACTTGGAAAATGTGCACAATGACGTGTATGGATCGGTGAAAGAAGGGCAGGATGAAGTTATGGGGAGATGGGAAGTGCGTGAGAAAAAATGTGAAGGGCAGCAGCAGGATGTTTTTTGTACAGGATTTACACAGGGGCCTCTTTTGGATGTGTCTCATCGAGTCGATACGCAGTGTGAGCACGTAGATGGAAAGAAAAAAGGGGAAGAAGAAATTGAAAAAGCAAATCAAAGACACATTGCATGTAAATGTCAATTAATTTCCTCGGAAAGCAAGCAATTTGTATAAGCCGTTGCAACGCCATGGCAGGCCCTTATATGACTGCTGCCCTGAGCACTGCTTGTGCATCGGCGTTCCTCGCACCGATTTTCTTCTCAGAGAAATTTCAACGCCAAGGCAGGGCCGTACCCCGACTGCTGTATGCATCACCCATGGTGCACCCATGCACCATTCCCTTGCTTCTTCCGTCCCCATACCCGGATTTCCGCGTCCATAAAATTGTCCGTCCGCCCTTTTCTGGGGGTTAGCTGTATTGGCTCCGACCGTGTATATAATCTCAACTTGTGATGCACAATTACGCTCCTGCACATTTACAGATCTCTCCCACCATCTCTTCATCCTGCGGGTGCCGTGGTCAGGCGTAACAAGGCACCCCCAAGGCGTGAATCGAAGGCACATACACTTACCGCGCGGCCGTCCAGTGCATTTTGACTTTTAAAAGACGATTGTATCCACATTCACGCGCGTGCAAAACCATGAGCCGCATCGGCGGTCACCAAGGCGAGGGTGGTGCAAGCAGCGGTGAAGGTAGTTGCGGCCGCGGAGGTGGCCGAGTAACCATCACGACGGAGCCCCCCACGATTGATGTGAGTCTTTTGATGCTGTCCCACCAAACATAATTGCACCTCTGCAACCCACTAATATGCGTCTTTCTCTTCCCTCTCTCGCACAATTTTGAACGCACCTACAGTCCTCTGTCCGCTTGGAGGACGGAGAACAAGGAAACGACGACATGATTTCCTCGCCCTTGCCTCGAGGTTTGGCATCCCCCACCAGCGCGGCCGAAGCTACAGCAGCAGAAGCAGTAGATGTGCTGTCTTATAACTCAAGCCTGTGTCGGAAACGAAGGCGGGCGGCAGGCCGCAATGACAAGACTCTGCTCGACGACGGTGGCGGGGGGGGGGGGAGTGAGGACGGAGCCAATGCCTCGTCTTCCTCCCCCTTGTCCTCCTCCTCTTACTTGTCCCGAAGCCGCTCCCTACCCGTGTTGGTGGCGACACGACAGCACCACTATCACCATCAGCAGAAACAATTATTATTGCAGCCAACACCGACATACTTGCCGGCCACGGGGGAGTATGCGTCTGAGATGTTGCAATTAATGCGACGCTTGCGAGACAATGGAGCATTGTGCGATGTGATCGTGCGTGGAGATAAAGTGGAAGTAAAGGCACATCGCTTAGTATTGGCGGCGGCGAGTGAGTATTTCCGGGCTTGTTTGACGGGACCGATGCAGGAGAGCTCGGATAAAGTGATCGCGCTTTCGGGGATAGATGATGAGGCGTTGGGTGAGTTGATTAATTTCGCCTATTGTGGCCGGGTGTCCCTGACGGAGGAGACAGTGTTGGAGCTGCTGGTGGCTGCCAACAGGCTACAGATGCCGCAGGTGGTTACACAATGTTGTGATTTTCTGTTGCAGCGGATGGACTGTGGGAACTGTTTGACGATTTTGGGGATCGCGAATACGTATCATTGTTCGCATATGCGGACGAAGGCCGAGGCTTACATCCACCGGCACTTTGAATCGGTATATTTGGGCGAGGAATTTTTAGCCATGTCGCTTGAGCAACTTGTTCAGCTTTTGGCCAGTGACGCAGTGAGTGTATCGTCGGAAGAGATTATTTTTCGGGCGGCAGTCCGGTGGATGACCCATGCCTTTGAAACACGCCGCGCCCACATCCTGCCCCTCCTCCGAACCGTCCGCCTGCAGCTCGTCCCTACCTCCTTTATTGCCGATGTCATCCACCAACATGACCTCGTCCAACAGTGCCCGGAAGCTCAAAATCTCCTCCTGCAAGCGTATAGATGGCATAATTCTGCCCGTTCAGACGCACGAAGGCAAGCGTTTCATTTTGTTCGACAACAGGCGATCCGTCGGGTGATTTATGCGATTGGCGGCGATGACGGACACGACGACCGCAACCCCTACTGCACCGTCATGAGTTTGGACATGCAGATGGGGATGTGGCGTAGCGTGGCACCGCTGCAGCAAAAGCGGTCGGTGTGTGGAGCGGCGGCGTTGGGGGGTAAGATTTATGTGGTGGGGGGTTACAATGGCGAGAGAGCTGTAGAGACTGTCGAGGAGTTCGATCCAAGCACAAATAGCTGGAGGAATGTCGCTAGTCTGAGTCAGAGACGCTGTTCGTGTGGTTGTGCTGTGTTGGATGGGCTGCTTTATGTGGTGGGAGGGGTATGTGGGCCACTGGCTTTGAGTGAGGTGGAGAGGTATGACCCTGTGGTGGATGAATGGACAAGGATCTCCCCGATGCAAGATGGCAGGTCGGGGTGTGGGGTGGCGGAGTTGGGAGGGCTGATATACGCTGTGGGGGGGATAAGTGGGAATGGGGAGACCGTTTGTACGGCGGAATGTTTTGATCCCAAGACGCAACGGTGGCAGAGTGTGCAAAACATGCATGAGGCGAGGAGGAGTTTTGGGTTGGCGGCGATAGGGGGCTTGTTGTACGCATGTGGGGGGAATGATGGAGTGAATGATCTGAATTCGTTGGAGGTGTACAATCCGAGAACAAATCGATGGAAGCCCTCAGGGCCGATGAGGTATGCAAGGATGTATTGCTCCGTGGCGGTTTTGGATGGGAAACTTTACGCCGTAGGAGGGCTAGATGGCACGACCACCCTGGATGTGGTGGAGATGTATGACCCGGAAAGGGGCGCGTGGTGCGAGGTGCTGCCCAGGCTGGATCGTTCTGTGTGTGGGTGTGGGTTGGCTGTGATGGATTGTGTGGTGCGACCACTTATAGGGCAAGGGAAGGAGGGGGAGGAGGCGAAGGGGGGAAGGAGGGTGAAGGAGGGGATTTCGGACAGGAGGAGAAGAGTGAGGGAGGAGGGGGGGGGGGGAGGAAGAGGCGGGGGGGGGAGGAGGAGAAGGATGAGGAAGGGGAGGGTGAAGGAGAATAAGATGGAGGACGACGAGGACGACGAGAAGTGAGGACAAATGTGGCTGAGGCGATGGGTAGGAGGGGGGTGGCGGGGATGGAGCGGGGAATGCTTAAATTATCTGTTGTGATTTTTGTACAGAGATAGGATTTTCATTGTTATGTAGTCTCAACACGTGCGGGCAGATGGTGTGTGTGCTTGTGACATGCCATACACGAATGGTCGCACGAGGCGAAATAGGGAGTGAGTGTACATATGACAAAGGGAAGGAGGAGCGCGAGAACGGATAAGAGAAAAATTGTGTGTGAAGAGTCAGAAAAGCAAGCCAGAGCGCCAGTGAAAGTTTTGCGATCAAGTCGTTGTGACTTCGTTGTCATATTTTGCTTGAATATGGCAGAGATAGAAACAAAAACACCAGAAGAAAAATACATGAATGCATACGCGACAGCTCCGGAAACCAACGTCTTGATCTCGTCTCCTGAATCGATTTTATGTTTTTTCTCTCCTCCTTTAATTCCCTCATTTTTCTCCTTTTTGCGTGTCGCTTATGTACTCCACTCTCTCGCTGCCTACATCCGAATCTGCGCCGCTCCCGCGGGGTCGCTGATCATGATTATGATGATGACTATGACGATGCTGATAATCAGGATGCCTTGTCCTTCTACACCCCTCTTTTATTTCCTTCTTCGATATTTTCGTCTACTCTTCAAGGGGCACCGAAACACTTGCTGTGTCTCGCTCTTTTCATCTTTTCCCTCTCAACGTTCTAAGCATCTCTCTTTCAAAAGCAAGCACTCCGTAACAGCAGCCAAAATCTCGGCTGGTCGTTGGGAGGAAAACTCACTTGGATTACTCACTTTCCCCCCTCCTTGTGATTTTAAAGAAACCGATTCGATTTTATTAGACACTGCCTGCCGTGATATCCGATTCAAATCCGCATTCGTCCTGTCCCCGGATAATGCGGAAAAGACCCTCATCACCCCATGCCTGGGAATGTACATGGTGTATGCATGTTTCCACGTTTGAGTCGGCATGAGTGGCCTTCTGTAAGCGACACGCGAATTCGACAAAAATGTCACCCGGACAAAAAATCGCCAAGAAAACAACAAACGCAAAAAATGACGAAAAGACAACCTTCCCTCCCCCCCTCCCTCCCTCCATCCCTCCATCCCTCCCTATCTCTCCCATCGTACCTTGTTCCACGAGTTGACGACGAGCCAGTACGGTGTCCCGTTCTCCACGCCCCACCCAATCAACCTGCGCAGAAAGAGTTTTTTTTTGGAATATGAAACTAAGTGAATGACTTGAAAAACGAAAGGGAATAGAATGAGGTCCGGAAGTCTATCCTCCTCCTCCTCCTCCTCCTCCTCCTCCTCCTCCTCCTCCTCCTCCTCCTCCTCCCCCCTTCCCCTCGCTTACTTGACCGCATGGCCCCCCAACGGTGCGCCCGTTACGTGGGTGTAGACGCCTTCCCCCGAGTAGGCCAGAAAGTCCTGATACACCGTAAATGCCGCCGACACCGGCCCATTTTCCATGATTTCCTTCTGGATCTCCTCTACCTTGGCCCTCACGGCATACCCGGCCGTCCCCATCCGCTTGTCCTCCTTATAGTCCTTCTCGAACTCTTCCTCCGAGCAACTATGCTTGCATTTGGGTGTCTCAAAATCTTCCGCGGGGCACGCAGGCAATTCTTCCGTCGGTTCCACGTGGTGCGCACACGTCAAGAAAGGGTAAGGCAAGCACGAGTCTCCCGAGCCGACCTCTTCGAACAGCCCGCCCGACACCACCCCCTGGGAGGCGAAAAAGGCCCAGGCCCCAGCCGGTTGTCCGCCGTTGCACCCTTGAGAAAATCCGCAGGCCATGCCACTGCAGCAGGCGAGGGTGTCGGTGGGGGAAAGGAGGTCCTTGGAGCCGTGCACTACGCCAAGAAAAGGAGGGAGAGAGGGAGGAAAGGAGGGAGGGTGAGTAGAAAGTTGGAGAGGAAGGGGGGGGGGGGAATAGAATAGAGACGTACCGATGCACTGCCTGTCCTCGAAAGCGGCAGAGCTGGCAAAAGCCCAGCACGAGCCACAGGCACTCTGATCCTTGACCTACGGAAAGAAGGAAGGAGGGAGGAGAGGAGAGGTGACATTCATCTTCACATGACAGATCGTACGCCGCGGTGCCCTTGCCTACATCCATACCTTGCCGATAACCTCGCTACACGCCGGCCACGCCTCTCGCGAGTCGAAACTTTCAGGAATCGTCACATTATCCCCTTTGTCTGTCACACCAAAAACCTGGTCCTTGTACGGTAAAGTCATGTGCAATGGATGCCCCCTCAGCCACGTCCCCATCATTCCCTGCACTTGCTTCAGGTTCGCGCCAGCAAATCTGGGGGAGAAATGCGGCGTCCACGTCGTGCCGCTCATCAACACGTCAGTGACCAATGACGAATCAATTGCAGGGAGGCGCCCAAGGTGCTCCAGAGTATACTCACCCACCGCCAGCTCAATCTCGACCTCAGTGCAACTGATTACGCCCGTGGCATCCGAGGCCTGGACGACTGCCTTGAGGTCCTTGACGGGAGGAATACCCTCGGGGAGTGTTTGGGTAGCGGATACTTGGACGGCTTCGCCTGCTTTCAGAGGGCAGGTCAGGCTGGTTTGGCTGCACATGTCCACGCTGTGTTCGAAGACCTGTGTTGTAGCGTGGGAGGACCATGAATTGATTTGAGTAAATTTTAGTGTTGCGGCTGCTGGTGTTGCGGCTGCTGTTGCAGCTGCTTACGACACCAACGCGCAAGCGAATTCGAACCACCTTACCTTACTTACATTTTACCTTACTATGCATATATATAGACACAGAGAGAGACAGAGAGAGACAGAGAGGGATGCAGACGCACACAAATACACGTATACACTCATACCTGCATGTTTTTGATCATGACAGCGGCGGATAGCTTAGTCCCGGACACGATGTCTTTGGTCGGGTTGAAAACGACCGTAAACGTGGTAGGATGTCCTGGGTGGATGGGCCATTCAGACACCACCAATTTGGTCACACCTTTTTGAGGGTGGGGGAAGGGGTTGTATTGAAAATTTGGTGTGTAAATGGTGAGCGGCGTGTGAAAAATGCTGGAACAATACGAAAGGGAAGTAGAACACAAACTAACACATCAAAATAGATTACATCTGTCACCAAGATTATAATGAATATCTTGGCTATGAGCATAAACCAATGAGCCCCTGGCCCGGCGAGGAACACAGCGACAACAGGGAAGGCAGGAATTTCCGGGCTCAACACGCCATTGAGATAAACCAAGGGGCCAAAGACAAGACACATGCTTCAAATGGGCACATAATTATTACACTCAGTCCAGGCGAGCACCCACACACACTCACGGACAAACAAAGAACGATCAGTACGCAACTCACCTAGAGCATCGCTTGAGGAGCAAGACGAAAAGGGGACGTCCACGGCGGCTGTCACGCCCACGGTCACAGCCAGGGCTAGGCTGCGCCCAAAAAAATGCATTTTCGCTGTGTCGTGTCGTCGTGGATGCGCGTTGTGTGTAAGTATGCCGGTGGTGTGGGTGCTTGAGTGGGGGTCTGCATACTCGTTTGAAATTTGGTTGCCGTCTCGGCTCTCTCTCGCACCACCGCACTGAAGAGCCCCGCTAGGGCTCAACACGGCCCCAGCCTGGATCTCTTTCCAGTGGCTCCCTGGTACACATGTGTGCACGGCTTTAGCGGGCATGTGCTCGTAGCCTGATGATTTCTTGAAAAGCGACGTGGTCAACGGCTCGCTTCATCACTAATTCAGCGATAAGTTTGAAGCTTCTCTGACCCACTTCCACCCTCCCATTCCCACACACCCATGCACACAGCAAGCCACAATTTACAAGGAAGGTATAGTATCATTCAAAATGAAGCCCGCAGCATGCAAAAGTCCTTAATAAAACCCAAAAAACCTTTATAACCCACGGTAGAGGAAGAAGAAGAAGAGCAAGGAGGCTGCAGGCGAACAACACGACGAAAGAGGAAGATCACTTGTGTCACGACGTTGTCGCAAGCGAGGGTGTGTGTTGATGATTGACCCGCCCAAACAAACAGCCTTCAAACATGTTTACGGTGGTGACTGCGAGCATGGGATATTCGCAGCTCTTCGACTTCGATGGGCGAGGAATTGTAATCCATGACACATGATGTGATTGTCGTGTTACAAACATTTACAATGCTTGCTTATTCTTTCTTGTCATCCTCGTCGCTTGCCGCCCTCTTTTCTAGCTGGTGCACAAGCCTACACGGCACTTTCATTCACCACGTGCATTCTGGCTTGAGAAATTACCGTTTTGGCTTGTGTCGTTCCGTCTGCTGCTGCTGTTGCTGTTACTACTGCTACTCCTGTGAAAGTTGTATCTTGATCTCTTATCTACATACAAAAGAACACATTCACAAACTCTCAAAGGTACACTTACACCTACATACACACACATTTTCAGAAGAAAACACGGAAGAGTAGGGGGTCCACCCTACCACTCTCCAGCTCTTCCTCTTCTCGGTAGTGTTGTTGTTGTCGTGCCCTGGCCCTCCCCTCTCCAACGTTACTACCTGTCCTTATCTACTCCTTCCCATGCTTCACCCAAACGCCCCTAGGAAGAAGATAGCCGTAGTCGTAACCATTCCCAGTCTGCCCACCACTCGCTCCTGCTCCTTCAGCCACGCCAACGGAAAAGTCCTCGTCAAACAAGCTGAAGTTCCTCCAAGCCCTCCCTGCTGTATGTTCAATCCACTGCCCCTAATACTGCAACTACTATCCCCCACCTCTCCCTCTATACTATGCTTCCCTCCCTCAGCCGCAGCCGCCCACGACGCTTCCTCGTTAGCTGATACTTGTGCTGCAGCTGGTACACTCCCACGTCCTGCCATCCGCCGGCGCCTCATATTCTGATATCGGGTATTGAAAGCGACCGTTTCAGGCACGATTCCGCCGAGCACCTCGCCCGCTCCCACCAAGCTCAGCGTCTGAAAATTTTCTAGCGACGATAAAGGAGGAAATGCAGCATTTAACCAGGGAGCAAAATTAAGAACACTCCAAGTCGCACCCGAAGCAGCAGCCGCTGCAGCTGCCGCTCCAGAGGTCGCCGCTTCCATAAACATCTCCTCCGCGCCGGATTCTTCCAGCACTGCCGCTGCTGATGCTGCTGCCGTGATATCCATTTCCATCAACCCTCCTCCTCCTGCCCCGAAATCTCCGCCTCCGCTTACTGCCGCGAGGAGAGCATGTAAGAATCCGTATGTAAGCACACCAAGGGCAAGGCGCCCGTGGCGAAGCTCGCATTCACGGAGCCAGATTATCTCTCCACTGTCCCAGACACTTTCCGGTTCTTTGATTTTGACTTGTCCAAAGACTTTCTTCTTTTCTTCGCGGCGAGCTCGAGTGGGGGATGTACCCCACATTTTATTCGAGAGCAAGTCGGTTGATGAAGAGGAGGACGAAGAAGAGGAAAAGGAGAGGCTGCTGCTTCTACTGATGCTCCTGTCGGCATTGCCAATCAAACACCAGGGCCACACAAAGAGCGGAGCCTGCCAGATCCACAACACCTCTCCCTCTTCCCTTGATGCTGCTGTCCCCTCCCCCGCTGCTGTTTTCGCGGCTGTCCAGGAGTCACTCTTCCCCGACCCCTCCATTTTCGCATGATACACAAAATCAACCACATCACCCGTCCGCAAAGGCCGAGATAAGCTCACCCGCTGACCATTCACCGAGGCACCTGCCACCTCCAACTGCTGCATCGGCGTCACAACAGCACTGCTGCTTCTGCTGCTACTGCTGAGAAGTTGTGCTGTCGCTGCTTCACGCACCGTTACCGCTGCTTCTCCTTCAGGGACGTCGAGAGATAAGACCTCCCCGTCGCTGGTTAGGACCAGGCGCTTCACTGCTAGCTGCTCTTGCAGCGTGCCGATAATTTGCTGCGCTGTCAAGGTCGGCTCTTCTCTGACCACCCTCTTGGTCTGTGCTGACAAAGACTGGAGCCATCCTAACTCGAGAGGCACTGCCGCTGCTGCTGCTGCTGATGATGATGATGCTGATGCTGTCCCCGCTGCCGGAGAAATGCCTCCTGCCCCTCTGAGCAACAATGGCTGGTGCTGCTCCATCACGTTACTACTCGTCGTTCTCGTCGTTGGCCCATCCCACAAAGCCAATAACCCAAACTGCGCGACCTGGTCCATCCAGTCAGTGCTCACGTGCACCTCCAAGGGAAATGGAAACCCAGGTACTCTCAAATCGTCATGCAATGCCTGATAGCCGTTATCCAAGGGAAAGGAAATGAAATCACGCACGCTGCTGTGCAGGGAGGGAGAACGAAGCTCCGCCTGAATCTCCTCCATGACCATCATACACAACGCCCGGTCTGCTTTTAGGTCTCGTCGCTGTGTTCGTCGAGGACTCGAAGAAGGAGTGGGGGGAGGGAGGGAGGAAGCAGTAATTTCGCCCCAGCTGCTGGGACCCGCGACGTGCTCCGAGGAGACGACTACCTTAAGAGTTAGGAGGTCAGGTTGTGTGTCGACGGGGCCGAGCACGGAAGCGTTTCGGGTGAATAAGTGATACGGTTGTTTTTCCTCAAGACGGACGGAGACATCGTGTCCTTTCAGTGCTCCTCTGGATCTGAGCAGGCGAGGGAGGGCTTCTGTCAGGGCATCCGTCATGCTTAGCCGCTGGCCACCAAAACGGTTCGTGTGCAGGGAGGCCAGAAGTTCGTGACGCTTTTCCAGGGCGCGGGTCATGGCGGCATGTTGGGAAGGATGAAGGGTTTGGAAGGAGAGGTCTTCCAGCTCTGTTTTTAGGCGCCATACTCCGAGCTTGCGGGCGAGGGGGACATAGACGTCCTGTGTCGGTAACGGAGAAGAGGTAGAAAGATAAAAGAAAGAGGGACACATGTGTTCCTAGATTTTAGTCGTAGTCTTTGTCTTTTATTAAAGCAAATCTAAATCTATCATAACTGACGGGTCAAACCCAAAAAACAGGACAAATACGTACCAGCGTCTCCCTCGCAATCTTCATCTGTTTTGCTGGCGACATAAATCCAAGCGTCCGCATGTTATGCAATCTATCAGCGAGCTTCACTACCAAAACTCTAAAATCCTGCGCCATTGCCATCAGCAAATGTAAAAGGTTGGCCAACTGATCGTCAGTCATAGGCGGGGCCAACACTGCCTCCCCCCCTTCCGTCCCACTCCTCACAGCAGGAGCTACGGCACAGTCCGCGTTCCGGCTCAGGCACTTGGGCAATTTGCTAACCTTCGTCTCGCCCTCAACAAGCCTCCGTACAGCAGCGCCAAACACAGCTTGCACGTCCGCCACAGAGACAGGAGTATCCTCGACAGTGTCGTGCAACAAGCCTGCTGTTATCGAATCAGCGTCCATGCCCAACTCACACAAAATCTTCGCCACCTCAATCGGGTGCCTCACAAACGGCTCTCCGCTCCGTCTTACTTGACCCAAATGGGCGTGATATGCGACTTGCAATGCCGTTTCCACCTTGGCTTGATCCTCACGGGCGGGCAAGTACGTCAACAGGGGCTGCAACTCTTCCCATGCTTGCTCCAGAAAAGCAGCATCGGCAGGGGAGACGCACCACCCGTGAATCACGAAAAGTTTGTTCAAACCACGCTCAAGACAGTCGACAACCTTTTCGGCATCGGCAGCCGAAAGGGCCGCGGCTTCGGGGTCTTGTTGTTGCTCAGAGATGGATGGTGTGGAAGAAGAGCAGGAAGGGGGCATGAGAGGACGAGGATCCTTGGGGATGCGAAGGAGGGATTCAAAACCAAACGTCGAGGCATGGAGTGGGAGTGGCGCATGGTGAGGGAGTGAAGGCAGTGGTGTCAATGGTGCGGTCGATTGCCAGGGTGTCCGCTGATGGTGCTGATGATATGGATGCCGTGCGCGGATGCATGATTCGGAAGAGGATGGCGGAAAGAGGGGCACGACAAAGCCTTCACCCCTTCGACCAGATCCGAATGCCACTAAAAAGATCAGGAGGTGCTTGCAGTAGTGATGCCGCTGTGGCGGATTGTCTTTCCCCGTTCTCATCCTTCAAGAGAGGGGCTTGGACAACGAAGGGCAAAGCCTATGCTGCTTGCGATTTACCGCAGGGATGCCGCGGGGCCGCAATTCCGCCATTGAAGCATGGTGATATACAAAGGTTGAAGTCTGTGTATTGTGTGTGTTTATGTTTATGTGTTTATGTGTATGGATGCATAGGATTGTGATGTGCGCTGGTATGGCTGAAACCTCAACGTCAGAGCAAGTCGCAGTGTTGCTCTTGATCACGGCACTCGCATTGGTGATGAGGGAGACGGGCACGTAATCGAGCATTGTTACTCATCGGATGCATAAAATAATCTCTCTACGGTGCATCGTGCCTAATTGGTTCTCTTTCCCACTGTACGGCTCAAGCTCGTTAACGCCCAGCTCCCATCCCTTGACGCAGCCGTACACACAGAAGTCAAACCAAGCTAGCCTCCCTAGGCTACCACGGAGTCATCATATGGCCGTATACACCGTCGCACGCGCCGACACAGCCACCGCAGTCACGGCCGCATCGACGGAAGAGGATGCTAGGACTTACTTGGAGAGGAATCCGCGGTGAGTGCTTCGCACTTACATGTGGAGAGATACAGATATGACAGCAAGGGAAAGATCAAGGGAGGCTGTGATGTTGAGGCTCGGCAACAGCACTCACTCACTCTCCTCCGATGCTTCTACTCATTCACAGAGGCGCCTATACCACGGCTCGAACAGTGCAACTATCTAAAATTTTTGAACTCGATGCGCACGTGGAGCGGTTAGCAAGCACGGCGGCGCTGATGTGGCCTGACCAAGGTACGCACAGCATAAGGGAAAGGGGAAGGGCGGCTTTTCCGTGGGAAATATGAAAGGGCAGAGAATACAGCAGCATATTATATATTGACTCTCCGATTGACTCTCCCTTTCTTCCCTCCCTCCCCCAGACTTGCCCGCAGACCTCGTGGAGGCTGCTCGGCTGCGGCCCTTGGTCACAAGCACACTACGCGCCGCAATGAACCACTACAGGTTTGGCTACATGTGTATATATAATATCCATGAGGATTTTCATTCCCACTTTATATCTGTGTTTGCTTTTTTGGTCCTTTCAACTCATCGTTCACGTCCCCCTTCACCCCATTTGCTCTCTCCCTCCTGAAATGCACCCCCAAAAAGGCATACAACCGTCGCTGACCCTACATTAGCCACTACAGAACTTAAGTTCACCATACTGCTGATCTGGCACTCAGACACCTGCTTAATCGAATGCCTCTGTCATGCCTGCGCTCTCCCACCTCGTCCATGCCCGCCAATCAACGTCGAGATACGTGGTGCCCCCCGAACCAACGCCAAAGCCAAAGACTCCGCCTGGGTTAAGAAAAGAAAGCGTTTAGAAGCTCTCAAGTCCAATGATGTGAATGAAATTGTCTTGCATGACGAAAGCGGCGCGCTGTTGGAAGGAACTCAAACCAATTTCTATGCCATCATAAAGGGAAAGCTCTACACTGCAGGCGAGGGGGTATTAGAGGGGACAGTCCGGCGACTGCTGCTCCAGATCTGTGCTGTACATGACGTGCCTGTCATTCTGGATCCACCGCCTAACATAGAGGATTTGAGAAATTGGGAGGGAGCGTTGCTGAGCTCAACGTCACGCTTGGCCTTGCCTATTGATTGGATTGGGGTGCCGAAGGAGGGAAAGCCTTTTGCGGCCGGGGATTTAAGTCGAGCTTTTAACTATGATGATAGGTGCTTGACACGCCGTTTGGTACGGTGGGTGGAGGAAGAAGTGGCGCAGGTCAGCATGGAGCCGTGAGGCCACTGGTCATTATTTGTATGTACGAAACAAAAATGGCGCCCGGAATTCGCATGTTGGCACTACTCTGACCCTGTGACCCTCGCTGGAAATTTATCTAGGGTGGTTTTTCAGGGAAGAAGTGAAAATTGAGTATTTAAATAAACAGTGATATTGTGGGTATTTTCCGATCGTTTCCTTGCTCGCATATTATTATTATGATTGATTTATCATAAGCCTTACCGTTATTTACCTTTTCTTGCACGTCTGTTTGTAAGACAGACACCACACACCTCCCTGACTTAAAATATTGTGCTCACGAAAAAGCGTTTTGGAGCAAAGAACGACACCCACTATATGACTAACCCCTCTTGGGGTTAGTAATTCCTCCTAACAAGTGCTTTCAACAAGTGGTTTTTGGCAGCATTTACATACCGGTCTTTTCATCGTGCCCACAACGTCCACACTTGAAAAGACTTTGCATACCCCTAACCCCTCGTTGACCAGACCGCAAGAGCTGCACGTTGTACTCGTGCCGTGCTCGTCCAGATCCAAGACGATCTTCCTACAACCCTCGGCCTTCATCCTGATACGCGGTTGAAGAGGCCGTTTCGTTGGAAACGCATCGTCTCCTTGGTCCCTGCCGTCAGAACACTCGTTCTCCCCGACATTCTTCCCACACCCACTTTCGGAGCTTCGATCTCATCGAAGCGTCGAAAGAGAAAGGCGATCTTCTTGAAATGAAGATCGCTTACCATGCTGCTAGCTCTCGCAATGGCGCGGTACCAAGCCTTGCTAACGTTCTTAATCTTTCATTGCAGGCTTCTAACCTTTTCCCAATTTCTCACCTTCTTCTCTAGTAACGCCTCTTTCTCCAATTCAGCAATTCTTCCCCGGATGCGTCGACTCCATGCTGGGTTTCTCGCACATCTTGATACCTTTCTCCATCCCAAAATTATGCCGGGTGGAAAGACGGAAAGCTCCGTCAATTTTGTGTCCTCGCTTATCAGGACCTTGATACTCTTCTCCTCGACGCCAAAGGAATCACTGGTCATGCGCTTGGACTTGGACTTGATATGGAATGCCGTGGATGGCTTCCCTCCCCCTCCCCCTCCCCCTCCCCCTTCACTTGCCCCTCGCCATAGTTTGATTTTCCTGGGATTCCCCTTATTGCTCTTCTGCTTCTTCTTTTTGTTCTTTTTATTCTTCTTGCTGTCACCCTGCCCGCTTTTCCTCGTCCACCTCCCTGATTGCGTCCCCTGTCGCAGTTTCTGATTCTCGAGTCGTGCCTCGGCTGTATACATTTTTCAATCCTCTATAAGTGTGTAGATGTATGGTCGGGTATTGGTGTGGGTACGTGTAACTGGGGGGGAAGCAGTGGTCAAGGCAAGTGCGAATGCTACTCCAGGGAAGCGGAACATATGCTTTTCCCCCATGTCCTTTTTCGCTCCTCTGTCCCCACGGTGCTGTCTCGACCGTGCCGATATTTGAAAGCACTTTTGTGCATATAAATGTGTGTGTCTGGGTATGTGTGTGAACAGGTGAGTGTGGGTGGGTGTCGACGTGCGGTTGTTCTTAACGTACTGTCATTTGTTAGGGCCTTTATGTCTGAAAATTCGCCTGTTCCAAAAAAACAAAAAGGAGGAAGGATCGAAGAGCACGAAGGCTGCAACGGCTGCAACGGCCTCTTCCCCCTCCCGGCGTTGTTCCTCACGTGCAACTGCCACAGCGTCCTTGTGTTCGATGATTCGAGACCAGGAACAGTTGCTCGATGACGCTACCCCCTTGGAACGACGACATAGAACCACGTGGTTCCCCGGTGACTATGCTGCTTCGTTTTTGTCGGTTCGAGGGAAGCAGTGGGCGAAAACAAATGCCACGCAACGGAGGCTGCACATAAGCTTTTTCATGCCGAGTCCCGGGCCGCGAGAGTCTCCAACAATCGAATTTCGAGTCATCGAAGACAGGAATTCAGTTGTAGTTCCACGTGACCTACGTCGCCGGGAGAGAAGCGGCGGCGTTGCACCTTTTACCTCCTCCAATCTTTTCTTCTTCCTTCGAGTGTGTCTGCATAAAATGCGCTTTAGCCCACCTTGTTACTCGCCCTTTGCTTTTCCTCACTACTTTACCCAGCCCTTCCACACTACCAACACTATATAAATGTATACATCAACACTCATGAAGGCCAAAACATGCACGTGCCGTCACTGAAGGCGTGGCATTTGGCTCGCTGTTCGCTGTTTTTTTACTGCCACCACCACCCTCTCCCCTTGACACCCACACCCATTTTCCCGACACACCCACATCTACAACCACCCAAATGGACATGTGTCATATCCACATTCGGTTCTCGAAATGTCACAAGAATTTTGTGCAGACGCGACCCGTGATGAATCGGAGTTAGAGCACTTGACCAAGCACTTGCATGTAAATGCGACCATCTTGAACTGGTTCACAGGTCCTACGTCCCTCACAGATATCGCCTGTTGAGGATTGTAAAACTGCCGGGGTGGTCGTGGGAGTCCATTACGATCCTAGATGGGTAAGAAGACAAGCAGGATATTCCGAAAGAGGGAACAAGAAGAAAGCGGGCGTAATAGGGGGAAAGTAAAGCAATGCAGAGGTAATGACTCCACAACATTGGCGTGTTCGGAGCTGACACTGACAGGCGTCCTAAGTTCGTGGTGTCGCTTATGTATATTCTTGTAGTTTGTAATATGCGAAAAAGGGAAAAATGATGTAAACCAAGGTGCGTCCAAAATCTGTATTTGTTCAATCTCAAACGACTATCCCCAGTTGGTGTATTTGCTTCCCCTCCCAATCAATGTCTCAACGCGCCAACTCGACCCTATCTCTCTATTCTCCGTCCTCCCCGCCCCCCTCTTCTCCTCCTCCTTCTCCTTCTTCTCCTCTGACGACGACTCAGAGGGAGAGGAGGCGCTGAGGCCCTGTCTCCCCCCCCGGCGGCGCTTCCGGCGGGATTTATTCGCGTTAACCCAGCGCTTCATTGCTGCCGCGTTGAACGCCTTCTCCTTGACTCGTCGGCGGCTGGTCTTCTTCGTCTCGTCCTTCTTCTTGTGCTGTGACACCGTCAGGCTGATGCAGCCCCACACAGGCCGCTTCCGTTTCGCTTTACTTAGAACAATCCCCGCACAGGGGGTAGGTGAAGTAAGGAAGTAAAACTCATGCGCTCTGACACCGGTTGTCCGCCTACTTCCTCCTCCTCCTTTGACCGGGGTCGTTGTTTTTCTCTTTCTTCCCTCAACCCGGGAAAAAAGGCACGAGTGGAAGATCGCTCTTCCGCTTTTCTCCAAAAGATTCTTTTTCAATTAACTTAATTATGCTACGACCACTTTCACTATTTACAAAAGTATCCTTCCTCGTAGAGAAGGATTTTTTTCCTTCTCTTATTCATCATGTCAATCGCTTTAGTTTGAAAGGGTATTTTATTTTTACTGTTGCTTATTCCCTCCCTCCGCAATGCTCACCTCTTCGGCCCTTCGTCCACTTGTGCACGAGAAATAGTCAGAGATTTAGGAAGTCGACGAGACGAAATTTTATACCGATGCCAAAAACCGACAAAGGCACGCACACGCGCAAAACAGATTCGCCTGTATCAAGCCACCTCATCTATTTCTTTCTCACGTCTACCTCTCCTCCATCTCTCCACTCCTTTCCCCAGTTCCGAGCCGTCAGCGATTGCGATTCGCGATAGAAGTACTCCCATTTGTATGTCAAATGCATAGCTTTATCCATCCACGCCCGCCAGTCCCGCATGAGCTTGTGAAGCATTAGTTCGGTCTCCCCTCCTTGTGCTCGCCTCCTGCTTCGCTGCCTTTCTTTGACTTAGATGGGTCGACAAGTAGGGTCATCAAAATAGCATGTCGTATCCCAGCTCATTGAAGCAAGCGCACTTCTCTGGTCCCACGCAACACCTAATGCACGGCGACCCACACACACCACGTGTACAGGAGGCAGCGGGAAGTTCTAAATGCACAACCAGTAGCAACAGCAGGAGTCTGGGTAGCATTTCGCGAAGCGTCTCCATTACATTCCACGGCGCTCTTTTCAAGCAGCCATGCGTGGCCTCCTCCCAGCCCTGCTGCCTGTTTGCCTCCTCTTCTTTATCCTACCCGCATCGTCAGCCTTCATCCGCATGCCTCTCCCCTCCTCTACCTCCACGTCGCGTAGAAGACATGATTCTTTCCCGGGCTTAGCACAGACAGCACCCTCAGAGGACCAGCCACCACCGCCATTATCGAAATCAACACCACTACCCCCGTCACCCTACCGATCCCACCGCACCAGTCGAGTTGCGCAAAACTGGAGCACTCTGAGCCGGCGTAGAGCCATAGGTGTAGCTTCCGCATTAGTCCCTGCCCTGCTGACGATTGCCGCACCAACACCAGGCAAGAAGGGAGTTGCACAAGCAGCGCTTGAAGAGTTCCCATGGGTGACCAAAGGCGGGCTCCTTGACGGAGTACTACCCGAATCAGTGCTCGTCGAGTCCCTTCCCTTAGATAATCAAGCCATCAAGAGCATGGGGCAAGCACTTAGTAGGATCAATGAGTTGCGGGGGTTGAACGTGCTGCAAGGAACCGGGTTCTGTAACGAGGCAGGTCAAGTCCAGGCGGACCTCAGTTTCGTCGCACCCGAGTCACACGCAACAGGAGCCAACGGAACAACGGCATTTGATGCAATGGAAAGCGCCAACGGTGAAGACATATCAACCTTTCGTTGGGCAAAAATCAAAGGACTGGCTGAAAATGTACGTGCAACGTACAACAGGGAAAAGGACGCTTTTCCTTATGCCTTAACCATCCGACCCAACACTACCGCCGAGTCGCAATCCCGGCGCCGGGCACGGTTTGCTAACGAGCTATTGTTGCTAGATGATGCAATTGCAAGCTTGGAGAATGCGACAAAAAGGGAAAGTGTATCGGATACGTTGAGGTACCAAGAGGAGTCTTTGCTGCATCTTGGGCATTTAGGCGAGTTGATGGTGGCCAAATTTCCTTTCTCTCCGCCCAAGAATGATGATCGTCGAGAAGACGATTATTTTAATTTGCCGCGGTTGTTTGGGCGGGCGGAGGCGACGTTCTTTGTGAGGGAATTGCCGAAAGAAAATGGTGCGAAGGATGACGAGCTCCGAATGGGAAATATCACTATTGTCGTCGACGGGTTCAATGCGCCCATTTCGGCGGGTAACTTTATAGACTTATGCCAGCGGGGATTTTATAACCGATTGCCGCTGGTGAAGGAGAAGGTTCGGAGTGCGAGTAAGGAGGGAGGCGAGGTGGAGCTGGTGGTGGGGGGGAGGTACAAGACAGGGTTTATTGACCCCATTACGGGAAAACAACGCCGGGTGCCCTTGGAAGTAATGCGTGCGGAGGCGGAGGGGAACAAACCTTTTTATGGACAGGCAAGAAATACTGGGATATTCACACGGGCGCCGCCTTTGTTGAGCTATCGGACCCCACGAGCGGTGGGCTTGCTACACCCAGAGCAGGACGGAAACGGCGCGAATAGCGAATTTTTTTGGTTGAAAGATGACGCGCGGTGTGTGGATTCGGCGAAGGGGCTTGACGGAAAATTTACATTGATTGGTTATGTGGTGGGGGGGGGCAGGGAGGATGACCTGTTCCCGTATTTGAATGAGGGATTCCAGGTGGAGAGCGTGCAGGTAGCGTGGGGGTATGATCATTTGGTCCGTTCCCGAGTAGGATTTATTGATATTTTGCTGCAGGGTGACGAGTAAAGACCCTAGGGACGTAAAGGAGGGAAGGGATAGGTAGCTTGCTGGGTAAAAAAATTGCCTTTGTGTTGATATATTTGGTGGAGATGAAAAGGAGGAAGGGGAGGAGCAAGAGGTAAGGAAGGAGGGCTCTGCTCACAGGGTTGGAGCAGAGGTGTCTTTTGGGGGTGGTCTCCTGATTGAAAACCATTTGTTTACGATAGTGAACGAAATAATTCTATGTTATATCGGCACGGTACAGAAGCAAGCAAGGAAGTTACAACGATGAGGGCTGCAGCATTTTAATGAGAGAGCCTCCTGTGCATCCCTCCATATCTTGCGCCATCGACGGCCACTTTCCAGCCTAGGCACGACTAAACCAAAACCCAAATATATTTAATGAAAGGAAACGAAAAACTGAAACCAGTCTTCGAGAAAATAAGGCGTGGAGTAAAACCCGCTCATCCACACACACTCATACATGCACACTCTCTTTGTCTCCGCACCCTCTTCGTCTCTTTCTTTTCGTTTAGCTCCATTTTGATGTATCTACAAGTACGACATGTCATTTTTTTGCGCTTCCAGCCGTCTCGTTTTACTGTTTTTTATCATCTTAATTTCCTGACACATCCGGCAATAAAAATTCCCCCGCATCCTGCTTGTGATCCGCCGCCTGAGGCGCCGACTCGTATACACATTCCACCACCCCATGCCGCGCCGTCGTCACCTCGCCTTTAAACCCCACATACGACACCGACGTCACATCACTCCCCTCATTTTCA
Source organism: Nannochloropsis oceanica (assembly GCA_004519485.1). Classification (NCBI taxonomy): domain Eukaryota; class Eustigmatophyceae; order Eustigmatales; family Monodopsidaceae; genus Nannochloropsis; species Nannochloropsis oceanica. The sequence goes on from CP038117.1 coordinate 735,176, forward strand.
CTAAAGAAAATGGTCAAGCTGTCAACATTCTGAAACTTGCTCACTTTTAAAGGATAATCGATTCCACCCCCATCTCCCATAGAGGCCGCGTTCGCTACCAGCTCCAATTCTTGTGCCGCAGGTAGCTCCCCACAGTTGCTGAAATCGATGTCGTCTCGATTCATGAAGCTAAGAGGAGTTAAAATGGGGTAGACAAAGGAATGGCATGGGAATAAGAGAAGTAGGGAGAGAACGAGAAAAGGAAGAAGCGCTACAACATCAGAGGTCCGCATTAAAAAACTCAACCCTTCCTACTTACAGTTTGATCTTGGTCGGTGCTGTGCCCTCACCTGCATGGCCCCCAATTATATTGATGCTCTTGAGTTTGACAACGCGGGTAAACGGCACAAAGAGCAGTAGCTCCGGGTCGTCGTCGTGGCTGTCTAGGCAGGGTTCGGCCTCCCGGCGTCGACTGTAGGGCTTGAAAGGATGCAGGCACGCACCGAACTCACTCTCGTTTAAACAGCGGACCTTGCTCGTATCAATAGCTGAATACATGGACTGCCCATCGGGGTCCTCGGCCTCATGGTCGCTGTGTTACAGGAACGAATGAATGAGGAGTGTAAGATTGGTGAAGGGGAGAGAGAGGAGGCAAAGGAGGAGGCTGACCGCGGCTCTTCCCTAAAGAGACGCACGATGCCACTGATAGAAACAAGTATACACAAAATCCCTACTCCGCACGCTGCAAACAAGCACTCTACCACCACTTATGTCCTTCTCGACGCTAAGTCATGATACTTCCAGCGCTCGCTCACCATTCTTCTCCGTGACCGTGGTCGTGGCCGTGCCCACAGGAATCAATGTGCTCACCCCGGCAGCTCATTCCTCCTGCTCTCCTAGTGTGATCTAGCACCCTTAACGATGCTGGGGTGGGCAGGGGGATGTGTTGTGGGTGTGAGAAGCAAAACAGGAAGGCAGTATGTTGTGCTTTTCAACAGAGTTCTGCTATTAATGTGATGATGTCACGATGTGTGTGTGACTCACAACGACTTACGAAATGCAGGCGATTCGCTTTTTTGATCGGCGCCCCCCCCAAGAAAGTACTTAAATTATGAATGCATGCAAGGATGTCAGCAAATGCTCGCTCTTTAATCAGAACCGTGCATTTTGACAAAGGAGACCGGCCTTACTGGCCCATAGCCAAACTCACTCACTACTCACGGCCCATGCCACTTTTTGCACGCTACGTCTTTTTCCAGCTCCTTTTGTCCAAATTCTCACGGCATACTTTCACCTATTTCCTACTTTTTATATTTGGGCAGAGCCCGTCCCGCAAAAATGAATCAGGGCTCACGACGACCTGCTGGGGGGGAAGAGGAGGAGACCGTCCTCCCGTTGACTCCCGGCCTGCGGCGGGCCCCGAACCCTTACATGGCGCGCGCCTTAGCCACGTCCCCAGGCTTTAGCGGGCGCAGACAGCAGCAGAAGGTTTTGACAGATTCGCTTGTACGTGCCATCCTCGACACCTTTTCTCTACTCTTGTTGGGATGAACCCGTCTTCTTCCTCACTATTCATTACCACCACCGGTTTTCCTCAAACACAGGGCGGGCTCGCCATGTCTTCGGCCAATGGTCTTGACAACAGCAATCACAATTTTTCCCATGATGCTGAAATTGTCGCCTCTGCTGTGGTGGACTCGCCTCCCCCCTGGTTGCAGAAGGACGACCGAGAAGTGCTGAGGTATTACGCGTACTCCCATGAGCCTGTTTACGAAGGTGGGGATGTGAATGTGAAAGTGTTTCGGGTCCGATACTTCACCATCTACTATTTTACTTCTTCGGGTATGTACGTTTTTGTTGCCATTGGTGAAGTCGAACGGATACTTTATAGATGGCAAATGAAGATTGAAATAGAAATGTGTTGGGCGGCCTTCGTGCACATTATCACAGTACCTGTTACTTGGATAATATATACAGCTTGCATGCACGCCGGTTGCAAGCACGCACAAATGGACTGCCTGATAGAGACTAACTTCACGCGCTTTATACATGCTCGCTCAAACATGAATTTCTAATCGCATCTCTGAACCTTAGGGATGCTTTCTGTGAAAGAGCCCGCACAAGTGAACTCGGGCATCACACAAGGCACCTATTTGCGCAAGCAAAAGGTGCCCAAGGCCACCTGTCAGCAGCAACTTGAGGGCAACGAGCGAAATCCTCGCTTTTTCAACCCGTCGGACTTCGCTGTTGGTGCCACTGTGGCATTTTACGGTCGGCCCTTGGTCATAACAGATGCAGACACGTACACGCGCGAGTGGCATGCGCGGACATTGGGTCAGCCACTTGGAGCGCGGCTCGACAGTCCCGTCGACGGACATCGTAATCAGCGGCTTTGCATGGAACAACCTTTGTTGGTGCGTCGCCAAAAGCAGGAAGTGCGGCGGCAGCAAGAGCGAGAGCAGCAGGGGCAAGATAATGCGGTCGCCATACCGAAAACAAGAAAGCTCCTACCTTACCCACGACGGGACACCACAGTATTGCGCTTTTTCTGTGCATTCGGAGATGAGCGCTGTGTTGGGGGCCCTCACCGTTGTGTGCTCTACTATTACGTGGGCAACCAAGAGATGGAGATCAAGGAGACAAAGGAGCAGGGTCGGTACCATTTTCCCAACTTCTTAAACCGGCAACAGGTCTTGTCGGAATCCGGTCAAGTGTATCAGGCAGAAGACTTGCGGTGCGGGGATTTTATAAAGGTGTACGGACGGCAACTCCTCTTGGTATTCTGCGATGCAAGTACTGTCGAGTGGTACGCAACCAGAAGCATTTCGCAGGTGCCGTTGCCAATCACCTCAAGCGACTCTGCAGGCCCTCCTTCCAACGCCACCACGAGGGTTTGACATATTGAGCACATTCTCTACTCTCAAGGGCATTTTCCGAAGTTTTGCACAGACAATGCGCTGCATCCGATCTGATTGTTAAAAGAATCCGCCCGGATCTGACGATTTCAGATGCTTCCCCGTATTTTGCTGTTTCTTTTCCGCCAAAATCGACGAGTGATTTCCTCTATGCCACCATGTGACATTTTTGATCCCTATGGGACTTTCAAACACTGTGTGGAGGATAAAAATCAGCATTGTTAATTGCAATAAGTAATAAAAATGTTTTTCTTTTGCCGCCCTTGCTTCCCTTTCAAAGCTCCCAAAGAATATGATAAATCAACAAAATGCCTCTCTAGATGCATCATGGCCATATTCCAAGACGATGGAGCACGTACACGGTCAACTCAACAACGAGCACTCCGTAAACTTCCAACGCGCGAGTTTGTTTCCTTTCTCCATGGTTTGATTAGATTGTCTTGCTTGTTTTGTCTCTTCCGCACGACCGCCGCCAACTGCGTATCCCACTTGCTCAATCGTGCTCCCGGAATGTAAAGTGTCAATCAAGGAAGGCGATCTGTCAAACCTGGTTTCACAAGCCTTGCTCGGGTTGAAAGCGCGGTGGGGAGGGAGGGAGCCGGGAGGTCATGATAGGGTGTACAATGTGAAATTGCGGTCGTCGTGTATTGACCAAAAGATGTGAGAAGCCGGGAGAAGAACCAGTACGGGGACTGCGGATGATGTCATTGTGTTGTCACTCGTCCTCAAGCCCAGCAGCAAGACCTGGTTTTGTGTGTGCTGGAGCAACATGGCACGTAAAGTCAGTCAACACCGCCGCAACCGACGACCGTCGTGACGTGTGAGGAGTTGACACGGGGTTCCACACCAGTCTTGCTTGTGTCCCGTGCCCGAGTCTTGAGTGTGGCACCACAAGCACTCAATACTTCCACCGCCACCCTCACATACAGGTCCGTCACGTCGCCCTGTGTATTGTACCGGCGTCGGTGGCTGGCTCGTGGTGGTGGATGTTGCTCGCTCCAATGATGGCATGCCATAAGTTACCATCGAGCCAGGCCTCCTCCTCGTCCCTCCTGTGTCTTTGGTGTTGCCCTTTGGCACGCCATGGGATGGCCGCGTGGCCACCATATTGTGGCCTGGCGTGCGCGGGAAATGGCGAAGTGTAATGCCGAGGCGGCCGTGGTCTCAAATGCTTTGGGGAAACCGACCTCTCACACTCATTCGCCGTCCCTCCCCACAAGAAGACGCACTGGTTGGTTGCTGCTTTGGTCAACCGCAGCCATCAGAGAGAGCCACATGAGCATGCCTTGGAGGTCCGCCACGAAGGGTGGAGCCATGGCATGGCGAGGGGGCGCGTTTCCCGGTCCAGGTAGGGTCTTGTGAGGGTTTGATGTTAGGGTTGTAGGCGGAAGGAGTGGGGGAACTGCCCGTGGCTTGTTTGATGACAGATTGTCCGGATGTCTGTCTTGTTTGAGAGTGAGTCTTTGTTGTGCGGGCAAGGGGCCGCGCCAAGGTGTTCACGCACAAGCACATTCATACTCGCCAACAGGGAAGGGACGCGCGCTGCGGGGGGCATTCCTGTCGACAACGCACACGGGTACTGGGAATGCAGGAGGCTCTGGAAGCATGCGGTTGCTCCGAGGTTCCTTTGATATCAACGCATTGGCAGCTACTGTAGGTGTGACGATAGCGGTTATCACCTCTACCGCTGTGGCCGTCCATCATTACGACGAGAACATGTCGGCACTCAAACTGAAAGCAGAGGTCGCGCGGATGCAGGACATGGCGGCGAAGGAGGTCGCTCAAGCGAAAGCAGAGGTCGCGCGGATGCAGGACATGGCGACGACGGAGGTCACTCAAGCGAAAGCAGAGGTCGCGCGGATCCAGGACATGGCGACGACGGAGGTCGCGCGGGTCAAGGGCGAGCGGGAGTTGGCAGAACAAATGTGGAAGAATGAGGTGGAGCGTCACAAACGAGATGTACAACTTGCATATACACAAGATTACACGCCTTATCAGGCGGCGATTTCAAAGGGAAACGATAGGAGGACAGGGACCGGAGGACCGCGAAAGGATGAGGAGAAGAAAGGGTAGCTTCCGGTAGTCACTTGCGTGGATGTGCATTGAAGACCATGTAAAAGACGCATTCAAAGACACTGTAGAGTAGCCAGGGTAATATGGTGGACGTGGGACGGTGACTTGAGGGGATGGGGCGCGTACACGGTCAACTCAACAACGAGCACTCCGTAAACTTCCAACGCGCGAGTTTGTTTCCTTTCTCTATGGTTTGATTAGATTGTCTTGCTCGTTTTGTCTCTTCCGCACGACCGCCGCCAACTGCGTATCCCACTTGCTCAATCGTGCTCCCGGAATGTAAAGTGTCAATCAAGGGAGGCGATCTGTCAAACCTGGTTTCACAAGCCTTGCTCGGGTTGAAAGCGCGGTGGGGAGGGAGGGAGCCGGGAGGTCATGATAGGGTGTACAATGTGAAATTGCGGTCGTCGTGTGTTGACCAAAAGATGTGAGAAGCCGGGAGAAGAACCAGTACGGGGACTGCGGATGATGTCATTGTGTTGTCACTCGTCCTCAAGCCCAGCAGCAAGACCTGGTTTTGTGTGTGCTGGAGCAACATGGCACGTAAAGTCAGTCAACACCGCCGCAACCGACGACCGTCGTGACGTGTGAGGAGTTGACACGGGGTTCCACACCAGTCTTGCTTGTGTCCCGTGCCCGAGTCTTGAGTGTGGCACCACAAGCACTCAATACTTCCACCGCCACCCTCACATACAGGTCCGTCACACGCCCTGTGTATTGTACCGGCGTCGGTGGCTGGCTCGTGGTGGTGGATGTTGCTCGCTCCAATGATGGCATGCCATAAGTTACCATCGAGCCAGGCCTCCTCCACGTCCCTCCTGTGTCTTTGGTGTTGCCCTTTGGCACGCCATGGGATGGCCGCGTGGCCACCATATTGTGGCCTGGCGTGCGCGGGAAATGACGAAGTGTAATGCCGAGGCGGCCGTGATCTCAAATGCTTTGTAGTACGGTTGAAAACCGACCTCTCACACTCATTCGCCGTCCCTCCCCACAAGAAGACGCACTGGTTGGTTGCTGCTTTGGTCAACCACAGCCATCAGAGAGAGCCACATGAGCATGCCTTGGAGGTCCGCCACGAAGGGTGGAGCCATGGCATGGCGAGGGGGCGCGTTTCCCGGTCCAGGTAGGGTCTTGTGAGGGTTTGATATTAGGGTTGTAGGCGGAAGGAGTGGGGGAACTGCCCGTGGCTTGTTTGATGACAGATTGTGCGGATGTCTGTCTTGTTTGAGAGTGAGTCTTTGTTGTGCGGGCAAGGGGCCGCGCCAAGGTGTTCACGCACAAGCACATTCATACTCGCCAACAGGGAAGGGACGCGCGCTGCGGGGGGCATTCCTGTCGACAACGCACACGGGTACTGGGAATGCAGGAGGCTCTGGAAGCATGCGGTTGCTCCGAGGTTCCTTTGATATCAACGCATTGGCAGCTACTGTAGGTGTGACGATAGCGGTTATCACCTCTACCGCTGTGGCCGTCCATCATTACGATGAGAACATGTCGGCGCTCAAACTGAAAGCAGAGGTCGCTCAAGCGAAAGCAGAAGTCGCGCGGATGCAGGACATGGCGACGAAGGAGGTAACTCAAGCGAAAGCAGAGGTCGCGCGGATGCAGGACATGGCGACGACGGAGGTCGCGCGGGTCAAGGGCGAGCGGGAGTTGGCAGAACAAATGTGGAAGAATGAGGTGGAGCGCCACAAACGAGATGTACAACTTGCATATACACAAGATTACACGCCTTAGCAGGCGGCGATTTCAAAGGGAAACGATAGGAGGAAAGGGACCGGAGGACCGCGAAAGGATGAGGAGAAGAAAGGGTAGCTTCCGGTAGTCACTTGCGTGGATGTGCATTGAAGACCATGTAAAAGACGCATTCAAAGACACTGTAGAGTAGCCAGGGTATTATGGTGGACAAGGGAGGGCGGCTAGAAGGGATGGGGCGCGTACACGGTCAACTCAACAACGAGCACTCCGTAAACTTCCAACGCACGAGTTTGTTTCCTTTCTCTATGGTTTGATTAGATTGTCTTGCTCGTTTTGTCTCTTCCGCACGACCGCCGCCAACTGCGTATCCCACTTGCTCAATCGTGCTCCCGGAATGTAAAGTGTCAATCAAGGGAGGCGATCTGATAAACCTGGTTTCACAAGCCTTGCTCGGGTTGAAAGCGCGGTGGGGAGGGAGGGAGCCGGGAGGTCATGATAGGGTGTACAATGTGAAATTGCGGTCGTCGTGTATTGACCAAAAGATGTGAGAAGCCGGGAGAAGAACCAGTACGGGGACTGCGGATGATGTCATTGTGTTGTCACTCGTCCTCAAGCCCAGCAGCAAGACCTGGTTTTGTGTGTGTTGGAGCAACATGGCACGTAAAGTCAGTCAACACCGCCGCAACCGACGACCGTCGTGACGTGTGAGGAGTTGACACGGGGTTCCACACCAGTCTTGCTTGTGTCCCGTGCCCGAGTCTTGAGTGTGGCACCACAAGCACTCAATACTTCCACCGCCACCCTCACATACAGGTCCGTCACACGCCCTGTGTATTGTACCGGCGTCGGTGGCTGGCTCGTGGTGGTGGATGTTGCTCGCTCCAATGATGGCATGCCATAAGTTACCATCGAGCCAGGCCTCCTCCACGTCCCTCCTGTGTCTTTGGTGTTGCCCTTTGGCACGCCATGGGATGGCCGTGTGGCCACCATATCGTGGCCAGGCGTGCGCGGGAAATGACGAAGTGTAATGCCGAGGCGGCCGTGATCTCAAATGCTTTGTGGAAACCGACCTCTCACACTCATTCGCCGTCCCTCCCCACAAGAAGACGCACTGGTTGGTTGCTGCTTTGGTCAACCACAGCCATCAGAGAGAGCCACATGAGCATGCCTTGGAGGTCCGCCACGAAGGGTGGAGCCATGGCATGGCGAGGGGGCGCGTTTCCCGGTCCAGGTAGGGTCTTGTGAGGGTTTGATATTAGGGTTGTAGGCGGAAGGAGTGGGGGAACTGCCCGTGGCTTGTTTGATGACAGATTGTGCGGATGTCTGTCTTGTTTGAGAGTGAGTCTTTGTTGTGCGGGCAAGGGGCCGCGCCAAGGTGTTCACGCACAAGCACATTCATACTCGCCAACAGGGAAGGGACGCGCGCTGCGGGGGGCATTCCTGTCGACAACGCACACGGGTACTGGGAATGCAGGAGGCTCTGGAAGCATGCGGTTGCTCCGAGGTTCCTTTGATATCAACGCATTGGCAGCTACTGTAGGTGTGACGATAGCGGTTATCACCTCTACCGCTGTGGCCGTTCATCATTACGACGAGAACATGTCGGCACTCAAACTGAAAGCAGAGGTCGCGCGGATGCAGGACATGGCGGCGAAGGAGGTCGCTCAAGCGAAAGCAGACGTCACTCAAGCGAAAGCAGAGGTCGCGCGGGTCAAGGGCGAGCGGGAGTTGGCAGAACAAATGTGGAAGAATGAGGTGGAGCGCCACAAACGAGATGTACAACTTGCATATACACAAGATTACACGCCTTATCAGGCGGCGATTTCAAAGGGAAACGATAGGAGGAAAGGGACCGGAGGACCGCAAAAGGATGAGGAGAAGAAAGGGTAGCTTCCGGTAGTCACTTGCGTGGATGTGCATTGAAGACCATGTAAAAGACGCATTCAAAGACACTGTAGAGTAGCCAGGGTAATATGGTGGACAAGGGAGGGCGGCTAGAAGGGATGGGGCGCGTACACGGTCAACTCAACAACGAGCACTCCGTAAACTTCCAACGCGCGAGTTTGTTTCCTTTCTCTGTGGTTTGATTAGATTGTCTTGCTTGTTTTGTCTCTTCCGCACGACCGCCGCCAACTGCGTATCCCACTTGCTCAATCGTGCTCCCGGAATGTAAAGTGTCAATCAAGGGAGGCGATCTGATAAACTTGGTTTCACAAGCCTTGCTCGGGTTGAAAGCGCGGTGGGGAGGGAGGGAGACGGGAGGTCATGATAGGGTGTACAATGTGAAATTGCGGTCGTCGTGTGTTGACCAAAAGATGTGAGAAGCCGGGAGAAGAACCAGTACGGGGGCTGCGGATGATGTCATTGTGTTGTCACTCGTCCTCAAGCCCAGCAGCAGGACCTGGTTTTGTGTGTGCTGGAGCAACATGGCACGTAAAGTCAGTCAACACCGCCGCAACCGACGACCGTCGTGACGTGTGAGGAGTTGACACGGGGTTCCACACCAGTCTTGCTTGTGTCCCGTGCCCGAGTCTTGAGTGTGGCACCACAAGCACTCAATACTTCCACCGCCACCCTCACATACAGGTCCGTCACGTCGCCCTGTGTATTGTACCGGCGTCGGTGGCTGGCTCGTGGTGGTGGATGTTGCTCGCTCCATTGATGGCATGCCATAAGTTACCATCGAGCCAGGCCTCCTCCACGTCCCTCCTGTGTCTTTGGTGTTGCCCTTTGGCACGCCATGGGATGGCCGTGTGGCCACCATATCGTGGCCAGGCGTGCGCGGGAAATGACGAAGTGTAATGCCGAGGCGGCCGTGATCTCAAATGCTTTGTGGAAACCGACCTCTCACACTCATTCGCCGTCCCTCCCCACAAGAAGACGCACTGGTTGGTTGCTGCTTTGGTCAACCACAGCCATCAGAGAGAGCCACATGAGCATGCCTTGGAGGTCCGCCACGAAGGCTGGAGCCATGGCATGGCGAGGGGGCGCGTTTCCCGGTCCAGGTAGGGTCTTGTGAGGGTTTGATGTTAGGGTTGTAGGCGGAAGGAGTGGGGGAACTGCCCGTGGCTTGTTTGATGACAGATTGTGCGGATGTCTGTCTTGTTTGAGAGTGAGTCTTTGTTGTGCGGGCAAGGGGCCGCGCCAAGGTGTTCACGCACAAGCACATTCATACTCGCCAACAGGGAAGGGACGCGCGCTGCGGGGGGCATTCCTGTCGACAACGCACACGGGTACTGGGAATACAGGAGGCTCTGGAAGCATGCGGTTGCTCCGAGGTTCCTTTGATATCAACGCATTGGCAGCTACTGTAGGTGTGACGATAGCGGTTATCACCTCTACCGCTGTGGCCGTCCATCATTACGATGAGAACATGTCGGCGCTCAAACTGAAAGCAGCGGTCGCTCAAGCGAAAGCAGAAGTCGCGCAGATGCAGGACATGGCGGCGAAGGAGGTCGCCCATGCGAAAGCAAAAATCACTCAAGCGAAAGCAGAGGTCGCGCGGGTCAAGGGCGAGCGGGAGTTGGCAGAACAAATGTGGAAGAATGAGGTGGAGCGTCACAAACGAGATGTACAACTTGCATATACACAAGATTACACGCCTTATCAGGCGGCGATTTCAAAGGGAAACGATAGGAGGACAGGGACCGGAGGACCGCGAAAGGATGAGGAGAGGAAAGGGTAGCTTCCGGTAGTCACTTGCGTGGATGTGCATTGAAGACCATGTAAAAGACGCATTTACAGACACTGTAGAGTAGCCAGGGTAATATGGTGGACAAGGGAGGATGGCTGGAGGGGATGGGGTGCGTACACGGTCAACTCAACAACGAGCACTCCGTAAACTTCCAACGCGCGAGTTTGTTTCCTTTCTCTGTGGTTTGATTAGATTGTCTTGCTTGTTTTGTCTCTTCCGCACGACCGCCGCCAACTGCGTATCCCACTTGCTCAATCGTGCTCCCGGAATGTAAAGTGTCAATCAAGGGAGGCGATCTGATAAACTTGGTTTCACAAGCCTTGCTCGGGTTGAAAGCGCGGTGGGGAGGGAGGGAGACGGGAGGTCATGATAGGGTGTACAATGTGAAATTGCGGTCGTCGTGTGTTGACCAAAAGATGTGAGAAGCCGGGAGAAGAACCAGTACGGGGGCTGCGGATGATGTCATTGTGTTGTCACTCGTCCTCAAGCCCAGCAGCAGGACCTGGTTTTGTGTGTGCTGGAGCAACATGGCACGTAAAGTCAGTCAACACCGCCGCAACCGACGACCGTCGTGACGTGTGAGGAGTTGACACGGGGTTCCACACCAGTCTTGCTTGTGTCCCGTGCCCGAGTCTTGAGTGTGGCACCACAAGCACTCAATACTTCCACCGCCACCCTCACATACAGGTCCGTCACGTCGCCCTGTGTATTGTACCGGCGTCGGTGGCTGGCTCGTGGTGGTGGATGTTGCTCGCTCCATTGATGGCATGCCATAAGTTACCATCGAGCCAGGCCTCCTCCACGTCCCTCCTGTGTCTTTGGTGTTGCCCTTTGGCACGCCATGGGATGGCCGTGTGGCCACCATATCGTGGCCAGGCGTGCGCGGGAAATGACGAAGTGTAATGCCGAGGCGGCCGTGATCTCAAATGCTTTGTGGAAACCGACCTCTCACACTCATTCGCCGTCCCTCCCCACAAGAAGACGCACTGGTTGGTTGCTGCTTTGGTCAACCACAGCCATCAGAGAGAGCCACATGAGCATGCCTTGGAGGTCCGCCACGAAGGCTGGAGCCATGGCATGGCGAGGGGGCGCGTTTCCCGGTCCAGGTAGGGTCTTGTGAGGGTTTGATGTTAGGGTTGTAGGCGGAAGGAGTGGGGGAACTGCCCGTGGCTTGTTTGATGACAGATTGTGCGGATGTCTGTCTTGTTTGAGAGTGAGTCTTTGTTGTGCGGGCAAGGGGCCGCGCCAAGGTGTTCACGCACAAGCACATTCATACTCGCCAACAGGGAAGGGACGCGCGCTGCGGGGGGCATTCCTGTCGACAACGCACACGGGTACTGGGAATACAGGAGGCTCTGGAAGCATGCGGTTGCTCCGAGGTTCCTTTGATATCAACGCATTGGCAGCTACTGTAGGTGTGACGATAGCGGTTATCACCTCTACCGCTGTGGCCGTCCATCATTACGATGAGAACATGTCGGCGCTCAAACTGAAAGCAGCGGTCGCTCAAGCGAAAGCAGAAGTCGCGCAGATGCAGGACATGGCGGCGAAGGAGGTCGCCCATGCGAAAGCAAAAATCACTCAAGCGAAAGCAGAGGTCGCGCGGGTCAAGGGCGAGCGGGAGTTGGCAGAACAAATGTGGAAGAATGAGGTGGAGCGTCACAAACGAGATGTACAACTTGCATATACACAAGATTACACGCCTTATCAGGCGGCGATTTCAAAGGGAAACGATAGGAGGACAGGGACCGGAGGACCGCGAAAGGATGAGGAGAGGAAAGGGTAGCTTCCGGTAGTCACTTGCGTGGATGTGCATTGAAGACCATGTAAAAGACGCATTTACAGACACTGTAGAGTAGCCAGGGTAATATGGTGGACAAGGGAGGATGGCTGGAGGGGATGGGGTGCGTACACGGTCAACTCAACAACGAGCACTCCGTAAACTTCCAACGCGCGAGTTTGTTTCCTTTCTCTATGGTTTGATTAGATTGTCTTGCTCGTTTTGTCTCTTCCGCACGACCGCCGCCAACTGCGTATCCCACTTGCTCAATCGTGCTCCCGGAATGTAAAGTGTCAATCAAGGAAGGCGATCTGTCAAACCTGGTTTCACAAGCCTTGCTCGGGTTGAAAGCGCGGTGGGGAGGGAGGGAGACGGGAGGTCATGATAGGGTGTACAATGTGAAATTGCGGTCGTCGTGTGTTGACCAAAAGATGTGAGAAGCCGGGAGAAGAACCAGTACGGGGACTGCGGATGATGTCATTGTGTTGTCACTCGTCCTCAAGCCCAGCAGCAAGACCTGGTTTTGTGTGTGCTGGAGCAACATGGCACGTAAAGTCAGTCAACACCGCCGCAACCGACGACCGTCGTGACGTGTGAGGAGTTGACACGGGGTTCCACACCAGTCTTGCTTGTGTCCCGTGCCCGAGTCTTGAGTGTGGCACCACAAGCACTCAATACTTCCACCGCCACCCTCACATACAGGTCCGTCACGTCGCCCTGTGTATTGTACCGGCGTCGGTGGCTGGCTCGTGGTGGTGGATGTTGCTCGCTCCATTGATGGCATGCCATAAGTTACCATCGAGCCAGGCCTCCTCCACGTCCCTCCTGTGTCTTTGGTGTTGCCCTTTGGCACGCCATGGGATGGCCGTGTGGCCACCATATCGTGGCCAGGCGTGCGCGGGAAATGACGAAGTGTAATGCCGAGGCGGCCGTGATCTCAAATGCTTTGTGGAAACCGACCTCTCACACTCATTCGCCGTCCCTCCCCACAAGAAGACGCACTGGTTGGTTGCTGCTTTGGTCAACCACAGCCATCAGAGAGAGCCACATGAGCATGCCTTGGAGGTCCGCCACGAAGGGTGGAGCCATGGCATGGCGAGGGGGCGCGTTTCCCGGTCCAGGTAGGGTCTTGTGAGGGTTTGATATTAGGGTTGTAGGCGGAAGGAGTGGGGGAACTGCCCGTGGCTTGTTTGATGACAGATTGTGCGGATGTCTGTCTTGTTTGAGAGTGAGTCTTTGTTGTGCGGGCAAGGGGCCGCGCCAAGGTGTTCACGCACAAGCACATTCATACTCGCCAACAGGGAAGGGACGCGCGCTGCGGGGGGCATTCCTGTCGACAACGCACACGGGTACTGGGAATGCAGGAGGCTCTGGAAGCATGCGGTTGCTCCGAGGTTCCTTTGATATCAACGCATTGGCAGCTACTGTAGGTGTGACGATAGCGGTTATCACCTCTACCGCTGTGGCCGTCCATCATTACGATGAGAACATGTCGGCGCTCAAACTGAAAGCAGAGGTCGCGCGGATGCAGGACATGGCGGCGAAGGAGGTCGCTCAAGCGAAAGCAGAAGTCGCGCAGATGCAGGACATGGCGGCGAAGGAGGTCGCCCATGCGAAAGCAAAAATCACTCAAGCGAAAGCAGAGGTCGCGCGGGTCAAGGGCGAGCGGGAGTTGGCAGAACAAATGTGGAAGAATGAGGTGGAGCGTCACAAACGAGATGTACAACTTGCATATACACAAGATTACACGCCTTATCAGGCGGCGATTTCAAAGGGAAACGAAAAGAGGACAGGGACCGGAGGACCGCGAAAGGATGAGGAGAGGAAAGGGTAGCTTCCGGTAGTCACTTGCGTGGATGTGCATTGAAGACCATGTAAAAGACGCATTTACAGACACTGTAGAGTAGCCAGGGTAATATGGTGGACAAGGGAGGGTGGCTGGAGGGGATGGGGTGCGTACACGGTCAACTCAACAACGAGCACTCCGTAAACTTCCAACGCGCGAGTTTGTTTCCTTTCTCTATGGTTTGATTAGATTGTCTTGCTCGTTTTGTCTCTTCCGCACGACCGCCGCCAACTGCGTATCCCACTTGCTCAATCGTGCTCCCGGAATGTAAAGTGTCAATCAAGGGAGGCGATCTGTCAAACCTGGTTTCACAAGCCTTGCTCGGGTTGAAAGCGCGGTGGGGAGGGAGGGAGACGGGAGGTCATGATAGGGTGTACAATGTGAAATTGCGGTCGTCGTGTGTTGACCAAAAGATGTGAGAAGCCGGGAGAAGAACCAGTACGGGGACTGCGGATGATGTCATTGTGTTGTCACTCGTCCTCAAGCCCAGCAGCAAGACCTGGTTTTGTGTGTGCTGGAGCAACATGGCACGTAAAGTCAGTCAACACCGCCGCAACCGACGACCGTCGTGACGTGTGAGGAGTTGACACGGGGTTCCACACCAGTCTTGCTTGTGTCCCGTGCCCGAGTCTTGAGTGTGGCACCACAAGCACTCAATACTTCCACCGCCACCCTCACATACAGGTCCGTCACGTCGCCCTGTGTATTGTACCGGCGTCGGTGGATGGCTGGTGGTGGTGGATGTTGCTCGCTCCAATGATGGCATGCCATAAGTTACCATCGAGCCAGGCCTCCTCCACGTCCCTCCTGTGTCTTTGGTGTTGCCCTTTGGCACGCCATGGGATGGCCGTGTGGGCACCATATTGTGGCCTGGCGTGCGCGGGAAATGACGAAGTGTAATGCCGAGGCGACCGTGATCTCAAATGCTTTGTGGAAACCGACCTCTCACACTCATTCGCCGTCCCTCCCCACAAGAAGACGCACTGGTTGGTTGCTGCTTTGGTCAACCGCAGCCATCAGAGAGAGCCACATGAGCATGCCTTGGAGGTCCGCCACGAAGGCTGGAGCCATGGCATGGCGAGGGGGCGCGTTTCCCGGTCCAGGTAGGGTCTTGTGAGGACTTGATGTTAGGAGATTGGGAGTGTGGGCGGAAGGAGTGGGGGAACTGCCCGTGGCTTGTTTGATGACAGATTGTGCGGATGTCTGTCTTGTTTGAGAGTGAGTCTTTGTTGTGCGGGCAAGGGGCCGCGCCAAGGTGTTCACGCACAAGCACATTCATACTCGCCAACAGGGAAGGGACGCGCGCTGCGGGGGGCATTCCTGTCGACAACGCACACGGGTACTGGGAATACAGGAGGCTCTGGAAGCATGCGGTTGCTCCGAGGTTCCTTTGATATCAACGCATTGGCAGCTACTGTAGGTGTGACGATAGCGGTTATCACCTCTACCGCTGTGGCCGTCCATCATTACGATGAGAACATGTCGGCGCTCAAACTGAAAGCAGAGGTTGCACAAGCGAAAGCAGAAGTCGCGCGGATGCAGGACATGGCGACGACGGAGGTCGCGCGGGTCAAGGGCGAGCGGGAGTTGGCAGAACAAATGTTGAAGAATGAGGTGGAGCGCCACAAACGAGATGTACAACTTGCATATACACAAGATTACACGCCTTATCAGGCGGCGATTTCAAAGGGAAACGATAGGAGGACAGGGACCGGAGGACCGCGAAAGGATGAGGAGAAGAAAGGGTAGCTTCCGGTAGTCACTTGCGTGGATGTGCATTGAAGACCATGTAAAAGACGCATTCAAAGACACTGTAGAGTAGCCAGGGTAATATGGTGGACGTGGGACGGTGACTTGAGGGGATGGGGCGCGTACACGGTCAACTCAACAACGAGCACTCCGTAAACTTCCAACGCGCGAGTTTGTTTCCTTTCTCTATGGTTTGATTAGATTGTCTTGCTCGTTTTGTCTCTTCCGCACGACCGCCGCCAACTGCGTATCCCACTTGCTCAATCGTGCTCCCGGAATGTAAAGTGTCAATCAAGGGAGGCGATCTGTCAAACCTGGTTTCACAAGCCTTGCTCGGGTTGAAAGCGCGGTGGGGAGGGAGGGAGACGGGAGGTCATGATAGGGTGTACAATGTGAAATTGCGGTCGTCGTGTATTGACCAAAAGATGTGAGAAGCCGGGAGAAGAACCAGTACGGGGACTGCGGATGATGTCATTGTGTTGTCACTCGTCCTCAAGCCCAGCAGCAAGACCTGGTTTTGTGTGTGCTGGAGCAACATGGCACGTAAAGTCAGTCAACACCGCCGCAACCGACGACCGTCGTGACGTGTGAGGAGTTGACACGGGGTTCCACACCAGTCTTGCGGAGCAACATGGCACGTAAAGTCAGTCAACACCGCCGCAACCGACGACCGTCGTGACGTGTGAGGAGTTGACACGGGGTTCCACACCAGTCTTGCTTGTGTCCCGTGCCCGAGTCTTGAGTGTGGCACCACAAGCACTCAATACTTCCACCGCCACCCTCACATACAGGTCCGTCACGTCGCCCTGTGTATTGTACCGGCGTCGGTGGCTGGCTCGTGGTGGTGGATGTTGCTCGCTCCAATGATGGCATGCCATAAGTTACCATCGAGCCAGGCCTCCTCCTCGTCCCTCCTGTGTCTTTGGTGTTGCCCTTTGGCACGCCATGGGATGGCCGCGTGGCCACCATATTGTGGCCTGGCGTGCGCGGGAAATGGCGAAGTGTAATGCCGAGGCGGCCGTGGTCTCAAATGCTTTGGGGAAACCGACCTCTCACACTCATTCGCCGTCCCTCCCCACAAGAAGACGCACTGGTTGGTTGCTGCTTTGGTCAACCGCAGCCATCAGAGAGAGCCACATGAGCATGCCTTGGAGGTCCGCCACGAAGGGTGGAGCCATGGCATGGCGAGGGGGCGCGTTTCCCGGTCCAGGTAGGGTCTTGTGAGGGTTTGATGTTAGGGTTGTAGGCGGAAGGAGTGGGGGAACTGCCCGTGGCTTGTTTGATGACAGATTGTCTGGATGTCTGTCTTGTTTGAGAGTGAGTCTTTGTTGTGCGGGCAAGGGGCCGCGCCAAGGTGTTCACGCACAAGCACATTCATACTCGCCAACAGGGAAGGGACGCGCGCTGCGGGGGGCATTCCTGTCGACAACGCACACGGGTACTGGGAATGCAGGAGGCTCTGGAAGCATGCGGTTGCTCCGAGGTTCCTTTGATATCAACGCATTGGCAGCTACTGTAGGTGTGACGATAGCGGTTATCACCTCTACCGCTGTGGCCGTCCATCATTACGATGAGAACATGTCGGCGCTCAAACTGAAAGCAGCGGTCGCTCAAGCGAAAGCAGAGGTCGCGCGGATGCAGGACATGGCGGCGAAGGAGGTCGCTCAAGCGAAAGCAGAGGTCGCGCGGATGCAGGACATGGCGACGACGGAGGTAACTCAAGCGAAAGCAGAAGTCGCGCGGATCCAGGAAATGGCGACGACGGAGGTCGCGCGGGTCAAGGGCGAGCGGGAGTTGGCAGAACAAATGTGGAAGAATGAGGTGGAGCGCCACAAACGAGATGTACAACTTGCATATACACAAGATTACACGCCTTATCAGGCGGCGATTTCAAAGGGAAACGATAGGAGGACAGGGACCGGAGGACCGCGAAAGGATGAGGAGAAGAAAGGGTAGCTTCCGGTAGTCACTTGCGTGGATGTGCATTGAAGACCATGTAAAAGACGCATTCAAAGACACTGTAGAGTAGCCAGGGTAATGTGGTGGACGTGGGACGGTGACTTGAGGGGATGGGGCGCGTACACGGTCAACTCAACAACGAGCACTCCGTAAACTTCCAACGCGCGAGTTTGTTTCCTTTCTCTATGGTTTGATTAGATTGTCTTGCTCGTTTTGTCTCTTCCGCACGACCGCCGCCAACTGCGTATCCCACTTGCTCAATCGTGCTCCCGGAATGTAAAGTGTCAATCAAGGAAGGCGATCTGTCAAACCTGGTTTCACAAGCCTTGCTCGGGTTGAAAGCGCGGTGGGGAGGGAGGGAGCCGGGAGGTCATGATAGGGTGTACAATGTGAAATTGCGGTCGTCGTGTATTGACCAAAAGATGTGAGAAGCCGGGAGAAGAACCAGTACGGGGACTGCGGATGATGTCATTGTGTTGTCACTCGTCCTCAAGCCCAGCAGCAAGACCTGGTTTTGTGTGTGCTGGAGCAACATGGCACGTAAAGTCAGTCAACACCGCCGCAACCGACGACCGTCGTGACGTGTGAGGAGTTGACACGGGGTTCCACACCAGTCTTGCTTGTGTCCCGTGCCCGAGTCTTGAGTGTGGCACCACAAGCACTCAATACTTCCACCGCCACCCTCACATACAGGTCCGTCACGTCGCCCTGTGTATTGTACCGGCGTCGGTGGCTGGCTCGTGGTGGTGGATGGTGCTCGCTCCAATGATGGCATGCCATAAGTTACCATCGAGCCAGGCCTCCTCCACGTCCCTCCTGTGTCTTTGGTGTTGCCCTTTGGCACGCCATGGGATGGCCGCGTGGCCACCATATTGTGGCCTGGCGTGCGCGGGAAATGACGAAGTGTAATGCCGAGGCGGCCGTGATCTCAAATACTTTGTAGTACGGTTGAAAACCGACCTCCAACACTCATTCGCCGTCCCTCCCCACAAGAAGACGCACTGGTTGGTTGCTGCTTTGGTCAACCGCAGCCATCAGAGAGAGCCACATGAGCATGCCTTGGAGGTCCGCCACGAAAGCTGGAGCCATGGCATGGCGAGGGGGCGCGTTTCCCGGTCCAGGTAGGGTCTTGTGAGGACTTGATATTAGGGTTGTAGGCAGAAGGAGTGGGGGAACTGCCCGTGGCTTGTTTGATGACAGATTGTCCGGATGTCTGTCTTGTTTGAGAGTGAGTCTTTGTTGTGCGGGCAAGGGGCCGCGCCAAGGTGTTCACGCACAAGCACATTCATACTCGCCAACAGGGAAGGGACGCGCGCTGCGGGGGGCATTCCTGTCGACAACGCGCACGGGTACTGGGGATGCAGGAGGCTCTGGAAGCATGCGGTTGCTCCGAGGTTCCTTTGATATCAACGCATTGGCAGCTACTGTAGGTGTGACGATAGCGGTTATCACCTCTACCGCTGTGGCCGTCCATCATTACGATGAGAACATGTCGGCGCTCAAACTGAAAGCAGAGGTCGCGCGGATGCAGGACATGGCGGCGAAGGAGGTCACTCAAGCGAAAGCAGAGGTCGCGTGGATGCAGGACATGGCGGCGAAGGAGGTCGCTCATGCGAAAGCAGAGTTCGCGCGGATGCAGGACATGGCGGCGAAGGAGGTCACTCAAGCGAAAGCAGAAGTTGCGCGGATCCAGGACATGGCGACGACGGAGGTCGCGCGGGTCAAGGGCGAGCGGGAGTTGGCAGAACAAATGTGGAAGAATGAGGTGGAGCGCCACAAACGAGATGTACAACTTGCATATACACAAGATTACACGCCTTACCAGGCGGCGATTTCAAAGGGAAACGATAGGAGGAAAGGGACCGGAGGACCGCAAAAGGATGAGGAGAAGAAAGGGTAGCTTCCGGTAGTCACTTGCGTGGATGTGCATTGAAGACCATGTAAAAGACGCATTCAAAGACACTGTAGAGTAGCCAGGGTAATATGGTGGACGTGGGACGGTGACTTGAGGGGATGGGGCGCGTACACGGTCAACTCAACAACGAGCACTCCGTAAACTTCCAACGCGCGAGTTTGTTTCCTTTCTCTATGGTTTGATTAGATTGTCTTGCTCGTTTTGTCTCTTCCGCACGACCGCCGCCAACTGCGTATCCCACTTGCTCAATCGTGCTCCCGGAATGTAAAGTGTCAATCAAGGAAGGCGATCTGTCAAACCTGGTTTCACAAGCCTTGCTCGGGTTGAAAGCGCGGTGGGGAGGGAGGGAGCCGGGAGGTCATGATAGGGTGTACAATGTGAAATTGCGGTCGTCGTGTATTGACCAGAAGATGTGAGAAGCCGGGAGAAAAGCCAGTACGGGGTTTCCCTCCATAGCGTCTGGTGTGTTGCATACATCCACGTCTTTTGCCTCGAGACCCGTCTATTCAAATTGGGGGGGAAAAGAACACCCTACTATACTTAGCGTTATGTTTTCCGGGACAAAATGCCACTTTCGTCCCCCAGATAAGCGTTTGCCGTGGCCCTATCACCCGCCAGCACTGCAAAATTACCATGTCGCAGACTCACGTAAGGGTGACTGAGTTTCATGCGAGGAAGTCTCGGGAAAAATTCATCCCCGATCCGAACGCTTGCTTGTGAATTTTTGGCGAGGTGCCCCTGAAAGCTTCGTGCAGCTTAGAATGCAGACGCTTGCCAACGTCCGCCTGGAAGGCGTTGAAATCGCGGTCCTATTGGGGGACGAGACAGCTTTCGAAGAGATGGTCGGACTGGACCCGCGATTTGCGAACTCGTTGGCATGGGGCTGTTCGTTACCAAGTCAAATCGGTGAGTTGCCGAAGTAGCGCGCGACGGGAAGGACGGTGTCGTCAAGAGCGAGGAAGACCGAGGAAATTTTCCTTGTTTACTTTGCGAAAGAGCTCAAGCAAGAGAAATGGTAGCTCTTCAAGTCAGCTCTTACCTGCTATCGGGAGGGTGAAGACATGCCTAAAACGTGGAATTAGCGCAGTGATTGCATTGAAATTCCCTGCCATGGTAAGCATGCCGATTCGGGCAATCCTATTTAGGATCGAAGGGAGAGGTAAGGATGATCAGGGCCAATAAGTATGTAGATTGACGGAGGGAAAAAAGGCTGCGTTGGCACTGTTTATAACGTAGATGTATTATAAATTATATAGTATTGATATAATAACTTGTTGAGGTTGAAATAAGCAATGATTGATACGTTCTTGGCGTCCTTTTGGTCGTTTTCGCGATCAGCCCCAGGGGGGGTGGGGAGGTTAGAAAACCGGCAAAAACCAAAAATGCGACAACTTTTTTTTGCGTACATAATTTCGAGTCTAGCCATGCCGATTGAGTTGCTTATAAGCACACACTGTATTCGGGGCAATGTGGTGGCAAACGGAACACTCGGAACAAATTCATATGAAGCCCTCTCCCTGAGCGTTCCGACACCTCCCTCTTAAATGTAGGCCAAAGGGCTACGAAGCGAAAAAGACAACGTATTCATTTTTCTGTGATGAGAAAGTGAAATGGAAAACAAGAGATTACGGGTGCACCTGGAAGAATGACTGAATAAATAGGTCAATTAAGTCGCAACATGCAGACAACGCACAGAACACACAAATTGGGGGTTCGAAGTCATTACAAGTTAAGTTGTCGTTTAATTAACTGGCTCACGTCGTAAAACACTCGACTTGCTCAGCAATTTCCTTGTAGTATTGAAAGAGCCAGAGCTATAATTATTTTTATTACCATAGATTGTACAATGCGCGGCAACACTGTAGCTCATGCATTTAGATTTTCATTGTTCTTCGTTTCCAAATTTTTATCACCCCCTGTTACAAATGAGCATCTTGTTATTCGCAAGCATTCTGTCAATCTAGTCTTTGTTAGCCCCCTTCTAAAATCTTGTTCCTCCTCTTCCTCATTCCTTTTCGCTAGCAACTCTCCCTTCTGCCTTATTTCGAACAAATTGCGAGAGGTGGACGAAGACTTGGCGAAAGTCGAGGCTTTGCTGGTGGGGGACCACGCGATCGGCGATCCACTTTGGTAAAAGTGGAAAAATTGACGGATCCATAATGTAGCGGCGATCGACGAGCACAATGGCTGCCCAGTCGTTGGCATGTCTTATAGCCCGACCAATAGATTGGTTGACCGCTCGCATGCATAAATTCTGATAGTAGCTCTTGCCACTCATCGGTCCAAATGCACTACCCCCTCTCGCCTCCCAACTACTTCCGCTACAACTGCATGGTACGCCCCCTTGGGACGATTGCAAGCTGTCCAGATATTGCAGCTTCTGTTGAAGCTCCGGATCTCGGCGATCTGGATACGGCAGGCCCACCATAACAACGCAACGGGCCATATCGTCGGCAAAGTTTATACCTTCCGACATTTTGGCGCCCACCACACAAAATAGAATAGCCCCACCCCCGCCCCCGCCACCGCCACAACTACGACTGTTGCCCTTACTAGTATCGTCATGGTTAGGGTTACTGACAATGGCTGCTGAAAAGGCTTGGAGCACGGCATCAACGTCTTTCGCGCGCTTGGGCTCGGTGAAGGTCGACTTCTTGGTCTGCAATTTAGACATTAGCCCCGTTTCCCGCCAACGACGCACTACCATTTCCTCGTAACCATACGAGGGGAAGAAGACTACGACCCCACCCGGTATTATAGTACACACATTGAGCAGCAACCGGCCAAGCTCATCCATCTGCTCGGGAAGGACCCGACTCTTGTGCGTAAAATCAAATCCCACGCCTGTCGGGCCTTTGCTCACGCACAAGCTCGTCAGATTTTCGGGCGGGATCACGTGGCCGCAAGAGAAGACATCGAGCTGGGAGGCCGACAAGTCCGGAAATAGCTGCGCCACAATAGGCGCGACAGGTCGCATGGTCCCACCTACCAGAACAACGGAGCGTGCCTCGGCAACGATCTTGCGGAAGTGCACCGCTGCGTTCAGCATGATGTACTTGAGTCCTGCAGCAGGCCGCTTGCGTCCCCTTTGAGGGCCATGGCCCGTCTCGAGCACGATGCGCCCGTCTTGGTTGGATCCTGTTAGCGTCGTTAGGAAAGTCTGCACAGTCTGCAATGAGGAGATGTGACTGCTCACATATTCGGCGTTCTCGTCTGCATCCTCTGGGGCCCCAGCAGCGGCAGAGGGGATTACAGAAGAAGACAAAGTGGAACCCGATTCTGATTCTGACCTGTGGATCTGCACCTCACCCAAGCGCCTGTCTGCGAAGCCCAGCACTTTCTTGGCGATTTGGCTTTGCTCCATATACCGCACCAGCTTGAACAGGTTCACGTTGTCCATATCTGCTTCAAATACCAGCTCATTTACCGACATGATAATCGTGCTGACTGCCTCATCATCTGCAGTAGCTGTCGCTCCACTTGCCATCCACCCGCTTGTCGCACCTCCCGAATAGGCCTTGGCCCGGACAACATCGACTAGGCCCTTGAGTATCCGTATGATTTGCTGAACATACACCGCGTTCTTGCCACTCAGCCGGGTGTTGTAACGCTCCCAATAAAGCGTCACTTGGACGAGAGCCCGACTCATCGCTTGCAACGATAGTTGACTCGAATGTATGGCGTTGATGGCTTCGACCAGATTATGCGCCTCGTCCACAAGCACTACGTTACCCTTGAGCGGAATCTTCATCGACTCCCGAGTGCCCTTGTGTAGGAGCGTGGCATAGGGCATGCAAATGACCTCCGCCTGTGCCAATGCCCGCCGCGTCCCGTAGTAGGAGCAGGTACCCAGCTTCTTGCCTAATTCCGCCAAATCTTCCAGGTTTCGGATTTGACTCAGAGCATGGTCCCGATACAGAGTCTGCTGCTTGACGCCGTCCGATGGAAGAAAAGGGCACTTGGTCGTCTGCTTGCTGGAAGGTGGGGCACGGGTGCGCTTCTTGCTGGTCATAACAGTAGGGTCGTTTGGACCAGCGCTGCGGCTGGTCGCGACCGTGGCCGCGGTAGGTTTCTTCATCTTGGTCTTCTGCATGTCGAGGCAGCGGTCGCTGATCCGGCCATCGCTCCCAAGCTTCAGCACGTCGTCGTTGATGCACAGATTTTTACGGGAGCTCAAGGAAATAACTCGAGTGTTGTCTTTGAAGGCAGTCTTTTGAATCTCCATAACAAATTGTGAGAGCTGGGAGTGCGTCCGGCTGCAGTACAAGATCTGTTTTGTAGGGGTGTATGAAAGAAATAGGGATGAGGAATGGCTTTGAATATCTTGCTTCCAATGAAAACTTACCTTCATAGTGCTACGATCTAGTTCTTCGCCTTCTTCCTCCTCCTTCTCATCCTTTTTGTTGAGGCCGGCGCCAACAGTGTCCTCGTCGCTGTCGTCGTCGCTCTCCTTGCTACTCTCGTACTCAGCTGGCAGAAGGTCCGAGTCCTCCTCCTCGTCCATGTCCTCTTTGTCCTTGGCGTTAGTCTTACACCCTTTTCCTGTCCCGGATCGCTTCTTGTTGTGTTGTGTCCTTCCGTCGTCATTGCTACCGGGACGCCTTTCTGGTCGTAGCGCGCTCAGACGATGGCTGGCATGTCGCGCCTCCTCCAGGCGAAGACGCAGCTCTTGCCGGCGCCCGCAAACTTTACCCCGCTTCTCAGCTGCCGCCGTGCGCTCCTTGTCTTTATCATAATCCCGCAGCCAATCTGGTTCTGCGGCAGCTTTGATTGTGGTGTCTGTAGTAGCGCAGGTCGAGGACGACGAAGCAGCAACGGGATCATCCTCACCAGCGTCATCCTTGCGCTGCCGCTCCTTGAGCCAATAGAGTCCGGCACAAATTAAACTAAGGGATTTGCCCGTGCCTGTAGGACTTTCAAAAAGCCCCACATGGCCAGTATCGAGGGTCTGATAGAGCTGCTGCATCAAGGCCTATATAGAAGGGGGCGGGAATGATGGTGAGATAACCAAGGACCAGAAAGAAAGGTAAGGCAGACATATGCAAGCACCTTTTGTGCAGGATAGGGCTGGAATGGGAAGGGGATAGGCAGCTCCAGCTTCTGTTGTTGCTGCGGTGGTGTTGGCGGACGGAGAGGGTGGGACATCGTCGGCACGCCTCAGCGATGATAGCCCGACCGTGTCAAGCAGTTCTGGCGAACGTGTTCTGTCTTGGGGCGGATAGGAAACGAGCAAGACGACGTGAGGAGAACTAGCAAGAAATGGGAGATACTGTCTGCGTGAATGAACTGCGCATACTAAATATTAGTAACGAATTGTGGTGCCAAAAAGAAGAACAAGCAAAGTGAGAGATGGACCAACTTGAAGTTTTGGGCAAAGTCACTGTGTGCGAGACACATCCAGCACCCCTTGGACTGACTTGCCACAACCCACAAAAACTTGGGGCTATGACGCGCAGGGGATAAAATTTAAGGACAGCAGGCATTGACTGAATTCGTTGACCCAATTAAAATGCCCGTCGATTGGTAGCAAGGGGATAACCACAAATTTATTATATTAGTGGTTTTGGTGTCTCTCTTTCATCCTATGTTCACATAATATTTTCTACACATCATAAGTGATTGATTACAAGGAGACACATGGTGGAGCCTGAATTATTCGCTGTCATTCTTCTTTCCCTTGCCACTTCGCCGGTAGCTCATCGCTTTCCGTCGCTGTCCCCTCAGCCTTCATGGTCAGTTTCTTCATTCTATTTCCCTCCCATATTTTGGGTTTGAGGATCTCAGATCTAGTCCTTCGATGGTTCGATGTGTTAGCCTTTTGAAGCATTTTATGCCATCGTCTGTTGCGCGTGGTCGGACATCGACAAGGGCGTATTTTATGGAGGACGGCGAGAGGGTCAGGCGCTAATTAAAGGAGAGGGCGTTTAGCGATTTCCCTTATGGATGGCAAGCACTCAGTGATCCCGTCAGGGGAGGATCAAGCCAGTCGGTGAGGTCGCTGTGGAGGAAAAGGAAAGATGCCTTGCATTTCGTCCACCGGTGCTTCCGACTGTCGAGCTTATTTGAATTACAAATCCCACCCTTCTAACGCTGAATCAACTTTATTGTGTGGAACTTTATGCATCGAAATCTCACTTGCAGTTGACGAGCGGGACGACAAACTGATTATGGGCTGTCTCCTTGGTATTAGCCAGCACCTGATCCTCCTTGTCCAGTCCTGCAATCAGAGATGTGCGGGCGAAGTATATAGATGTGGGAGTATGATGTGACAAAAATGACTGAAGATGTTTAAGCACCCAAAATATTGCTCTCTTCCTCCGATTCCCTACAATCTCACCTCCTTCCGTGACCACATCTTTTCTTAGGCGTGCCGATGCTTGGGCGTATTCAGGCGGCGCATACATCTCCTCCTTGCTCACGTCACTTAGGTCCGCCGTCTACGTTTGACAAAATATTATGAGTATGAGAGATTTGAATGACCTTGACCTTGTTTCTGAAGTATATGGTCCTCAACTCGTCCCGAATTCACTCAATTAAAGAGAGAGCAGTAACAGACAGACCTGCAGCAATGTCATGCAATTGATAATGGCCCCAAGGTCCCGCTGCAAGGACTCCCGATCGACGTTCACCCCGTCCAAATCCAAATGTGCATATCCAGCTAGCCGTGATAGCTGACCATTATCATATGCGTGAGCAAGGGGGAAAATAAAGAAAAATAAGTTGAACGGAGACATGCAACGTGCGGACTCAGCGCCTGCATATATTGGAACCTATGTACACACACCACCCATTCCCAACAACTTTCTGAATCCTTTTATTGGCGAGAACAACAATTGCTTCAGACGCAAAATGCCTCCCCCTTCTGATCTCCCTACCTCGTCTTCGTTCAAGGCGTCGCTCCCTGCCCCCGCGACTGCATCCTTGTGCAGCAATCCCAAATCGTGGAGGGACCAGGTGGATGGCGGCACCAACGGGCTATTGTGACCGCTACTGCTGCTATCGTCTTGATTTCTGCATAGGTAGGGCTTGCTGGTGATGGCTCGAGAATGCGGGGGTACAAGTGTCCTGCACAATTGGGTGAAGGTGAGAGGAGATGAGGGGCAACATAACTGAGGAGAGGACAAGGAATGGAAAGCGCCATACACACACATGCCACTACATGACGGTGAATTCAACGAACGTACCTCAGTCGCACGATGCCTCTCCTCATGCTGTGAGATGAGACATTCCAGGCTAGGCGAATCCGTCTCATGGTACAGGAAGAGAAGGGAGAGGCGCAAAGGCCTGTATGTCTTGCGCGTGAAAGGGAAATGGACAGCTTCAGCACCAAATTACAGATATCATTGGGGCACAGATCACCAAACGAACGATATTATCGATTGGTAGCGTAATGCGTCCATTTGGCAATGCATCTTAGGGCGAGGGACAAGTAGGGGAGGAGGTCGGCGTCTTCAAGACGCAAGTTGCTTCTACCTTCCCTTACACAACTCAAAACCCTTACCGACCGCCAACCCACACCCTCCATACACAGGACAATAAGATGCCACCCTTCGCCCCTAACAGGGGAGGCTCGCGCTGTCTCGGTTGTGGCAGCCTGGTGATCATCATCGTGCTCGCTTCATCAGCATCATCCTCGGTTGCCTTCGGCCCGCCTTTTCGCACTGCTTTGCCGCGTCTACACCGCATATCATTGCCCTACGGTAGCAGCGCCGGCAGCAGCTCGTTCCCGAACGTGCGAAGAACCTCCTTGCCATGTGCACCCTTGTCTTCTCCTTCTGGTTTCGCGAATTACCGCATATTGCCTACCCTCTTTACCCGGCCAAGCTCGAGCGAGGACCAAGAAGCACGACAAGTCGACCTTTCCGGACAACCACGCTGGCGTCGCGCTGCCAACCATCTATTTACAGCCTGGAGAAGAATACAGCACCAACGTGTATTCCTCATGCAACCCTTACAAAGCTCAGCCATGGCTTCACCCCCTGGTGAAAGTGGGGACGCGTGGGGGGCGAGTGAATTGCCTTCCTACAAAATCAGACCCGATTGGGCTCCAGCTTGGGTACCTACGTGGGCAGTAACGCTGCATCCGCTCATTCAAGTCGTCATTATGATAGCTTTGTATTTTTTTCACATGCTCGTGTTGAGTAAACTGGCCATGCCCTTCCCCTTTCAGTTGGTGCCGAATTCCCATGGTCTGTTTCAGAGCATTGGCATGGACTCACTTGCCGGCTTGCTCGTCCTGGGCATCATGGCCTACTTTCGTCATTCACGCGGGCTGCCCATGCGGCCTATTATTTTTGGGGATCGTCCGCTGCCGTTTAACCCCCCGAAGAAAGGAAGGGGGAAGGTGTGGCGGATTTTGGCCTTGTTGATGGTGGCTTATCTGACGTCAGGCTCGGCGAGCAAGTGGGTGGAGGATGTATTTGGCTTGTCGGACCTAAATGTGGCCTTAGGGAGGGCGGTGCAAGTGTTGGCGGGGCACTTGGTGTGGGTGACTTTGGGGGTGGCAATTTTGAAGATGCAGGCGGGGGGACCAGGAAGGGGACCTTTCTTCGGGAAGAAGAGTGTCTGGATGAAATCGACTTTCAACACGTATTGGTTGTGGTGGGCCATTGGGGGTTACTACGTCTCATCGTTGGCGTTCCACGTGGCAGACACCATCAATCAGGTGGTGTTGCCGGCGTCGGCGTTTGAGGTTGACTCGGTTGTGACTCAGATGATTAATCCGGAGGGGAATGATGTAATGGCTATGTTGGTTGGATCGCTTGCCCCCTGTGTGTCGGCGCCTTGGTGGGAAGAGGTATTGTATCGTGGATTTTTATTGCCAGCCTTGTATCTGTTTTATCCTCCCGATGTGGCGACGCTTGTGAGTGCGGTGATATTTGCAGCGCACCACATGAGTATGAGTGGAATGATTCCCTTGACGACCTTAGGTTACTTATGGGCGGTCCTGTATCTTTTGTCGGGCAACCTACTCGTACCCATAGCCATTCACTCGCTTTGGAACTCGCGTGTGTTTTTGGGTTCTCTTCTTGGTATCTAGTACGCACGGTAATGTGCAAAACATGTGTATCAGAATTAAACGAGCTAAAGCAAAACGTTTGCTACCGTGATAGAGAGGAAAAATTCAGCGTTTAGTTTTTTCATTTCTCTCGCAGGATTTGTTTTGAGCAAGATTTCTCCTTCCTTTTCCTCGCCAAGGGCAACATTTGTTTTCGTTCAAAACTTAACTGTTGTCCATTGAGGAGACGCCGATCAACCTCTTGCCCTCCTTCCGAGGAAGTGCACAGCGACTGATAGGACAAGCCGCAACCATTGCTTAAACATATGTGCTCATGCTAATAAAAAGTATGGGAAAGAACATGGACTTCGTGAAAAGCGGGCGCGGGGGTGTGAGACGGAGGGCACCATGAATGTGAGCGTTTGCGTCTTTCCATCTCTTTCACGGGTTCCAGGATCTGCAAAACAAGAGGAAAGACAGCGCTGGGGCTTCATCTCTCGTTTGAACGAGGCGGAGAGAGATCTACTCCATCACCTCCTCCTCAATTTTGAAATACTCTGCCAAATAGCACTTGGGCAGGAGACCTACGGGCATTTACATTACTAGCTGGAAATCCCGCATTTCTGCGGGCATGTGCTCGAAAGAAGTTCCAGTAGTGAGAGAAGTTGTAACAGAAAGTGTAGAACAGGTGAGAAGCGGGGAGACATCTGTGGATGTGAATGTGGATGTTGTGATGGAGGTGTGTGTATTTGTCTTGGGCGTTGAAGCAAATAGCAGTTGGCCATCGATGGGAGAATAAGTGACCATAATGGTGATGTTGTTGGGGTTCTCAACCCTGAACAGAGCGACGTAGAGCTGGCCGTAGGCGAAGACAGGGGTGGGCAAGTAGAGGGCAATTTTCTTGAAGGTCTGACCCTGGGACTTGTTGCTGGTCAAAGCGAAGGCGGGACGCAGAGAAAATTGTCGTTAACGGATTTGTATGGGAACGCGGAGGTCCTCAGGGTCGGTATCCATGTTGCACGGGGAATGCCGAAGACATTGACATTGCCGACATGACTGCCGGTGAGGATCTTGGCCTGGATGATGGAACGGGATAAGTGCGTGACCACCAAGCGTGTGCCATCGGCAAGGCCTTGAGCAGGACTTATATTGCGGAGCACGATAAAAGGAGTGCCAACCTTGAGGTGGAGCCGGTGGTGGGCGAAACCGGGAGATTTGCAGTAGTGGATGTCTTCGGCAGGGTAAGTTAATTCATGTGCTGGGTCGGCAACATCGTCAGAAGACGTGCTCTTTTCCCGGAAAGGATGCAACGGCCACGTCATTGAGGGCGTCTACGTCTTTGTTAGTAGGGGCGAGGATGGCGCGTTCGATGAGGTGGTCGTGGTCTCGGTTGGCGGGGTCGAAGGAGCCGTAGATATGGTTTATGAGGCATTTCAGGTCGTTGGCCAACTCGGGCGGGGGAGGCGTGAAGACCGGGATGAGTCTATGATTGTGGTGAGAAGGAGGCGGTGGCGTTGCATGTGGGTTGTGCAGCGGGTCTGGGGGGGCAGAGGGCCGCCTTTCGCCAATGGCGAGGAGGAAGTCGGCGAACCACTCGAGCTGGTGGTCAGGTTGGCCGGCCAGGCGAGCTGCGTGAATGCGCATGTTCGAGTCGAGGTGATGGAGCAGCTTTTGTCACCAGAGGTAACTCAAGCAAGGGGAGGCACGGACGGTGGCGGAAGTCCAGGCGCGCGCGCGCGATGCGGCGCCGTAAGGGGTCGGGGTGCTGGTGTGCATGGGGCTTGGGGGGGTCTTCTTGTGGTGCACGAGCTTGTTCGGCTTCAAGAGTAGCGCGGATTTGTTGGGCAGCGTGTGCGGCATGTTCTTGGCGAATGCCTTCTCGATATGCGGATTGACGGTGCTGCTCGGCTCGGCGGTGGGCTTGCTGTCGGTGCTGTTCGGCTTGGCGGTGGGCTTGCTGTCGGTGCTGCTGAGATGTAGGTCGTCCGCGGGGCCGGCAGGCAACGTTGGTGGACCCACGCGGACGACCAGGGCGACGGCGAGGTTGGTCTTCATCTGGCGGTATTTCGTTGTTGGACTGGCTGCCAAGGGCGAAGGTGGCCCGGCGGGCGCGACCGTGCTATAGTATATTAAGAGTAACGGCAAATCGCCAAGTATAGAAGCAAACGAAGGCTTCTTCCACATACATCCTCAAAGCCATTGATCCTTCACTGGCTGGCAACGTCCACGGTTGCTGCCATGGCTGCACGCACGTGCCAGGAGCCACGAGAGTACCTATAGGTGGAAGCCTTGTGATACGCTGGCTTGTCAAGCCAGGTGTGCATGCAAGGGACGTATAACAATGGAGCGGCAGGAATTCAAATTCACCATCATGGTGTGCTCACGACCACACCGCAACCATGCATGCACCAGAGATTCTCTCCGATCCAACATGAGGCTCTTCTCTCTCCTGACCCTGGCAGTAGTGGCGACGGCGGTGCAGGTAAGAACGTCGTGACAATGGCATGCATGTCCTTTTCACAAGTGGAGTGACAGCGGTCGCTCATCTCTCGAACTCCTTCCTTCATTCATTCCCCCACCAGGCTGCGGTCGTGGTCCTGACCCCTGCCAACTTCGATCAGATTGTCGACGGCACTCGTAATGTCCTCGTCGAATTCTACGCTCCGTGGTGCGGGCACTGGTACGTTTTTTGTGAGACATCTTCCACGGAATAGGCTAGGTAGGGAAAAGGGGGAGATTCTTCTACCACTGACCTGTCGTTGTGTGAGCACTCCGTGGTGCTTGATTTCAGATTACGTGCAGTAACTTAAATTGAAACGATTCTGTTATCTCCACTTCTGCCTTTCTCTTGAAACTTCCATCCCCTTCCACCGTCTTCAATTTGTCTCCCTCTCTCCCCCCAACCACATAGCAAGACCCTAGCCCCCGAGTACGAAATTGCCGGGGACACCTACAAGGCCGGTGACGGTGTGGTCATCGCCAAGGTCGATGCCGACGCCGAACGCAGCCTGGGCGAGCGTTTTGAGGTGAAGGGCTTCCCCACCCTGAAGTGGTTCCCTAAGGGGAGTACCAGCCCCGAGGATTACGATGGTGGCCGCACAGCCGACACGATTGTTTCGTGGGTGAATGGAAAGACTGGTCTGACCCGCAAGATTAAGAAGACGCCCTCCGCAGTGGTGGAATTGACGGCGGCGAACTTTGATTCCATTGCCATGGACCCGACGAAAGACGTTCTCGTCGGTTTCACCGCACCGTGGTGTGGGCACTGGCAAGTATTGAGGAAGAAAAGGACAAGGGATGTCAAGACAGATTTGCTTTGCACCGCCAGCCACCTTTTCATGCAAGCAAAATGATTCTTATCCTTTCGCTCACACCATTCATCAAATTCTTCCTCTCCCCCCATCCCCACCTCCCCCACCCCAGCAAAACCCTCGTGCCCAAATACGAGGCCGTGGCAAAAATCTTCGCGGGAGAGAAGGACGTGATCGTTGCCAAGGTAGACGCCACAGAACAACGCGATCTCGCCACCCGCTTCGACGTCTCGGGCTACCCCACCTTGAAGTTCTTCCCCAAGGGCGAGGACAAAGAGGCGCAGACCTACGACAAGAGTCGTGAAATCAGCGGCTTCGTCGCTTTCTTGAACGAAAAAGCTGGGACGGCATACACGGCGGAGGGAGGTCTCCTGCCGTCTGCGGGGCGTATCCCCGCGCTCGACGTGT